>CM042335.1:14923441-15280941 GCA_023566125.1 Zingel zingel | reverse complement strand
ACAAGAAATGACAAATAGAAAGCGCGACTGTCAGGAGATATCTCTTTGCCACTAAGTCTTACAAAATAAGCAGTCTCGCACTTGACAACTTCATTTGCGGAGGCTGACAGCATTATCTTCTCCAAACCAAAATACATACTGACATGCTGACAAAACTATGCTCTGAAAATCTCTCTTCCACATATACAAATGCTTAGTCAAACATGGATTGATTCACACATCTCCATCTTCCTCTAACTCCACACACACACCTGCAAATTGTATAAACTCTGCTCGTGTACAATTTCATCCTCCCACATCCCCCCTCCTTGCTCCCCCCTAACCCATCTCTTGACTTCTTATCCTCTCAGAGGATTTGATTAGATGCACAAATTAGACCAAATGCTATTTTCATTTAGAAATGGGGAAGATAGAGGGTTCGATTACAGGAGAGCCAGAGGGTCTCAGCTGCGACGAAAGAACTTGATCCCTGATGAAAGCAATTTAAGTGCAAGTTTGGTATATAATAATACCAATTTACCAATTCATTTCATGAGGTGAAAGGCTTTACATTGCTGACAGTTGCTCAGTGGTCATGTTGGTAAGCTTAAAGTGTTTTGAATACCAGTGTGTACGTTTTGTGAGTGTGAGCAGGTTGAGGATGAGGGTTCTGTTGATAGAATTAAATAATTTACTGATAATAATGCATATAGCACAATCTATAGTATAGATCAGCTGTATCCTACAACTGTATGTAGCTAGGGCAGTGTCCTTGTGTGTGTCTGATGAAGAAAATGGGGAAAACCATGTTGTAATATCATATATAAAATGGAGAAACCATGTTATATTATCATATAAATACACACTGTACATGCATACAGTATATATAATGTCTAAACTAAACACAATACAAAATGTGTAACACACTTGACTCATAGTGGCAGATTCAGTGTTGCAAAGGACCTACAAAGCCATATAAACTACTAATGTTATAAACAACAGTATCAACAGCTAAACAACACATTTCTTTAAATCAGTGCAGTTTTCTAATACACCTGAATTCAATCACCAGAGCTCCAGTTCCTACTGGTACCAAGGAGTTCCCTTACTAACTGGATGTAGATTTTTGGTTAGTTCTTGCATGAAACTCAGCTCTTTGTGGAGTAGTTAGTGGCTGATTTTGCCTATAAGTCTATAATTAAATAGGCAGTATTTTTGTACTTTAATGCATGTTCATGATGGATACTGCTTCTGGCCTGCTGCTAACACAGTAAGTAGAAGATTCAGAAAAAAAAGATAAGAAGTAAGACAAAGTAAAATGTTATGGTTTCGGTATTTTACCTTGTATTTTGTTCCATTTCTGTTACCTGGTTTTGTATATTTCGGTTGCCTGTATTATTATTTCTGTATGTTCCCTGTGTTTGTATATTTATTCTGTAGATTTCTGTTTAGTTATCTCCTTGTCTATTGTGTTTCCCCTGTCTTGACCGTGTTCGGTTTATTGTGCATTTTTTGGTTAATTCCTGTGTTCTCTGTTGTGTTGTGTCAAGTTTCTGTGTTTAGGTTATGTCATGTTTCCTGTCTGTTTTTCCCAGCTTCCTGTTTTATTTTGATAGTCTGTTTTCTGTCTCGTCACATCTAGTTTTACTTTGTTTTCCCGCCTTTGTTGATTGTCCTGCCCCGCCCTGATGTGTTTCACCTGTTGTATCACCTGTCCCTTGTTTGTTCATTACCTCTTGTATTTAACCCCGTGTTCCCTTTGTCTCTTGTCAGTTCGTCTTGTGTTTTGCCTGTATGTGAATCCCTCTGCGTCCTGCCCGTTGGTTTTTTTCTGCCTCTGTTCTGCTGTTTTTCATATCATTAAAATCAGTGAGTTCGCAGCATCTCCTGCCTGCCGTCTTTCTCTCTCTGCATTTGGGTCCACCATCTCCAGCACCCCTAACAGTAAAAGATACATTAAATCGAGAGAGAGAAAAAAGCATGTGATGAGCAATCCATATAAAAGGCACATTAATGGGGCTTTAAGCAATCTAATGCAAATATGTAAGAGTAATAACCTACTTTAGATTCAATACCAGGAAAGAAACAAATAAGTGACACAGATTTCTAAGAATTGAGCAACTGCTTGGACAAAGTGACCAAGTGCATAGACGTCAGCCATGTACTGTATCATCAAATAAAAGAATACTAACACAGGGTTTAAAGAAACAGTGGAGACAGGACCATACATAGATGTCAACAGAGATGAGAGAGAGGTGTGTGTGTGTGTGTGTGTGTGTGTGTGTGTGTGTGTGTGTGTGTGTGTGTGTGTGTGTGTGTGTGTGTGAGAGACACTGAGAAACTGAGAGATTGCTTTAATCAAGAAGATGCAAAAAGCATTTGGATTGGATTGGATTTTGTATGAAAATATAAATATGTACTATTGTAATATCATGTCTTCTAACACTCCATACAGTGAAGTTAAACCATTGTCACTCAACTTATCATGAGAGGCAGAAAGCCTTAGCCTGACGTGCCCTCTCCTCTTTTCATCCTTAATGACTACCATTAAGGCTGTTTTGACAGAAAATCACCACCTTTCTTTTAACTGTGGGAGGCCGTCCACCCACATTGTTCTTGTGGAAACTTTATTATCCTCATTATTTTCTAATGAAAATACACATTTGTAGGCAGACGTGGACAAATACACACACAGGTAACCTCACTCAGTAAGGACATTGCTTTACAGAGTGGTTTGCTATCTTTTATATTTCAAAGAAAACCTTAAAAGATACTGTAATGCTAAAAATTTCAAATTTGGCTTGTCCTCCAAAACACCACCTCAGGCAGAGTTCCCCTACAGGCAAATGAACTGCCTTGATTCTCTCAACAAATCTGACATAACTTAACATCTTCACTAGCATAAATGCAGTAAATTTGGTCAAAGTGATGTCAGCGCAAAGACTCCAGAGCGCTTTTGCTGGCTTTTTTTTTTTTTTTTTTTTTAACTAGATCTTAAAAGCGGACGTGTTCCCCTGCAGCGAGGCAGCACAATTTTGTCAGCATCACTTGCAACGGTTTTGAAGAGGACTGATCCTTTCATGAGTCTGTTGATGTGTACGCTACAGTTTAGATGTGGGGCCTCTCAGAAGGCTCTGCTCTGCTTGTATCCGACAAACAAAATAGCCCAGTTTTGATATTTTGAACTCAAGTTTTTCACTGTGCTTTCTGGGGTGAAATAAATGTCCCAGCAACAGGTTCATTTGTACATTATTTGGGGGAAAAGTGAAAGCCCTAAGATGTACACCCGCACACAAACAACACACAGAGCTTTGCTCATCTATGTATTACGTCTTTATCTTGATTTCAAAATCATATATCAAGCAATATCATGTCTTGTTTTGTTTTTCTTTTCCTGCATCTCTCTTATAGCTCCCTCTATTTGATTACGTGGGGCTGCTGTTGTCTGTGTGGCCAGTACTCAAAAAGCTTGGCTTTGACTGATTACTTGCATCTCCACATCCCTTCCTCTTCTCCTTTCCCTCTTTGTAGTCCATTAGTTATGGTAATGTTAAGGTTAAATACATCTTAACTTGCTGGAAATTGATTTACGCATCCCCACCCGTAAACATTATTTTTCCCTTTCCTCCTCTTCCTCATTATGCCTCCCCCTTCCATCTCCACCCTCCCTGTATAATGTATAACTTTTCAGGACGTGCTGTTTGGGTTTGCAAGCGGTTGGGCTAAAAGTGAGGCTTGGCTGTCAGCTCCACTGTACAGGCTGCTGACAGAGCTTGGACTCGAGGGTCAGATAATGAATGTGCTATGTCTTACAAACAGACAGAAGTATGAGCAATGTCTCTGCCAGCAGGCCAAACATGCTCAAACTCACTCTTGGAGACAAAGAAACATGGCTAGTTTTATTTTAAAATTCAATGAAAAAAAAAAAGTACATGTTTGGAGACACGCAAAATATACATGGTTGTCCTACTGTACTAGTAAGGGCCTTTATCATTCTCTAATAACCAACAAAAACTGTACTGGCATACTTTTAAATTACATATAATTGTAGTTGTAACCTTAACTGTACAGTAGGGGTGCAAGATATATCGACTCAATATTGTTATCGCGATATATCGAAAATGTCGCAATAAGTATGCAATATTTTGTTTTTGTGGAGAGCTGCGTCCCGTCCATGGCTGTGTGGCTTAGTTGTGTTTAATTTAGAGCCCGCTTGAAATGCTATAATGATCATCATTTCATTGGCCAGTTACCGTGCCACTTGCACATGTTAGTGCACGTCAGCGCACAAGTCCACTACGTGACAAACCCTATGGAGCGTACCACGTGTGTGCATATTTCGACAGAGTGACAGTGTAAGTGAAGAAATAGAGACAACTAAACGGAACGAATCAGAGAAGTGAAAGAAAAGTTGTCCTGTTCTCTTTATTTATTTTATACTGTCCAACCAGTAAAACATGTCCTGTTCGGTAGACATGGTCCTTATTTTTTATTTATTCATGTTGTACCAGTCCAATATGACTTGAAATAAACCTTGTGTCGTATGAAAACTTGTTTCATTTGTTATGAATCTATTTTGATGTGTTTTCCCGTAACTTTTGTAATTTTACATGTTTAAAAATATTGAAATGAATATCGATATCGCAATATTCACAATCGATATCGCAATATCACATTTTGTCAATATCGTGCAACCCTACTGCACAGCCTCATTCCCATCTAGAAGCATAAGTAAACAATTGCTGTTGGTTGAGCATTTATTGTGGTAATCTTAGTCATCACGGCAGTGTGCAATTCCAATTTCCCCTATCTGCAGAGACTCACCACCATGAACTGCAGCGACGCACTGCCATGAGTCACTGAATGAGGCATATGTCTGTGGTTAGTTCACGTCTGTAGCAGCAGGACAGTCAAGTGTGTTATCTAAGTCAGTTAAACAGGTAAAGTAAAGGTAACGTAGGTAACGTTAGCCTGTTATGGTTACAAACAGGTTTGGTAGTGAACAACACACTAACATATGCTGACAGATTTGGTGTTTTTAGCTGCGCTAGACCAGAAAATATCCCGTTAAAACAGTTTGGTGACGGTTTTTCCCTCATTGTTCTCCATGAAGTATGCTGGAAGTGCTTTAATGTAGCGTTTTATGTGGAGTGAACACTTTGCCGGACTCTGATTAAAAAATACCCTTTTATTAGCTACATTGCTTGTAAGGAAATAACGGGAGTAACAGGTAAACCAGCTTTGAAAGTGACATAGTTACATAAAAGTGACAGTGACGAACGCAGCTTTTTACCCAAAGTTGGACATTTTTCTACGACCAGAAAAAAGCATGCAGCACTCAGCGCAGAATAGACGCTCAGCACCTCGTCATGCTGCTGGTGTTTGTAGCATCATATGAATATGGGGCGCCCCTATTGCAAAGCATTAAAAACGTATAGTGGCTTTAAGAAAAAACGCTTTGATGGACACACAACACTTCCAGGTAGGGTGCACTGAGTGCACTGTGGATCATTTAGTTAATATGGAGATAACATGCAGATGTTTTTTCCCCATCGACCAATCGAATGGTTGAAGTGTAGGCAGAATATCAGTCAGACAAATTTTTTGTTGGTTGAATACAGTCCTACTAATAACACTATATTTGTTGTTAAAACAATAAGAATTTCAGCTTCAAACTTAGGTCCAACCTCAAGGACAAGAATAAGTTTGCCCACTGACAATGTGTGAATGGGCCTGAAAGATGTCCCTTTGCAAATATGTCCTCACCTCAGATGACAACCTAAAATGGTTGTTTCCATGATAGAATTGCAAGAGCATGCGTGTAGACAGACAAACACAGACGCACATAACATCACATTCACACCCTGACAGAATACACACTCATGCTCACACTTGGTAGTGTTAATGTGAAAGCCTCAACACTTCAGGGACACAGTGAACCCCAGATCCATCTTGGCCCTGACAGCGGTCCTCCATTAGCCACACACACAAAAAATGGTTGCAGAATGCACACATAGAGTACTTTGTCAAAAACACACACAACGCTAATGCATCAACAGGGTGCATTTGCCCACACACAACACACACACACACACAGAACACATGATGCAGTACTGCTGCTGCTCAAAAACAAACACAATGCTAATAAATAAACACTGTGCACTTTCTCAATTTTAACATCTTTCTGCCAAACATAACCACACATCTGAATGCACAGAGGAAGACATAAGTGAAAACACAAATTAACTAATGGAAATGTGAACACAAGACAGACTCACCTGTCTCTAACACCAGCAGTGATGTTATGAAGGTGATTGGCAGCTCCATCAGCACAAGCCCTTAAGAGAGCTACAGAAAGATAGACAGAGAGAAACTTTAACCTGTGTAACTGCAGGCAATTACTTTTTACAAAAATAGTACACCTTACATTCACGGAAGACACACCTGCCTTTTAAAATATAACCAAGTTACCGTTACATATGAACCAGTTCAAACTGGTGAAAACACCACTTGTGATTAGTGTCACAGGAAAGGGGGGCAAACAAAAATGGCACTTACTAAGAATACTTGGCATTGTATATTTTGTTGAGCAAAGAATTAAGAATTGTGACCTGCAAATTTATGAGTGCAAGTTGTACAGCGTACAAGGATGTTCAAATATATTATTCTCAGTTAAGGCTGCAAGGTGCTGTTTGTAGGAGACAAATCACACATGAGACATCTTTCCAGTGCCACTGCTGATAAATATACTGCATGCTTTCTCTGTGTATCCTGTGGTGCGGCTTCATTTTAAAGCAAAACTACTGCAGGTAACTTTTTCCGCTTCGGTCCCCCTAGAGGTTGGAAGCGGAATTGTCCATTACATTACATTATGCAAGTTTGCCAGATCGGGTAGCGGATCTGTAGTTCGAATGAACTGGACAATGTAATGGACAATTCTGCATCCAACATGTAGGGGGACCGAAGCGAGAAAAGTTACCTACCTAAGTTGCTTTAAAAAGGTGTCCAGGAGTTTTGTGAGGACACCTACAGTTCTATAGCCTGCTGGCTTGATTTTTAAAAGGCAACATAGACACCTAACAATGCAAAGCACTGATCTACGAGACACTTGTTTTGTAAGAATTGTTTAGATAAGTGCCATATAATAAAAAGATTATTATACACAGATGCAGAAAGATCAGGGTCATGTTGCTTTATACAATGGACTATAAGAGTGCTGAATACACAAGAACAAGTTCATAGAAAAAGGAAAAATACAACAACGTGCAATTTAAACCCAGCACTAGTTTAGACAAGGATTGTAACATGCTTTGTGAAGATGCTCGGAAATTATCTCTAAAATATTGCATTATATTTTGGCTCATACATATATATGTAACACAAATAAGATTACATTATTTTGACGACAATATACCAGACACATGTACTAAGTGTATTGAATGTAAAGGAAACATGTAACATTGCATGTGGGATTGCAGGGAAATAATAGAATTTTATAAAGTAAAACGTGATAGACAGAATCCCCTCTGTAGACATTTTGAACTTAAAACTAAGAAAGAAGGAATATATACACTAACACATGACATGACGTGTATCTTGCAAGCCAAACGGCTTATTGCTCTTTATTGGGAGAAAGCAAACAGACCAAGAATTAAAGAATGGATTAACAAAATGGCATCATGTATGGTGTTCAAGAAGAAATCTTAGAAACCTTTATTACATTCCTTAGCAATGCAAGGGTTAGATAAGGCAAACATCTTATAGTTTCTTAAAAACAATATACACTCAGGAATAGCACTGAGAATACTACCTAGAGCGTAGGCATCTTTTTTTTTTTGGTACTGCTGTGTTTTTTTGTTTTGTTTTTTTCTGTGTGGGTTTATGACACCCATTCATCTGCTGTTAGTAATAAGATTTTGTAATGTTTTTTGTTATCGTGTTATTGGGAAAAGTCTGGGGAAGTGGGGTGAGGGAGGGGAAACATTGGTTGTCCTTGTCATTGATTTGTAACTAATAAACATTGTTTACAAAAACTGAAAAACCTTGGCATGACTTCAATCACTGCAAAAGTTTGAATAAGGTCCAAATTAGTTTGAAAGAAAATTTCTGCAATAGAAAAAATAACAAAAAGCATGCTACATAGACCAGTACATTTGATTTGACCCTTTGAAGGCAAAGTAAGTGAAAGTGCACTTATCTTTTTCTGATTTTAAAAACAGACAAATGAGCCATTCTTAAAAATGGTATTCCAGTTGCACTAAATTAGATGCAAACTATTTGCAAATGTATGCACTTTCATGGCCACTATTCTATTCAAAATGAACAGGCAGCCTATTATTTTAGAGTATTTTTCGGTTTGGAGCTGCTGTGGTGCACACAGGGGAAAAACGTAAAAGTATCAGCTGTAGTTTTATACTTGCACCTACTTTCAAACTAACTAAAGCCTGCACCAAAGAGATGGGCAAATGTAGTACACGTGTTCTGTCTCATCGGCTTTGTTTCTCCAAATGTGTCCATTCCCTACACCCATACTGAAGCCTCTGTGAATGTCATTTGTTTCTTTGCAAAAAACAGTAATACAATAGGTTATAATATGAAGAATACGTTCCAGTCACAACTGTCTATTACACATGTGAACTGTGCAAGCACACATTCCTGGAAGTTGACTTTGTACTTGATCAGCATAATTTTACTATATACATACGTTTGCTACTGTGATAAAATCCTGTCTCACAGTGCTCAAATTATTCATTTATTGGTGAATGCAAGCCTTAGTCTTGGGAAACAGTGGTTAAACACTAAGGGTGTCACGGTTCTCCAAATCCATGATTCAATATGACTTTTGATTTTAAGGTCATGACGCCCAGGCTCTCAGGCTCTCCAGCACATTGTTTTGTTGCCGGTGGTTGCGCATGTCTCCGGCCGTTCTGCATGCTGTTTATTATGCAGGCTGAGAAGGGCCCCCCTTGCTTCCCCTGCCCTGGCCGAAATGCTACCTGTATGTGCTAGACGAAAAAAGGGGACACGGCGAATCTTTAGATAAACCACAGCCGAGCCGCGCCTGATTAACTGTGCTACGAGAGTAGCATTACTTTGAGCAAGAATGGTAGGAGTGACGTCAGTGAGTGTGTGGTCAAGCAAGGAGAGCGAGCGGTAACAGCGTCTGCGTGAGAGTAACTTAGCGTTTACACACACACATACATATATATATATATATATATATATATATATATATATATATATATATATATATATATATATATATATATATATATGTGTGTATGTATGTGTATATATATATATATATATATGTGTATGTATGTGTATATATATATATATATATATATATATGTGTATGTATGTGTATATATATATATATATATATATATATATATATATATATATATATATACACTTACATACATACTTGTTGTTTTAGTTAATAGATGTGTAAAGTTAAGTAACCCAAAGAGCAGATACACACACACACACACACACACACACACACACACACACACACACACACACACACACACACACACACACACACACACACACACACACACACACACACACACACACACACACACACACACACACACACACACACACTTGAAGCTTATCCATTAAATTATTACCATAATTGTAGTAAGTGCAAGTTAAGTTCATTTGTACACCACATTTAAACACAGCTTAAGATGACCAAGTGCTATAAAAGAACTTTAAAATGAAATTAAAAAGTACAACGCACACAAATATATTTGTCAACAATAACTGATATGGGACAAAGCACAGAATATATACATGACAACAGATTGAAATATTAATGGGCCAAAAAAGGTCTAAAAGTCTTTAGTCTTGCAAATTATACCATTCCTGCTTTACTAGCCTACTGTTATTAACGAGCTAACGCTAGCTTCTCATGCTTGTGAAGCTGGATAACGAGTAAACACCACACCAGCACCAGAACAGCTCCTGGAGGGACGTTACGTTCCTCACTTCAAAACGGAACCACAGTAGGATTGTGTAGTGACTTTACCCTGCTGGTGAACTCCCTTCCTCCTCATCAAGGACTCCAACATCTTTACGTTTTAGGTGCTGAATCATCACCGTGGTGCGCCTGTGCCATGCCATGTCGCTTTTGCTTATCTTGCAATTAACGCGTTTTTGATATATTTAGTGTGAAATGCTCCCACACCTTGGATGACTTGGGTCGTACTGATTTCTCTGCCTCCGCCATGTGTTTCAGAACAACGTTACGGGTCTCTCCGGTCTCTCTCCGTATTTCCTCTACCCCCACTCTGCTCTTTTTTCTTTTCTTTCGCTCTGCTCTGCGCTCAACTCAATTTATTGTTTTTATCTCCGCGACTGAGTGGCATATTGATACAACGAATCGATAATGAAATTCGTTGTCAACTTTTTTAATAATCAAATTTTATCGATTCGTTGTTGCAGCCCTAGTCACAATGTAAATTGAGTTTCAGTGAACAATAAAACAACAAGCTTCTTAACACGGTGGCTTCATCTGTTCTTAATACTGCCAGTAAAGTGAAGGGTGTAACCCCTAAAAGAGCATTGACCCTGGAACGAACGTCTCCCCTGTGCTTCTGGACCACGCCCTGGAAGCCTGGAACAGCAAAGGTGTAACACACGCTTCTAATTAAATAACTGGCATGCACTCCAAACAAGCACTGCACTAGTGTTTAAAAGCCATGAACACAATGGCATGCCCACACAGGTGATTTCTCTTTCGTTGGCTGACTAGGCCTGTTGCTCCCTCAGTCTCCTGTAAGCTTTGTTGCACCTGACATTTTGACTTGTCAAGGCATTAAAAGTGCAGATGAAACAGATTTTGTTCACAATGGCTCAGTTTGGTTTGTTTGTCAGCAGAATTATAGAAAAACTACTGGCCCAATTTTCATTAAACTTAGTGAAAGAGAGTAGCATGGGCCAAGGAAGAACCCATTAAACTGTGGAGCGGCTCCGAATCTGGGGGCAGATACAAAAATTAATTTTCCCTTTTGTTAACAATACCAGACAGGGCATGACAGAGGTCTGCGCTCTCAGAGTGCCCTTCTAGATTTTATATAATCAATTACACCAATGCTTTCCCTGCTATGACCTGCCAAAATATCTTCTGTAAAAAAAGAAAGGTCTTATTAGTTCAAAATACACATCCCTCACATAGACCACAGCATAGTTTGGCCCAACTTCAATCTAAGCAGAAATGTAATCAATCAGAATACACCAGTCTGCATATGCAGGTCCTTTAATGCATTACCTTTCTCATAAAACATTTGCAAAGATGATTTTTTCTGACAGTCTGAAGACTTTATCATGTACATCCATGTGTGCTCGCTGATAGCCTTCTTCTCTTGTCTTTGATGTCGCATTGCTAAGTTTCTTTGTGCGTAGCTACCAACTGTCGATCAGCAGAATGGTGTGAAATGATCATCGTCAGTGTGGTTTACATTGCCCACGTGGGCGTGTCCGTGCGTCCTAATACACACAAACTAAAGCAAGGCAGCTCTCATGAAAACATTGTTGCACGGTGCTTTTAGTGTTCAAAACTCCACAGGGTACCATTAACTGGGGAGTCAGAGACAATCTAAAAACAAAACTAACTTCTTTCAAAATTGGTATTTACTTGAAGAATATCACCTTGTAATCTATGGTATTGAATTATTAATGAGACAAAACTACCTACTACCTACCTCACACTTTAGGGTTAAATCTCCATCAAGACTTTCTTTTAATTTGCTTTGATTTGCTCACCTCACAGGCATGAATTAAATATTACAGTTTGCACTTCTGTTCTCCAGATTGTACACTGTAATAACACATCTAGGTGCAGAGTTTAAATTTAGCATGACTGCCATCTTCACAGCAGCAGTTATTATTTCAATAGCTAGCACGCATGAAAATATAGCATGTGCAAAACATTTTGTGTCACACCTACATAGTGTAAAATAAGCAGACTAGTGTAAAGGAGAGGAATGATTATTTTGATAGAGGAGGTCATCCTTCTGAATTTAACTATCCCAGGCTTGAGAGTTTACCATGTGAGAGAATGCAGATGCATTTGCAATAATGTAAATAAGACACTTTCTCAAGGCAGTGCTTTTATTCATAAAAGCTGTCGCTGTTTCTCGTCAAGAAATGATTGGAATGTAAATGACTCATTATCTCTGACAGGGTGCAAAGGCTGAGAAACTTTTCAAACAATAACTTTGAAAAAAAAAGAGAAACTATTCTTTAAGCTTGGTGGTGACAGACTGTAAAACTATCAGTCATTATCTGAGTGTGTGTATGTATATACTAACACACTGTCAATCATTTACTTAGCTTTGTGCGTGCACACACGCACACTTGCACGCACACACACAGAGACAGAGACATTAGTCTGAGAATCACCAAATTGACACATGTTTAATACAGTCTGGTCAAGTTGAAATTAATTAAAGTTATATGGACCAGCTGGACTTGAAACATCAATAGCTGTGATCATCTAACCAACTTCCCGGGGGAAACCCTTTACATTGTTTAAATCCTTTTTCTGCTGTGTGTGCATTAGTAATTTATGTTATATTGTATGTCCCTGTATGTTAAAATGTCACAGCAAAGCACTTGGTTCCATGTGTTAAGGCTGATGTCCAACCATATAACAGGTTTTGTTGCTTTTCTTGTGTCTGTACGTCAAACAGTCAAGAGTGCGCTTCTTCTGTCCTTTTAGGGTTGCTGTTTTTGACTCCAAATTCACATAAACCGGGGCAACCTTATTGAGAAGTTAACCTTTATTATAAGTGAAAGGCCTGTGCAATCATCTGGCATAAGCGGCTAAAACTGAACTGTTATGGGTCAGCTCTGTTTTCCCCTGTTCCCTGCCTGTTTTCCTCTTCCCTTTTTCCCTGTGTTTGTTGTCTGTGTTTGTCTCTACCTGCTGTGGCGACTTCTCAAAGAGGATCTAGGTCAAGGGGCGTGGCCACTCTCTCCTGCTCTGTTCCAGCCAGCTGCAGCACATTCCACTAATCAACCAGCAGTTATCTACCCGGGCTGTTCACCTCTTCAGCGCCAGTTCGTTTCTACATTACCAGTGGTTACTTGGCTCTGCAAACTAACCAGTGATTTCACTCCTAGTCTCTCTGCATTCTAGCTTTTTGTTGTTTCCTCATTGTGCCTCAATTGTTCTCCTCCCTTCAGATCCCGCTCTGAACCTGCTGCTCCGGATCGCCTGGGTGAGTCGGGACGGGTCTCTCACCACCGTCCAGACTCAGTCTGCCTGGCCACTCACCTTTCTGCTACCTCTGGTTCCCGTCCCCATTCGGAAGCTACACAATCCAGAACTATTTCCTTACTGCCTCATTTCGACTGTATAAATAAACTCTTTAACTGTTCTCTGTTGTGTTTTGTCTCTAAAGCTTGTCACCGGTCTCCCTCGGGCCTGTTGCAGCCTCTCCCCGTCCCCAGTCGTCCCTGGTCTCATGTGGCCTTGGACTTTGTCATTGGACTCCCTAAGTCTGAAGGTAATGATACAATACTTACCATCGTGGACAGATTCTCTAAATCTGCCAACTTTGTTGCATTACCAAAATTACAAATCACAAATTACATTAGTGAGACAGCTGACCTCTTTGTCCTACATGTATTCCGTCCCCATGGAATACCTGTGGACATAGTTTCCGATAGAGGCCCACAGTTCATTTCTCAAGTGTGGAAGGAGTTCTATTCTGCTCTGGGTGCCTCTGTCAGTCTCTCATCAGGTTTCCATCCCCAGTCCAATGGCCAGACTGAGAGAACTAATCATGATCTGGAGGCTGCTCTTCGCTGTGTGACAGCCCAGAACCCTTCCACCTGGGCTAACCATCTCCCGTGGGTCGAATATACCCATAATTCCCTTACCTCCTCTGCCAACGGCTTCTTCCCGTTTGAGGTTTCTTTGGGATACCAACCACCTTTGTTCCCGTCCCAGGTGAAGGAATTGGCCGTCCCGTCGGTTCAGGACAACCTTCTGCAAGGTGTGGGAAGATACCCGTGAGGCCCTTCTTCAGACCACGGAGCGGAATTAGAGGGTGGCGGACAGACACAGGGTGGCTGCTCCTCAGTTCCAACCCGGACAAAGAGGATGGCTCTCCTCCAGTAATATATAAGAAATATTATCTCTCCATCTGCACTTTAGTCACAGGCAGTGAAGATACAATTACTGTCATTACTGCCACTGAAAACAACGAATTGCCGGCTGCTTGAAGTACGCCACAACTGTAAATGCAACAGCCTAACCGACTCCTCCTCAGAGCATATAGGTTTTACAAACAAGCTCAACAGAAAATCACATCTAGGGACATTGCAGCCAAATGAATTTCGCTGATGGTACGATGTGAGCTTAGCGGAGACAGCAGAAGCGGTCAGTGGAGATAACCTTGTAAATTAACTAGCTATAATAATCCCTCCCTGCAGGCTTCAGAACCAACAACTCCTGTCACTTACTCTGCTGGATGACAGATACATATGGTTGTCAGGAGATAATACACTTCCACACACAGTACTTAACCTGTCATTTCAGTGCTTTTTAATCATCTGTTTTGCAGAGTTTGATGCAGGAAAGATGCATTTACATGTTCATGCAGACAAACGCACACACACACCTGTGGGGAACATATATAGCAGGCAAGTATTGATGAGGTTAGTGGTAAGGATTAATACCCATCAGTATGGGGCTTTAGCAGAGGACAGAAGAGGGCAAATGGTCACGGAGAGCGGTGAAAAGATTATTATCCTTATTATGATGCCTTGATGTCCTCCCTTCATCTATCAGTCCACCTCTCCCCCTCCACCTGTCACCCTGTCTCCAGATCCACCGTCTCTATACCTTGCCTCAAATTTGATTGATTTCCTGCACAAAGATCTCATTTTCTTTTTTTCGAGCTCCACTCTATTCATCTATCCTTCGCTTTGTCATTCTTGGTGGCAAAATTTCACCAGCTCTTCCACTCACTCTTTTCGTTTCCATCAACAGTTTTACAGGGATTATCTTTTTATCTTCCTTACGGCCATCAAACCTCACCAACAGCTTCTCTCTTCAAATTCTCCGTGTACATTCACTCCATCTGACACATGGGCTTAAGTGTGTGTGTGTGTGCACATCACCCAACCGGCCTTGATTGCAAGGCCGACACTCAACTGGCTGATGGGTGATGTTCATAAACTTCAACAAGCTGTTCCACAACAACAAATGATGAAATCAGGCACAAGCCTGGTTCTCTCTTGTAGAGAGTTACCTCTGCTGATTGCTTTATTGATTTGCTTGTTTGTGTTGTTACACAGTGACGTAAGTGAGGCATCTGTAAGTAAGTAAATGAGTGACTGATTGACTGACTGAACAGGTGACTGACAAGATTAACAAGTGTGTGACTGATGGACTAGATGAGTGAGAGGGTGCGTGAATGAGATATGCAGCATGATCCCACTTCACAACATCACACTCGGCACCTGTAAACGAGCTTCCCTTTGATCAGTGTTGCAGCCTCTATCGCTCCTTTGCTCCCTGCTGCTCTACCTCTCCCACAGGTGATGAGGGGGCCCAGGGGCAGCACATCAGAGAACCTGAGAGAGCTGTGTACGTGTACATGTAGGTGTGCGTGTGCGTGTGTTTGTGAGGGTGGAGACCTGGCTACGATGCCTCCAGGTGAACAACCATCTGGAGAGTGACACACAGACAGGCTCACGCGCACATCTGCTCATCCCATAAACAACATTAAAAATACATGTCATTTCAAGTAAGGAATGTTAAACTTGCTACAAGCGTGTTTCCATCACACTGCGAGAGATCTCAGATCTGCCATTCATGCACCATCATCATCCTGTCAAAACTTCTTTAAGTCCCATGTGCACTGCTGCCCAGAGCAAAACTGATCAAGAAAGCTTTCCGATTTCTGACATCCACAGCACTGCTTGTGGCACTTAAAAAAAACCACCCGAAATCTGTCTGAAACTTTAATAAGTAGCCTTATCTAACAGGGAGCACATGCCATATGACATTATCCAGCTGCATCATGTCATGTCAAAGTACATTGCAAAATGGTGCAGTTAGATGATGTTTCTGGTCCTGTATTACTGGCAAGTATTGAATGGGATAAGAATAAACGAGTGAAACAATCAGCAAAAGGAGATGCAATAGCTCCATATTGCATTTTTGTAAAATGTAATCACTGGAGTATAACCATATCAGTTAAACCTTGCTGGTCTGGTCACAGTTTGGATTTGAAAATTAGAATATAAAATGAAAAATATCAATCTCCAAACATTGTTGAGGGTCAGTTACCAATAAATAGGGTCTAATTTCTCCACATTGGTAGCAAACAAACAATTTAAGCTGAACATTGGAAAACTGTTTTCATTGTAGATATTGTTTGCACTGAAAAATTACAAATGGGTGTTTGAATGCATTTTAAATCATGCAATTTTCTAAAAAACAAGCAATATGATTTTTGGAGTATTGTGTACAACTATAGAAAACTGGTCTTCTCCTTTATTCTGGTTGCTCAGTGTAAGACCTTGTTGAGATTTATCATCAGTTAACCCATATCAAAATCCTTTGGATGAATGTCATATAAATTTCTCTTTCTTTAAATTCCATATTTTGTATTCTTCTCACTCGATTAACTATCCAAAGAATCTTTATCTTGGGGCAACAGGCAACCTTTGGTGTGAAAACAGATGAAGAAATTGCTTTGTCTAATGCCATTAAGCATTTTCTAGAGGTCCTCTACTATAAAAGTGCATACTTAGAGAGCTGTGCGATGGAAAAAGCTCAGGTGCCTCTTGGGTTTTGCTAAGTTGATAGGAATATCAAAGCTGGTTCATTAAATTTTAATCTGACGTGGTTTGCCTTCAAAGTTCTGTGTTTACTAACCTTCTTCCCTGATTGTAGTCTGTGGATTACATTTTTCATTAATTGGTGTGCTGTGTTCTAAGAACCAGTGATCCAGGCCACTTCTCTCCACTACGTCAATGATAAAACAACTGCGAGCCTAACAAATTCATTTGGTTCAAGTTATACTTGTTCAGTTAGGCTCCGTTTCTGATCAGTTCATCAGATTTAAAAACAAAAGTTGTAGGATACAGGTTGCGATGACACTGTCTGGTTTAAAGGCTCAAAGTCAGCTTTGCATATTAAATACATCACAGCCAAGTAGCACGACTGCTATGCATCAATGCATCTCAGAAGCGACACCTCAGGGAGTCTGAAGCTCTAGTTCCCTTCAAAAACCTATTTTTCCTCTTAACGACGAGCCTTCTGTTTAGAGGTTTCTGAATTTCTGTTTGTCTTTTACTCTGATAAAGGGCCTTAGAGTACTCATGAAGCAGAAGGAAAATCAAATCCATTTTTACATCCTCACGTTACCAATGACAATGACAAAGATGCGGTTGGACTCTAGGGGACTTCCTTGGTTCATAAATTGCCAACAACATGTGACCAACAGGTTGCTGATGTAAAAGTGACTGAGCACAGTTCTTCCCATCTTCAACAATAAACATAAAAACGCCCCTAGGAATGACTGTTAGTCCAAAACTGCTGAAGTGGAGCTATTCAGTGAGTTTGTATTGCGCAACAGGTACTGCATGTTTGAATATGAAGGTACAGCCGCTGTCTGGCTTAGAAGTTTTGTTAGAATAATTACATTATCAAATAATAGACAGGACCATTGAAGATATATTAAAGTTCATTTTACTTGAGAACCTGACAAGGAGGCAGAAATAAACACAGAAAGTGTGTTCTTTACTAATTCTACATGTACAAGCAAAGGTTGTACATAAATAAGAAAATATTTAGCGTGAGACACAAATGTCTCACAAGTGGTCCCCACCTGGAGAGAAGGTCCACCCCCAGGTTCAGGAGGCATGGGACATGAGTGGCTCCATGAGACACAAAATAAACACTGCACCATAGCAACAGAGTGCGAGACAGTTTTAACAGGGGAAGTGAACAGGTCCCTGTCTGTCTGTTTATCTAGGAAACCACTGTTGTATTGTACATCCTGATCAGAACATGCTGGCCTGTCAGAACTAGACGAAAATGCTTTAAAGCCAAAAAAGTCGCTGAAAGCTCCATGTGGAGTTTGCTTTGTACCGGTGTCCAGACCCCTCTCCCTGCTGCTCGTCCGGAAACGCAGTTTACACCCCAACTGAAACTGAGCGAGGCAGCAATAAAATGCTGCCACTCTGCACTCTGACAGACGTGCCCGGCTGGAAAGGGAGCATATTTCCAACCCGAGGAAAGAGACTGCTGACTCTGCAAACTTTTCTGTAATTTACCGAAAAGCCCAGCACTTGAATGTGCGCCTGAACTAGTTATAGCTGCGCCGCTGTTTGCTCTCTGGAACTCACTATCAGAGCCCAAATCGTCTAGATAAGCTAATATGCGAACACCTCTCTCGCAGAGAGGAGCTAATACCGCCTCGACACATTTGGTGAAAGTGTGGGGAGCGATAGACAAGCTGAACGGCAGCACCATGTATCTGTATGCCGTGCCCATGAATACAAAACTTAGAAACTGCCTGTGGTCCGGGTGTAATGCTACGTGAAAGTGTCTGTAAGATCGAGTGTTGCAAACCAATGACTGAAAGCGCTCAGAAGCTGTCTGAGTGTTAGCACTTTTAATCTGTAAATTCGCAGGTATTTGTTTAACACTCGATCAAGAATAGGGCAGACCCCTCCCCCTTTCTTTAGAACAACAAAATAACAGCTCCATGTGGTGTACCCAGTTACCCACTGGGAGGCCTGGAGCCAGGATTCTTTGCCTGTTTAGGCTTGGTGCTCATAGCAAAACACAGAGCCCGTGGATAAAATACTCGTTAAATTAGCGCTCCGCGGGTAGCCGGTGGCTAATAAAAACCCTGCACTGCCCCACGGCTTTACAGCCCCACACCAACAGGGGCTGTTAAGCTAACTTCGAGCTGGCAGTAGCTTACTAAAGAAACAGAGCTAACTAGGCAGAGGTGCACTTAGCGAGGTGAAGAACGTAAGAACTGAAGGATGACTGTGGTGGACCACAGATCATCTGCCTTAAAGGTGTGAATAGAGGTGTCTTCAGTCAGGTCACGCGGGGCCTGATATCCAATACTATATGTGTTGTACCGAGTGAATCGACTGAAAAGAAATAAAAGACCATTTCCCATCTTATGAAAGGGTGCAAGATGTAAGCAACAGCTCAGTCAGTTCTGAGGGTGGATTTGTTATGACTGAAATGCCCACGTACTGAATGCAGGGGTCTTGGGTCCAGTGGGTTTGTAATATCCACTCTGTCACTCCCCCACTGAGTGGACACTTACTGCTACTGCCTGTGTTTACATTATTACATTATTTACCAACCAATTAGCTATAATGAATGTTTACACACTTGAATGAATCAGAATGACTATGTGCTATTCGTGGTACCTTGAGACCTTACAATTGCAATAAGAGTGCTTTCACAAAAGGCAGTACCTCAGGGGCAACAGAATCATGCTGCATATTCAGGCTGGGAATGCAATGGAACTGCAATTTGAATAATTGTTTTGTTTTGATCAATTGTTCAGGTCATGCAGCCACAAGAGTTATACTGTAAAACAAAAACAAATAAATGAATATTTTTTTTTTTTTTTTTTTTTAAATCATTTCATCTTTAACTTCATTAAAACACATCTCAGGAAATGTGGACAGAGGGCAGAGGCGGGGCATTTTCAATGACAGGTCAGTAATTAAGATTTTGCACAGTGGAGACTGCACAGGCTAGAAAGCACAGTCTGACAAAAACAACAGGGAATACATGCCCAATACAAACCAATGCAAACAGGCTCTAAGTGCTAAAAAGGGGGCTTGTTTAATCTGTGTTAGGGATGTGTGAGATATACCTTTACTCCAGAGGACGTGCAGGTAGTCCTTATCAAGAGGCTGGTTCAGAATAATCAGACAGATCCTCTGCGTGCCTGCACAAGAAGATAGAAGGAGGGGGAAAAGGGAAAGGTATAAATCACAATCAATCAGAGAGAGACACTACAGACGATGGAGTGTAACGGACACATAGCAAAAGCACAACACATCACTCTTTGCTTGCATGTATAAGAAAACATACCTTTTTAAATACAGACTGGAGGCTGTTTTTGTGGCGCTGAATGTGTTAAAAAAAAACTAAACTAAAACAATGTCATGATAATGAGGTCCTTATCGTGCTTCACACAGAGACAGGAAAATAAGAGGGATGATTAAAAATAGAAGCCATTCCAAAACAGTCAGGATGCTCAATCTTGGGTTTGTAAAAGTTCAAAATGTTTTCCCACTCAATCCAATGAGTTTGCAACATCAGAAAATAACTAAGTGTAACCAAAGTATAGACAATGTCTATCCAAATGATGCAACAATTTTCCTCAACTACAGTACCTTCATTGACCAGGATCACAATCAATGTCAAAGTCCGTATTATTACTTATATTCTTATATAACTACTTATATACTTATTGTTTTTATTGTTTTTTTATTGTGCATTTTGACTTGGCTGAGAAAGTGTGGAAAAAGAATTGTCCATTGGGTTTAATATTTTGTTGCAGCACCGGGCTTGATGTTGTTAAAAAGTTTACATCACTGAAAGGTCATTTCCAATAGGAAAGTCAACCACAGCAGAGTGTGGTAAAAGGAAGAGAGGATAAAGAGAAGACACACAGGAGGAGGAAAAGAAAGGGGGACACAAGGAAGGCTAGGTGAGGAGAAGAAAGAGGAGGAGTATATTTGTCAGTCCTGTCTCTTAATTGGCTCGAGGTGTACAGAGAACAAAAGGCAAAGTCAACCAGCCGTGACTTTTCAGATAACCCCTCGTCGCACAAACACTCACCTCTCCACACACACCCATACGCACACACACAAGGTGGTGTGTGGCCTTTTGTGTAAGAAATGTCACCTTGGGATTCTTTCTATGCCAGACAGCATAAATAAAACACACACACACACACACACACACACACACACACACACACACACACACACACACACACACACACACACACACACACACACACACACACACACACACACAGTTATTCCAGGAATATGTATTCATAATTATAATAACTATATAATTAAAGAGGAAATTTAAAAGGCTAACTTTGCACACTAGGGAAAATGCAGACATCCATGGGGCTGTTTTTATATTCTTCACCGCGAGTCTAGTTACTCATTTCCTGTAAGAGATTAAACGAAAGAAACCATGCAAATATTCTCTAAACTCATCAAATAGTGGAAAAAAAGTGTTGCACTATACTGTACAGTTGGGAGAAAGATTTTACAAGTGTATGATACAGGGAATCTCAAACACATATTTCACCTTTGATAGAAAGTGACAGATGTATCAAGAAAATTATATCACCAGGAGGGTGTGTGTGTAAATCTTAGATTTGCACATTGAGCATACTCAACTGCATAGCCTGTAATGCTTAGCTAACATGTTCGAGTAAACATTTGTTTCAATGGGTGCTTCAGAATTGCTGACAGCGTCCTATCAGAAATGAGTGTCTCTTGACTGATGTTGGCCTTTGAGTGTTATTGATTTTGGAGATATACAAGCATAGAATTAACAGCACTTCTGTGTTCCTGCTCTTCGCAAATCACACACGTGCGAGAATGTCAAGTATATACAAACATGTGCACATACAGGAGTACAATTACATTACTCAATTACATTGGCCTTTGTAGTCTAAGAAGGGGAATTACAACCTTCAAACAGCAATCAATGGAGACAGAGAGGGAGAGGGACACAAATGAAGCAAGACAGAGGAGAACAATGCACCATAATACAACCTACGACATAATGCAGTACTGATACACTAGGTCTGTTCAGTGGCACTCATCATTTGATCACAATGGGACGAATTACATTCTAGGGCTACACCAAATGATTTTTAAATTACTGATTAATCTGAAGATTTCTTTTTTTTTATAATGAATTGATTAATTTATGTCAGATAAATAGTAAAAAAAAAAAAAATGTCCATCATGAGTCAGAAGAGAGTCTTCAAATTGCTTGTTTTGTCTGACCAACAGTCCAAAACCCTGAGATATTCAGTTTAAAATGATATAAAACAGAGAAACGCAGCCAATCCTTGCTGGAACCAGAGAATGTTTGGTGGTTTTGGTTGAAAAAGTGACTTAAACAATGTCTTTCTTTCAATGGACTAATTAATACATTCATCATCAGCCCTTATGTGAGTTTGTCTATACAAGAAAAAAACAGTCTTCATATTAGATGGAAACCAAACACATTCTGAATGCCCATTGGCAGCTCAGTCTTGGGCAGTCTGCAATCAATACAACTTATAGTCAACGATCACAGGGAGTCTAAGAGCATGCTGTTTGCCACAATACAGTAAGTGATCAGACCACAGCCAAGACAGGTTTAAACAAAAGTAAACAGAAGCTGATGAACAGGGTTTTTATCAATGTTGTAGTGTTTATATCTAATGTGTCTTTGGTTTTGTCAAATTAGATTATTCAGCTGTCCAAACAGCAGTGGCAGGTTGAAGGAAAGTGGTTGCACCAAATTACTTATTTGTAAAAAAAAAATAAGTAAAAAATAATTACTCCATAATGCAACACCACAGATTACTGAGATACATGAAAACCATCTATACCTCGTCAGTAAACTGGACACAGTATGCTTACTGTATGTCTATAAACCACGTTCATCTGTGCCTGTGTGTCGATGAATCCAAAAGGATGAGAGAGGCAAAAGCTCTGACAAACGTTTGTTTTTCACTCCTAAGCTCTCTATTTATATCTTTCTGTGGGTGGATAATATTTCTAGCCAGTGTCATACCCCACACCACAATGTAATTTTGACATCTGTTGTCACTCAAACAATGGCAGCCCCGCAGCCCCCTTTATTATAATGTACAAGCGTGTAAGGCAGAAATACTTCTCATGTAAAAGTAGCTCTTTATCAAATCAATCTAAATAATTACATGGAAATAAGGAATGGTAACAGGTGTAATACAAGACAGACATGAGATAGAGAGAACTACATGTGCCTGCTGTCTCCTCTACAGGCCAAACTGTTGTACCATGCCCTTGACCTTTACAGCTCTGGGTAAAACCTGCCCTTAGGCTTATAACAGCTTTCCTTCCTCCACACTCACACACTCTCACACACCTCCAGGGAGCTCACATAAACCTTGACCTGAGAGCAGTGGCTAAAGGCAGCTATAACCAGCTTCCTCTTCAGGTCTGTAGGGCAGTCAGTGACCATCTGGAGGGTTTCTTTTTCTCAGATATAGAACATCTTTGGGGAAAATAATCTTGCTACAAAAGCATGCCTTTGGAAAAGAGAGAATAAACGTACTATGGTGGAACTTTTTCAGTCAAATGTCAGCTTGAACTTGGGTTTCTAGTGGTGCGTTTGAACAAATGATGACAGGGATGTTATTTAGGAACAAGATTATTTTTTGGGGAAATATTTCAATAATCAAAAACGCCTCCTCAAAGTTTGTTCTCCTTAAACAGCTACAATTACAAGCATACACATCAGGCCGATTTTTAATAAAGATTCTTTACGCAGCCTAACAAAAAAGACAAAAGGAAGTG
The DNA here is from genome assembly GCA_023566125.1 of Zingel zingel. NCBI lineage: Eukaryota > Metazoa > Chordata > Actinopteri > Perciformes > Percidae > Zingel > Zingel zingel. Next base: position 15,257,358 of record CM042335.1, on the reverse strand, counting down.
CATCTCATACATATACACATTGTTGTATGAAAGTGATATGTTTTGGAGTTTTAATTCCACCAAGACAGTCTGTGTGTCAGAGTGACTGGGAGAGCAGAGAGAGGAAGACAAGTGTGACAGTGATGTGAGTAAATGTGTGTTTTGATCGGACGCGTGCAGATCTTTGTTCGGTTTGTGGCTTGTGGGGGAACACACGATACGTGCATGGACCTGCATATTTGATTGATTGCGTGTATGTGTGTTTGCGCCAAGGGAATGTGTGTTTGAAAGGCAGTACCTGAGGGCAGCAGGCAGTCCAAAGGCGTCAACTCTTCATCCATGGCCAGGTTCCAAAGGAGCCCGTCTTCAATCAGCCGACTCACCTGGAACTGGGGAGAGGAAGACAGACGCTGTTGCTACTCCTCTTGCGTTTGTCTTTTTCATTCATTTCATTTTCCAACTTGTCTCCAATCCCAGTTTATCACCCGCCTTCCTCTGGCCTAATTATTCCCTGAAACAAGCAGACAAAATACAAACACTAACATGCACACATGAGCACGATGACACTATATATCACTGCGTAACTTAAGACCGATTTATACAGTCTATGCTTAAGACACAATATTCACACTAGAACTGCAATTACAAATTATTGTGCCAATTATTTTCTTGATTTATTCTGTGGTCTAAAAAACACTAAAGGCTCTGTCTCCGAAGGTACAGAGTCTGGTGTGGGGAAGAGGGTCGGGGTGATGTGTTGCCACGTCTTAAATATATATACATTAGGGGTGCAAGATACAAGATATATTGACTCAATATCGTTATCGTGATATATCGAAAGTGTCGCAATAAGTATGCACTATTTTGTTTTTGTGGAGAGCTGCGTCCCGTCCGTTGGCTGTGTGGCTTAGTTGTGTTTAATTTAGAGCCCGCTTGAAACGCTATAATGATCATCATTTCATTGGCCAGTTACCGTGCCACATGCACATGTCAGCGCACGGGTCCACTACGTGACAAACCCTATGGAGCGTACCACGTGTGTGCATATTTCGACAGAGTGACAGTGTAAGTGAAGAAATAGAGACAACTAAACGGAACGAATCAGAGAAGCGAAAGAAAAGTTGTGTCCTGTTCTCTTAATTTATTTTATACTGTCCAACATGTAAAACATGTCCTGTTCGGTAGACATGGTCCTTATTTTTTATTTATTCATGTTGTACCAGTCCAATATGACTTGAAATAAACCTTGTGTCGTAAGAAAACTTTTTTCATTTGTTATGAATCTATTTTAATGCGTTTTCCCATAACTTTTGTAATTTTACATGTTTAAAAATATTGAAATTAATATTGATATCTCAATATTCATAATCGATATCGCAATATCACATTTGTCAATATCGTGCAACCCTAATATGCATATAGATATAAGCCCATACCATACATTTTATTAATGAAATCTTCTGTCATTTTATGGTTTTTTGGATTTAATAGGTCGATGTTATAATCACCACACTTTGAAACATAAATTAACAACAAAAGCATAAAGCAGACATAGTGCAACTTGCCAGCACTCCCATTGCTCACCTTTCAGCTTTACAATCCAGCGAGCAGAACAGAGCAAACCATTAAATAAGAAAGCATAAACAACCTTTACTTTTAACAACCTCCTTGGTCCTCCCCGCAGTAATAACCTTCCTCCTTCCTACCTACAGACTTGTGGCACACAGCTAAGTCTATTTTTCCCCCAAATTAAAAAAAACAGGACTATGTAAATGATAACCTAAGTAAATGTATAACTGCACCATAGTAATTTGGCAAACGAGTTGAACGTTAGCCAACATAAAGTGGAATAATGTAATCATTATACTGCACACACCTCTTCTCTGAAAATTGAGGTACCTTTCCACAACCTCACTAAAAGTAAAACATATTAGATACATTTCTAAATATAATTTGTTTTATGATACAACTGTCCCCACAATGTATTATAAAAGTCTCTAACATCTGCTGCCATGGGTATGAATAGTAGCCTACACAAGTGTTTTTACAGATGTCCAAATATACATACATTTTTTTTTAATCATTTTAAATCTGGTTAATTATACACACGTTTATGTTTTAGCAGCAGCAACAACAACAACAACAAGCCACCAGTGCTTTGCCTCCAGGTGCTGAAATAATACACTACACTTTGAGCAGTGTTAATATTGGGCTGAATGCAGCAGCTCGTTATGGATATATTAAGAGCTCATTATGCATTATCTATTGCTAAAAATAATGCAACTTTCCAGGACGCGTAGGCTATTAGGCAACACTTCCTTGAACTGGACTTTGGCTTTCGCCTTAGAGGCGACTGTTGTCTTCAGTGTCATAACACGCTGTATCACTTTAATGCAGCTGTTCGCAAATGTATGGCGAGGCATTGACGCAATGACGCTTTTCACAGATAAAACCGTACTATTCTGATAGAAACAACACACATGTCTGCCGACACCGTCAATAAACCGACTTTACATTTTAAGCCTGTCACTGCTTTGCTCAGTGGGTATTCAATACAAACTCACTCACATATTGAAGCGTCTTCCGCAAGTGATGCTGCAACAGTCAAAGAGAGCGCATGCAGCACACAGATGACCCAGCAGGACTGAAGACTGGCGTGAATGTGTTATGGGGACACCTAGAGGCCAGAAGTGGAAACGCGTTTTCTTTGTAAATTGCTCTACACATGAAGGGGGTTTTCAAAGGCAGTCCCGTCTGTAAAGGAGACTCTATGGTTCTCCAGCAAATTCAGAAATAGTTTAATTTCACTTTCAGTTTTTTTCAGTGGAAACTATTCCCCTCACTGCTTTTATTCTTCACTGTAACCATCATTATGTGATTACAACAGTGTTGAACAGATGTCTAATTTAATACCAAATAAACAAAACAGAAACTAAATTCTCCCAATATAGTGAGTAAAATTATTCTTATAAAACAGGTTCTGCTGGGCTAATGTTAATTTTGGGTGTGTATGTAAACTTGGAATCTTTAAAATGTCAAGAACCCCTAAAACAGTTCTGCATTAACACCACTGACCCATACAGGAGGAGACTTTTATTGAAGGAGACAATTTTAATGTTCAATCTTAATTTTGTTTGATGGAGCATTAACAGTGAGACAATTAGGTGCTTCATGGATCCCCCACCACAGGGAGAACTACCGGGTTTAAGTCTTTAGCTTAAAAAATGTACAGTATTGGTGGATAAACCAGGATCTTCTAAAGTATATCTGCCAGCCTGCTGTCTAAAAGTGAGATGATAAAAACAGGGGAGAAATTGAAAACTGACACCAAAACAGTTGTGCATTTCTTCAATATCATCTGACTGGAAGAACAATGACATTAAATGATTCCTCATTTGGCTGAGGAGTCTCTGCAAACCAGGGCTGCAGCTTCCTCTGAGGACACTGTGGCCCTGTGTTTGGTAATGTGTGAGTATGAGCCTGGGAGGTGTTACATTCTCATGGCAGGTATTTTACAGGCTGATTCCACTTTAAAACATAATAGGCCTATATCTAAATCAATCTACTTTTGTGAAATAGATTATTTTTAGATATTGAGTTTTGCCTTGAGTCCTTAGATGATATCGGTTCTAAAATATCAAACATTAACCAAAGATAAAATTATCATTTAAGTAGAGATCAGTTTTGAATTAGGTTCTTTTGTGTAACGAATATGGCCAAAGACCGTGACTGCTGCTTATCATTCATACACTGGAGACGTAATTTATTTAATTAACTAATTCATTAATCAATTCATAGATGATTTCATATATTTAGGAAATAAGTGACAGAAATGGCAGAGACAAAAAAAGACAAAAAAAAACTAAAATGGCCCATAATCAATAATGTATAGGACACACACCCTCACACACTCGCTTGCAAACAACACACAACTATAGTTACACACTAACCCAGGCGCACCGAAAATGCAGGCACATCAGAAAACTCTCACATACTGCACTAATATACACAAGCAAAACACACACAGGTAAACAGACATCATGAGCACACACACAAGCAGCACACTGGTGGTGTATGCTTCAGATGTCTTCAGACAGCAGTAAAAGCAGTGTAAAGTGAGAAATCTCTCTCAAGGTGAATCCACTCCGGAGGCTCGTTAAAACAAACGTTCTCTCATCAATCAGCACTTGTCCTGTCTCCCAGACAGACTGCACATGGGGGCTGGGGAATTATACACACACTTAACACACGGTTTTGCACAGCCATGTATAGGCTATACGCACAGACACACACACACACACACACACACACACACAAACATGCTATATGCTCAGATGCATGGGAAGTCATTAATTCTGGCCATGCATTATAAATACATCTATGAATAAATTCTAGGCTGAGTGCATTCCTCATTGGCAGGGATTTTTTTACAAGGCCACACCAACTGAATGTTCGATCGGATCTCTCTCTCTCTCTCTCTCTCTCTCTCTCTCTCTCTCTCTCTCTCTCTCTCTCTCTCTCTCTCTTCTCTCTCTCTGCATCGAACTCACTAGCTCACCTTTTCTTGTCCATCAATCTTTCCAATATTTCACCCTTTTCTTTCTTCTAGTTTTTGCACCTTTCTCTCTTTTAAACCACATCGTGTTGTTTTTCGGCTTTATTTTTTCTCACTCTTACGTCATGTATGGATCCAGTTCTTTTCCCCTCACTTCTTCTCTTTTTTGCTATTCGGGGGAAAGACATGGGTGAGCAAGAAAAAGTGGGTCTGTGGTGGTTGTAAAGAAAGCGACAAAGTAAAGCTTACCAGGCAGTCACATTATTTTGGCAGAAAGGAGGTTTATGACAACTAGTGGGTTACTCATTACAAACACTGTTCAAACACATACTGTATTTATTTAAAATTCTATTACACAAGGCTGAATTTGAGATAAAATACAATATGTCCATTTGATGGAATGGTGCAGCCACATAAAAATTCTCATATAAAATATAAAATATTTCATGGGATATATATGTGATACTGTCAGGTGGAATACGATTTATTTTTTTAAAGCTACTCGAAAGGATAGTTTGACATTTTGGGAAATACCCTTATTCGTTTCATAGTCGAGAGTTATACATATATATATAGACGATCAATTCCACTCTCAGATATGAGAGTTATATCCATCTTCTCGTCTACCTGTCTTCAAAAAACCTGATAAGCATATTTCCAAAATGTCTACCTATTCCTTTAAGAGGTAAATGAGGGAAAATGTCCTTCCGTGAAGGTATACTTGAAAGAATAGTTTGACATTTGGGGAAATACCCATATTTGCTTTCTGGTCGAGAGTTATATAAAAAGATCAATACCACTCTCAGATATGAGAGTTATATCCATCTTCTCCGTCTTCAAAGAAGCAAATAAACATGTCCCAAAATGTCTAACTTCTCCTTTAAGGGGTGATTGAAGGGGAAACTTTATGTTAGCAAGCTAAATAATTTTGCTAAAAATAATGTAGCGTTAGCTGTGGATTAGTAACTTTTTTATGTTTACCATATTTCCCCATTATTTCTCTACAAGACTGACTTACAGTATGTCACAAAGTCCTTCATCAAAATTAACACCTGAGTCACAGTTAATGTAGTATATATCCACGACGTTCTACTTCCGGGATTGCTCCGTTACTAATGGAAATTCCGCCAAATTTCACTCATTTAGGCCGGATATCCATTGCCTTGGGCTTCCTTTGTGTCGGCATTTTAAACTCCGGTCGATTTATGAGGACTCTGCAAAGTGAATCCAGACAGCTAGACAAAACAACCTTTGAACGTACACGTTCCACCGAAACCAGTTCCTTCCCGAGGATATTTTGCAGAGGCGCCGTCGCGCCATACAGCGCTTAGCGCCGCCCATGTCGATTGTGATTGGTTTAAATGGAGTCTCACATCAGCAGACCTTCCTTGTCAGCGCTGCGGATGGGAGAAAAACATGCTCTGGTTTATAGGCATTTCTTTAATGCACCGTCGGAACATTCTCACAGCTGGCAGATGGTTGAAAAACAGAAAAACACCATTACCAAGAAGTAAACCTCTGCCAGGCGTTCATTTGCTGTCTTTCCTTCTACTGTGCAAGGTAATAATAGAAGTGTATGGAAATCTCTTGCCAATTGCTTTTTAATTATCTCTTTGCAGAGCATTGTGGTTGGTCTCTAGGTTTTGGCTATCTATCTTACACAGCTAATTACCTTCATTATTTGGCACATCAGAACCAGGAGGGCTGTTTCCATTTCCTCACCTGCAAAAAACAGCGGGGTAACGTTAGGTCACAGACACCAATGTTAGTTGCTAAAGCTGAGACAACCGTGCTCGGTCACTTCGTCTTAAAATGCCACCTACTTACAGAGGAGCATACAGTGAGAACTATGGCTGTGGACATTCTGATTTAGATTTGCTCCTTAAGGTCATATCAGAGTAAAGTGAGGGTGTTTGTCTTGAGTTCAATTTAATATATCCTATCGGGTCACATTATTACCCCGCTTACCCCTGGCAGAATCCACCTGTTATTGTGAAAGATAATAAAACAAAAAAATAGATACTTCAGACTCTCTCTCTCTCTCCCATTTATGTACTCTTTCTCCCTGTAATACTCCCTATCATTACCTTAACTGCTTTCTGTCATTTCTCTTTCTCCTGTTCCTTTCTCCTCACTAATGCGTTTTTGACTTTGTCTCCTTTGTTCCTTTTTATCTGCCTTGCCTTTTCCCTCTCCCCGCTCCCTTTGTCTATTCCTTTGCTTTCAGCTTTATTTCACCTCATTGTACCTGTCTGCTCTTTTCCATCATGCTCTTGGGTTTTGTATTCGTGCAACATTTAATTTCACGCATTAACCATTTTTGTGACGCTTGATGAAGGTGGATAGCAGCTCAAACAAGCCAGTTCAGGTTACTCAGGGAATCTTAGAGCTCTGCTCAGTTTGGCTCCTATTTACGGAGTAGTTGCAGGGGGTATGTGTAGCTGAATAAGGTCTAAGTAGGCCATTTTTCTTTTTTATCTGCCAATGATGATGACCCATTTTAGTTAGGAATGAGCAAGACACAAGAGCAATGAAGGACAACCTAGTTCTCAGTTGTTTTGAGATAGTGTCATGGTGACATGCTCAAGTCCAGTAAAAACAACATAGTGCAATCTGTCGCTTGGATTTCTCTCTCACAGCTAACAAATGGCCCTCATTGAGAGACAGGGCTGAAATTACTCTAGGTATACCTCTGTTAGGTTTATCTGGACTTAGATGCAGACTCAGTAGTGGAATGTGAAAAAAGATTTTAATGAATCTTATGGACACAGAGTAAGTTGTTTGGGTGTTTCTTGTGGTTGGTTCAGTTGGCAGGGTTGAGGGGAATGAGAGTTGGCCTGTAGGAATCCAGAGCTGGTGGCGTGGCAGCGAGCGGGTAAGAACTCCAATCCAAAATACACTGTTGTAGAAAAACAAAGAACAATTACTTCAAGGTCCAAGCAAAGAACAAGTAGATTTATATGAGAGCCACTAGAGTCGGCCGAGCGTAGTTACCACACTGATAACAGAAAAACAATCTGCTGCTGGATGTCAGGAGACCAGGAGTCTTTAAGCAGAGTTGATTGGTTAACCATGTACAGCTGTGCCAAAAGATCCAGGTGCCCCTGGATGACACGCTCACAACCCCCCACACACACACACACACACACACACACACACACACACTCACATCCAACACACAGGATACAAACAGAACAGAGAGAAAAAACTAACGAAAAAATAATTCACGGGCAGACCGTGACATACCTCAGCTCAAAGGAATGGGTCACAAAGAACAAGGGGGGCACATTACAGTTGATTGGACCTAGGATTTTGAAGTGGAGGTAGACACTCTTTTAACTCTTCTGTACTTAAAGGTGCTCTAAGCAATGTCGGTTGACGTCACTTCGAAGTATTGTCAAACAAAACGGAAGCTAGCTCGCCCCTCCCTCCTCCTCATCCCGTCCCCTCCCTTCTGCGCACTAACCCCCCCCCCCCCACCCCAAATCCTTCTTGCCGTTATTGGCTGGAACACTGTTTATGTTTCGTGGTGCAGGTTGGCGCAGTTTGTTTTTGTTGTTGTTTGTGGAGCCTGGGCTGTCTACAGAGGCCGCGTTTTTTTTTTTACAGTGTGTTCAGGGGACAGGCAGCTAGTGCATAGTGAGGAGATGTTTGCTGTTGAGCTGATGTTTAGCCTAAAAAATGTGTGACATCGCTTAGAGCACTTTTAATATGCCCACAGGCTTCCTGTCATATATCCAGGGGAATGAATTTCCTTTTGGTCACGATATTACTGCCTCAGGGCTGGTGTCCCTCTCCTGCCTGTCTAAAAGCAGGGATAAAGACCAACCTTGAGCATGGGGTGGCCCCATTCCAGCAGCTCGTATGAACTCATATCTGTTGAGGAGGCCAACGGATGTGCTCTTAGAGAGGACTAGGGATGGCAGCTTAGTGCTCGGCAGTAATTTTTTTTCCATGTGAAGCCAAGAAAAGAGCTCTACGGGTTATTAATCACTCATGTCTCTAATTCTACACATTTATCCTGAGGGCATGGCACCTGCTAGGATATACATTATTGGATTCTGTAATGGGTTTAAAGTGTATGGATGGGAGTGTGGTAGAAGTCTGTCATCAGAAAAGTGAATATTTCCACTTGTGTGTGCTACAACCCTTAGGCAGATTTCTGTGAAGGCCGGTATCACTAAAAGCACAACCTCTATCACTTAGGGGTAGAGAAAAAAGAGATAGACTGGACTGACCTCCCAGAAATGGCTGGAGGGGTTCATATAGGAGCAGCTGTGGGATCGTGCCAGTCGCTGTGAGGGATGATACAGATGGTGCCTGGTGATGCCACAGGGGAGGACATTTCTGAGCTCACTGCAGTGCAGATACCAGCAGAAACTGATGTTTGGCAAGGGGAATGGAAGCAAACTTTCATTGCTGTGTGCATGGGTTATTTTAGACAGACACAGAGAGAGGGCTTGTACACAGCATGTGTTAAGGTCAGGACAACTTTGATGTTGATTGGATGTTGACACGACAACCTGTAAGAACATTAAATACCTGATAAAATGTACCGCTAATACGAAAGCTGAAACACTGTGACAGAATGTTTCTAGATTAAAATATCTTGTGCTATCTGAATATCAAATTTTATTTTCCATTACTGAAAATGTAGTGAATATTTGAAAATATGTTTGTCAAAACATGAAAAGCTTACCAGGATGGTATCGGCACTCCTTTAGAGGTCAACGGACCTGCAGATGCCAGTAATTTGGGGAAATAACCAAAAGCGTTTCATAGTTTCAGTGTTGCTTCAGTGCCTACAGGCTAAACATGTTTTAACTGGCTCAGTGTGATAGAGGGAAACTTTGAGTACGATCATGAGGCACGTACATGGTCTTTATGTGAAAAGAACCAACATTTTTTGTTGTGTTCTTTGTTTTCAGGCCAAGTTAGCCACTTGGGGGATGCACAAGTTAAGGATGAGTGGTTAGATCTCAGGCAGTGCTGAAACAGATGGTCTCAGCATGTCTTATCGGTGAGGAAATATGAGGTTATTTCTATTGAAATTATATTTTCATGGGAGCAATATGTTTGGGGCCTGTGAAATGCAGTTCACTGGGAAGAAGAGGTCTGACTGTTTGCATTCCATTCTCAGTGATACTTGTGAGCTTCTGCTGACATGGATTTCCTGGGGCTTCTTCTCAGTTTTGTGGATGATCTTTGCATTTTGTATAAGTGTGTGTGTGTGTGTGTGTGTGTGTGTGTGTGTGTGTATATAAACAAAATTAAACATGTTATATATCATATTTTTATTAAATACTTGACTCAAATAAGGTAACCTTATGATGTGACAAGTGTATGACAAAAGATAAATAAGATGTATCTTATATATCTTGGTAAGTGTGTATGAGAGTTGTTGAGTTGTTACAGTTTGTCTTTTTCAGGTATGTTTCATTAAAAGCCATCAGTTTGAATTGTCTATGTGTGCCCCCACCTCATCTCTCTCTCGCTCTCTCTCACACACACACACACACACACACACACACACACACACACACACACACACACACACACACACACACACACACACACACACACACACACACACACACACACACACACACACACTATCTATCTCACTTTCCCTGGTGCTCTCTTCTGCCTTCCTACTTCATTTTCCCCTTAAAACACCATTGATCTTTCTCTCCCTCTCCTGCCCAGTCTGTTGGGTTCTGTGTTGTCTAAACACACAGACCAACAGAAACTCTGACAATGAATCAATCAGTTTAATGAATGAAGTGCCTTCTGACTCTCCACTCCTCTGAGGCATAATTTGCAGAACCCCTCCCGCCCTAATGTTTGGTCTTTTTCTTCTTTATTTCTACTCTATGTTTAACCTGCTCTTGTGAATCCTGCCAATCTAAAATCACCACAACCAAATTCTCTTTCTCTTAGAGTGCACCCATGCTTCCCCTACCTTGGTGGCCAATAAAATATTGACTTATTCTTAATATCTACACTTGGAATCTCTAATTCCTAATTGACTGAGGGCGCACCTTCAGGGTTCAGTAAGTGAATGTGTTAAAGGAAGATGTTGCTTCTTTCATATGGAATCCAGAAAATTGATAAATCTCAACAAAGTTGTGAAAAAATGTCTGAAGTCAAATTATCATTTAAAAGTAATTTAGTGATGATCGCAATGATTGCTATGGAGTACTCTTACAGATGATTTTAGATTGATTTGTGGATAAGATATTTGAACTGGTTAACCTCTGGATAATTTCAGTAATGGAGCACTTTAATGTTGTATAATGTTGTAAAGCTCCATAATGACATTGTACAAAAAACAAAAACACAAAATGCAAGCTATACGTCCTAAATAGCATCCACTTTACAAGATCTGTGATTTAAGAGGATGAGCCCTACAGCTCAAGTGAACCTGGGCAGTCATTTAAAGCGATCGCTGACTCACAAACATTGATAAGTCCAAAGATGTTGTTATCTTTTCAGAATGCCTATTTTATCATGATTTTATTCAGTACAATGCCAGCTGTAATTGTGGTGCTCATATGTACAATAAATAATCAGTCTGTTTATGATTATTACACTAAAGTTCTTAGCTGCTACGAACCTTAAGTGGCATGTAATTACCCAGAAGCGGGTAACACTGGCTCCTGCATTATGAACAATTCAAATGATAGAATCAAATGGAACTCTGGCAACAACTCCCCCGACACAGCACTGATGGCCTCCAGGGAGGGCTATTTGTGATTCCCATGTTTCTCTTACCTTCCCTGCTCTCTTTCATTGGTGAAGAGAACATAACAGGCACTTCTTCTTTTTTTGTCACACTGAATAGAGCGGTGTAATCTCAGGAGAGGGATTTTTCTGGGGTTATTTGTGTGTGTGTGTGTGTGTGTGTGTGTGTGTGTGTGTGTGTGTTTGTGAGAGAGAGAGAGAGTGTTTAAGCAGTCTCTCTGGGATGTTCTTCATTCAGGAAGTGTTTGGAAAAAAAGAGTGTTACATTTTGCTTACCTTTCAGACCTCACAACACAGTAGCTGCACGGTGAGTTTACTGTGAAGAAAATGCCTACAAGAGACAGCTATATGAGAAACGAAAGAAAGTCCACTTTTTTAATGAACCTGATAAGAAAGGAGAGACAAAACACATGATATGGACTTGACCAATGAACTTTTATCACCAGTGTTATGTAGAACAGCCTGCTGAGACTGTGATGTGTCTACTCTGGTTTGGAGCTGGGTTACATTGCTTTTATTCAAATAGCTGGGTTCCTTTACTAAAGCAAACTGATTTTCTGTGGCATGACGGTACCATTTTGATTTCCCTAAGTCAGAATCCTCATGCACCGTTGCCTTTTGGGAAGCCCTAAGTAAAAGTAATTGACAGATTTTCAAATGGTACCAGGTTTGGATTATATTTCAGAACAGGAGATGGACAGTTCCTGATGGACAGTTTGATTTAATTTTTTTTTTTTTTGGCATTTTAGGCCTTTATGTGATAGGACAGTTAACTCTTGTGTTGTCTTCGTTTCAACCTTGAAAAAAACACTTTTTTTTTTTACATTTGTGACGCTTTTTTTCACAATTTGTTTTTGGTTTTTCCAACGTTTTAAATTTTTACATTTTTCTTCTACACATTTTCAACGGTTATTTCTACGTCCAATATTTTCTGATATAAAACTAAAATTTAAAACAGGCCTATGTGACCCGAAGTCAACACAAGGGTTAAGACATGAAAGGGTAGAAAGAGGGGAATGACATGCAGTAAAGGGCTGCAGGTTGGAATTGAGCCCACTGCTGCTACGGCGAGGACTGAGCCTCTGTACATGGGGCACACGCTCTACCAGGTGAGCTACTCAGGCGCCCCAGAAATTCCTACTTTTTGAAGGCTTTTAAAAACTGTTTTTTAGAGTGTATACTCCTTTGCAGCTATAGCCTGCTGTGTACTCACACTTGCTATCATCTAGTCATAGGTAGTTCAAATACTGAACAGACTTTGACTAATGGAACTTGAGTGGAGAAGATGAGGGTCAAGTGCTTTGCCAAAAGCCACCCTTTAAATGACACTTTTTGACGTGGGATAAAGAAATGCTTCTCCTCTTCCCCTGTCCTGATTTCTACAGCTTGTCCAGGGATTCAAACTGGTATTATTCTGGTCCCAAGCTCGTGTCTCTAATCTTCTGGTTAGTGCTGCCTAAATTTCTGTGGAAAGAGTATCAGGGTAAAGAGCGGGGACCTGTGAATTCCTCTGGCTTCAGCACCAGGGACAACTTGTGACAGAACAGCAATGTAATAACTTTGCTCTTCATAAAATATGTCCTTAGGCCTTGGCTTTAATCTTCGATCAGTATGTGCTCCCACAGATGGAGCTTTAAACTTGGCGAGGTATGAGTTGGAGAGCCTTTTGAGCTTAGTTTAGGAGGTGCCTGTGATGACGTGGGATTGAGTCTCAGCTGCTGTGTGCTGCCTTAAATCTGCATCCTCTCCAAATGACTGTTTTACCGACACTTCAACTCTGTCTAAAAAAAATATTATGCAAAAATATATTGGATGTGGCTTCCCTACCAAATAAAAAATAGTGCCAGAGAAAGAAACTAAGAGCAAAAGAGAAGACTTTTTGTGCCTCAAATCTGTTGTTCTCATTCAAAACAAGGTGCTTAAGATGCAAACAATGAACAGCTGTTTTCTTTTTCTTTTTCAGCCAAAAAATGTCTGCATACTTTGTTAACATTACTGGAGAAAAAATGCGTGTTTTATCAGACATCAACACATTTAGTTAGTATAAGCTAAGCATTCAGCAAGCAAATCACTCATTACTATGTGTCCCTGCCTCAGTACACACACACACACACACACACACACACACACACACACACACACACACACACTAATACTTATATTTTGAATAATTCCTTGTTCTCCCCTCAATGAATTGCCAAACATCTGGAAAAAAGGTGTTTTACAAGATGCATTAAAGATGCACTTTTTCAAAAACAAGTGTACTGTCAATAAAACCAAACAGATGTCTACTACACACACTCGCGCACACCAACACATACTTTTATCTTAAATCTCTAGTTGTTAAAGTAGGATAATAAGGTTATTGCATCTTCCACTTGATAAATAGGAGCTCTGGATTAAGTCAGCACTCTGTGATGACATCATTACAATGAGCGGAGGATTATTTGGGTTTAGTAAGTGTGTTTGTGATGTTTATTCAATGTGTGTGCACACCACGAGAGTCTCTTGTCTCATCATAAGTAGGGGAAAGTAATTCAAATTTGCTTTTGGTTTGGTGTAATTTCTGACTGGAGGTCCATTTCCGGTCTGTAAATAAAAGCATTACAAAGTCTACATCAGTAAGGAAACAACAGGTGTTTGAAGGAGAAAATATATTGTTGTGTAAGTAAAACCTGAAGGTAAGAAGGAGATTATTAATAGGAGTTTCTTACAGCTATATTGGTTGTCCAAAATATACACCGACGAAAATGGGTGATTGAAATTGTGCATCAGTGGCTAGCGGCTTTGATTGGACCACGGCAGGGAGATTAGCCCTCTTTAAACATATAGTTTTTTTTTTTGGCCTTCATAAGATAGGAAAGGGGGAGAATGCCATGCAGCAAAGGGCCGGAAGTTGGAGTTGAACCTGCAGCTGCTGCGATGAGGGCTGAGCCCCCACTGTAGATGGGGTGTGAGCTAACCAGGCACCTCAATATACATTTACTTTTAAGATCTTTTATTCAAGCTGATTGTCTCAAGGTTTATTGTGTATTTCACAGTCTCTTTTATAGTATATAGTTTTTAATGAGACTTTAAAATGCAGCTCATCTTAGGAAGCAAAGAGTCAGATGAAGTGAAGGAACAAACCAGGCAGAAAGTGAAAAAAGAAACTTAGATTTATATACAAACTTTTAGCAGGATAGTTAAACCGTGTCAAAAGTGTTTTCTGGCTCTTTCTTCCTGCTTGAAAGTGGAATGGAAGATTTGGCAGGGCAGTAGTTAAATGTGCAGTGTATGCTGAATTACAATTAACTTCTTTCCATTTGTTCAATAACAGTTCAGTGCTTGTTTTGTGATTCTGCCCTGAAGGTATTTAGAACAACATAACACACACACACACACACACACACACACACACACACACACACACACACACACACACACACACACACACACACACACACACACACACACACACACACACACATTATAATCAGTCAGAGTTTTCTCTCCGGTAGTGTTTTTATTCATGTCTTTGATATATGATATGAATTAGGAAAACAATGATGCAAGGAAATGCTTGACTGACTGTTTGCTTTTCTAATTCGTAATGTACTGTAGCTGACTGACTAGCTTGCAGGGGCGAAGCTTTGTTGGCTGTCTTGATTGACAGACTTGACTGAATTGCTGACCGGCCGGCTGCTGAGGTAATGCACCAGCAGCTAAAGAATTACAAAATCCTGTACCAGAGAAAAATCAATAGCTATTGAGGATTCTGTAAATAAAAAGCAGCTTTTAGAGTATGGATTGTTTTTTCTCTCGAGCCATGTTCTAAACTATTAGTTAAACAAAATACATGATAGAGAGTAATAAAAAAATGTTTACTGAAGCAGCATGAGAAGATGGTGATGAAGTACTTGGTAGGGATCAGACGCTAAACTATGAGCTCAATTACCCAAAGCACTACTATGCCAACAAAAGGATTCTTTAGCAGAGTGACTGATTGGCATTTTCCAGGGTTACAAAAGGCTAATATCAAAACTAAGGTGATATGATCAAGTATTATCTTTAAAAAATGAATGAAGTTGAACCTAAAAGAGTCTGACACAGTAAGGTGTCAGATATTCTGTTTAAGGATTTCCTTAAACCAGGAAATCAACCAGGCTCTTGTTGATGTGTTTTTTATCTGTCAGTGGGCTGCTGGACCGTCAGCTGTGATAAAGCTTTAAGACTATAGCTCATTGTTTAATTGATCTAATGATAAGAAAGGTTATTTCAAAATTAATTTAGTTCCCAAATGGTTGGTCATGTAGCATACTCTGGAATGCAGATTCAAACCAATGCAGTGTTTTGGCAAATCAGCAAAAAGGGTCCATTCTCATCTTTCTGCATTGCCATACATTTGAAAATAAATAGCCAAGAGTCTTATAGATAGAGTCTTGGATGAGATGGTATATAGAGGGTCAGATATAAATGCCAGTGTTTATGGAAGGCGAGCAATTATATTGTCTTCCATCACAGCTGCTGTGGCTTTTTGATTGAAATTGAGGCTATGGTCATGTTTGCCAGTCACCAGTGGAATAATTTGAAAGTGACTAGTGGAGAGTACAGCATTCATTGTACTTGTCAGCCTGTCCTGCACTGAACCTTCTCTACCGGCTCCATTTCTGACCTGGAGATGGATCATCAACACAGGTCACTGGACACGGGTCGACTCTTCGAAAAAGACAACTGACCTGATGCAGGTCAAGAGCTTGGTGTAAAAAACTCTTATAGAATGTTTTTATTGGACCTGCCATTACAGCTGGATGATTGGCTGGCTGGTTTGCAAGCTGACCAGCTGGCAGTTCAGGTACTTCATCAGTACAGGAAACATACTGTATTGATCAAATGCGGAAGTCTGAAAATCAGTTTCTTTCCCCACTTCTGGATGTCAAGAGTCAGAAGCTTTACACAACTTCTCCCTCCCATGGAGGTTTCAATCAACATGACAGCATTCTTGTAAAAAAAAAAAAAAGAAAGAAAAAAAAAGAGATTTTTTTTTTTAAATTATAAATTTGTAGAAAAAGAGAGGATATTTGGTGAATTGACCATGCCAAATCATTTCTGTCTTGCTCTCATGTGAAAAGTAAAGATTATTGAATGCTCATGGAGTGGAACATTTTGGCCTCATCATCCAGAATTCCTCAGCTGGCCCGCCAGTAAGTCTGCCTGCCAGCTATTATTGATTCTTTCCAGTTTAGGAGCATGGCAGCAGCACAGGCTAATAATACGAGTATGTGAAAGAGAGTGAATGTTTATCTGTTTGTTTTAGTGTGCACACAAACCAGTGTAGATAGGGGGGGAATTATACAGAAAAGGAGACTTGGAGAGAGTTAGATTCCTTGGGTTCAATTCAAAAGAACTATATCTCCACATGTGAGGCTCCATCAATTTAGTCTCTCTGCAATTGTACAGTTCGCTCATTGCCGACTACTGAGATATTGACTCCCCACAGACTTACACACACACAATTATCTTTTCTATGGTGCTGTATAATTTACTTAGGGTTTCACTGCAACGCTCTAAACTTGATATGCATCATCATCATTGCCCATGCAGGAAAGAAGTGTGAGATCATTAGAATATTGGGAAGATGAGAGATAAAAACACAGAACGATTGCTCTCTCCTGACTCCTGACATATGGAGAAAAAATATACAATATGCAAATATAGAGAAAAAAAAAGCAATATGCAAGCATTGAGGTAAAATATGCAAGTATTATTTGTTCAAAGCATGAAGCATTGCCACTGCCAGTAAGTGCTATATTTTTTTTATCATGCTACAATTGGGTATATGCTGAGAAGAAGAAAATATAAAATAAATATATATCATATTGACATTGATGCCCTTCTCCCCACAGCTTCATAAGTTTGTTTCACACATAGTGAAAGATTTCGCTCACAAATCCAAAAAAATTGGGCCCATAACACATGCGTGGCATATTGAGAGCGCTCAGGCGATAACAGGTGCCAGATCTGCATTTATCAGATGCAAAAGAGAGAAGTGAAAGCTGGAAAGTAAAAGGTGGAAAGTAAGCAAGTGTAGGGAAGAAAAATGAGACAAGTCTTGATGTGGTAATATTCAGCAGACCGTGTGCATGTGATCCTAGGGATAATGATATTGGCTCATGTGGGAAGTCTCCCTCAGAGTGCACAGTTCTTTCACCCTGGAAACAAATCATGTCACAGGAAACCTCTAATGCCAATCTTAATGAGATATCCCATCCTGGAGAATACCATATATATGAACCAATGCCCCTCACTGCAATAGAAAGAGTCAGAAGGATTTTTGTCTCAGCAGAAGAAATATTACTTTCTGCAGGTGTCACGAAAAAGAATAGATAGATAGATGGATGGATAGATGGATAAATGCATGGATGGATGGATCGATGAAAGATAGGAAGGAGCCCGGTTATGGAGGGCTTTGAGAGTAAGGAGGACTTTAAACTGTATTCTGGAGGACGAGTGTGATGTGGTCACAGGAGTGGGTGTGAGCGTGTTGGGCAAGTTACTTTTAAAAAGTAATTAGTTACAGTTACTAGTTACTTCTTCCAAAAAGTAACTAAATTAGTTATTCAGCTACAAATTATGAAAGTAACTAATTACTTCAGGAGGTAACTATTGCGTTACTTTCAAGTACATTTTTAAATGCTCAAATGTGACCCCACCTTCATCTACCCCTCTTTAATGGAACTTAAAATACATGTGCATGTTCAATTATTTATGATAAATCTGAATATTATAATGAAATGGACACTTAATACAATACATTATTAACAGAAACAATGTACACAAATCTAAACTATTTTAATGTTGCTGTGGGACAAAGTGAGACTAGCCTCCAATCAAATGCCATGGATGTAGATATTATGTTTATATAGTGGATCGATACAAATAACACAACACCTCAACAGGCCACAACTGGGCAAAATTAAATTATGCTTGTTAGGCACTATACCAAAAATAAATAACAAATATATACACTCTTTGTAGTGCAAATAACGTAAGTGGGCTGATGTTTATACTTGTGCGCTGGTGTGTGCGTCGAGCCGGCATGTGTGTGTGTGTGTGTGTGTGTGTGTGTGTGTGTGTGTGTGTGAGCAGTAGGTGATAGAGCGAGGGAGAAGTGAGAGAGTGACAGCGATTAGCTTTGGAGCGAGTAGCAACTCTAGAGTCATAGTGAGAGAAACAAAGTGTCTCCTCTGTTCTTTCTGACCACGGTGGGAAATCTGGAGCAGGAAAAGTTAACCATCTCCTTGATTTCATAACGCCATACCTGTCTCTCTCTCGTTGACTGACTCGCTTGTGTTGTTCTTGTGTGTCCGACTATGCGTGCTTTCGAACACCCGCCCAACTCTACCTCTGATTGGCTCACCATGACAATTTACTCAACCTCAGCCAATCATCAGCATGGATATGCTTGCATTGTCCACTGCCCACTAAGCGACTGTTCGTTATTTAATTAAGGGGCCACCGGAGAAGTTTTGTGGCCTCTAACCTAAAAAGACTTGTCCCTCCCCTCGTCAGTAATAATTTTCCTATGACCCTCCAAAATGATTTGAAAAAGAGACATGACCCTCCCCTTGTGTGCAAGTTTGCACTTAACAAAGAAGTACAGATGTCAATTGATTTTTACAGCTATGATGTACAGGAGTTAACCTCTGAATTCTCATCTTACACATCACACTCCTCTGTTATGGTGTGGTGGCCATTTCAGTAGATTTACTCATGAACATTGTTGTGGAAACACAATAAGCATGGAAACTATGCACACATCCTGCATTACTTCAAATACTAAGTTACTCCTCTAGTAGACTAGTAGTCACATGAAATAAAACAATAAAATATTGAGACCATTCAGCAAAGGACACTGAGAAATAACAATTCAACACTGGTTGCTATGGACTTGTCACTAGGCTTTGCCATTGTATATTTTAGCACATAGGTAAAGGTGCCGAAGCTGAACATTATATTCCAAAACACATATGTTTATTTTTAAAGCAGATTTTAAATTACATTGTAACAATTTAACAATTTGCCCTTATGAAATCCAATGGCTGCACGGCTGTTTTGGAACACAATAGACAGACGCTTAAATTCAACTAAAATGTAACGGTGAACAATCAGTGTTGGACCTACAGTCTGTTGAGATGCCTCTCCAAACTCACCATAAAACGTTAAGACACGTTAAGACAAAAGATCCGTATTTTGCCGTAATCCAATGACACGGAAAAAAAGTAATCCACTGCGATCAGTAGATCCACAAACACAGTCAGCAAGGCCGATACGAGCGTCACATTCACCAGCCAGCTCCAAACAGGTGAACGAGGTTGTTCCACTTTGCCGTTTAAACAAAGTGGAATAAATGTATACAAGTACAAATCTACACAAAACCCGCAATCAATTAGTAAGCTGACATCACATGTATATACATGGCAACCTTTATTGCAAGGTTGGCACGGCAAGATGTCCAGACTAGTGCAACAGTAACTTTCGTTTTTTGCGTCCTGCTGCTCCCATCGTCAGCCAGGTAATATTTTTTTTACTAAAGCAGTATATAGAAATCTGATGTATTACCTACCACCATTTAGTTGTTTTGTGTTATTTAAGATATTTATAAAATATCTGGTCATGCCAGACGTAATTATTACACTCATTTTTTAAACAATGCAATTACCTGTTTCAGCCACCTCCTGCCCCCCCCAGCAAACTCTGTGTGTGCGGTCAGACCCATCTGCTAGGGGGCCGAGACTGAGAGCTACATGTATAAATATGCACAAAACAAGCCACTTTGAAATTTTGCTCTTTTCATGAATAAAAAAGTTGTGTGCCTCTCAGCTCAGACTCAGAGAGCTAGTTGGTCTGATGAAAAAAAAAACAGCTTCAAATATAGTAACGCGCCACATTTTTTTGGCAGTAACGTTATTAAGCGTAATCAATGGCGTTATTAAGAGTAATCAATTAGATTACTCGTCACTGAAAAAAGTAACGCCGTTAGTAACGCCGTTATTTATAACGCCGTTATTCCCATCACTGGGTGTGAGTGAGGAGACCGCCAGCTGAATTTTGGAAATACTCAAGTTTATTTAAGGCTTTTGCAGATAAACCACAGAGGATGCTGTTGCAGTAATCAATTCTGGAAGTGATGAAAGAGAGCGAGCGACAGACAGACAGATAGATGTTTATCAGTGTTTTAAGCCCCCAACGTCTCCTTCCAGGCAGCGCTGCCTGGAAGGCACTTGGATTAGGCAATGGTTATGGTTAGAGTTAGGGTTAGGGTTAGGTGCCTTGAAGTCAACAGTCACAGCGCTGCCTAGAAGGAAACGTTGGGGGCTTAAAACACCATTGAGCTAGATAGATCTTGAACTTTTTGTCAGCTGCCATACCCAAAACAGGGTACAGCAACATTCTATTTCAGGTCTTTTAGGGCAAGTATTGAGTTGGATGTTCAAGTAACTAACTGTAGACTGTCTCAGTCATTTCTGTGAGTATCTACCTCCTTTGAACTCTTCCATTAAGGAGCCATTTCTGACCAGTCCTGCTGTGTGCCACATATCTTTTGGGAGGCGGACCAATCTAGATACACACAGGACAGTGCTGAGCTTAAAAAGCCCAGCAATGTTGCAGTTCTTGACACACTCAAAACCAGCCTGGGAATTTCTATCATACCCTGTTCAAAGGCACATGAATCTTATTTAGTTCATTCTCTTTTATTTTACAAAGTACATATAACTACCTATTTATCCATTGAGTTAATATACAGATATAATATAAATATCAACATACAATGCTGTAATTAAAAATGTGAAAAGAAAGTAACTTTTAATAAATCTTTTTAAAGTGCATGAATAAATCCAACCGCCCCATGACAGATTTAAGTTTCACTTTCCATGATCTGTGACCGATAGCTAGAGGAGAATCTTGGCGCCAAGGATTTAAACCTTTAACTGAAAATGTCTGGGGGAAAAAAATCTACAGTGTGTGCACTTTCAAATAGTAAAAGATGATCCAAAGTAAGATACAAGTTGTGTGCCACCGGCCAATACAGAAGCACAGCCATGATACAGTGTGCAGCAGAGCCCACGGCATGATCCATCCGCCCCAATGATCACCAAATCCTTAACACAAGACCAGCAAGCCGCGGCGAGATATATGCACCGAGGCAACGGTTGAGTTTGTGGCAGAAAAACAATATGACAAGAGGATTGTAAAAGAAGTATTGTATAGAGCGGGCACTGCAGGACAGACTTTTTCTCTGTGTGATCCACTTCTTATCACTGGGGGCTTTACACACAACCGTATCACAGCTGATTATTTCATCACTGATTTGATGATCGTCAGCGATAGGCAAGACTTGACGAATCTGAGTCGACTATGCCCACTTGACTGTTTAATCTGTTTTGGTCCAAATGACTTGCACTGCTCGGTGTCTTTATCTGGAAATGTGCTGCTTCTATATATATATATATATATATATATATATATATATATATATATATATATATATATATATATAGATATATGTATTTCTTGAAGCTGCAATTTCATATGGTTCTTTGTAGTGTTGCTTATTTAAAGCTAATTTAAAGCTAATGTACTTGCACTTACTACTTGTCTGGAATTTGCACCTTCAGGGTTGAAAGCACTTAATTGGAAGTCGCTTTGGAAAAAAACGTCAGCTAAATAACATGCAATAATGTAGTGACATTTAACTGTAATCAGATATCATAGTATACAATAAAATCCCAGTACTCCATTGCATATCAAACTATGTTATGATTTATCATACTATACACTGAAAAATAAAAATCTGAGTGGATGTTAATGTAGCATAGTTAAATCTGTGATAGTTAGACAACAAAATAAAAATAAAAAACAAACACATCATGCTAGATTTGATTAACCATGATAAAATATTGCTGACATCATTAGGTGGAGTTAAGTGAAGCTTTAATAATTCCAATTGCAGCAGCTCTTTACATAAGCAGCAGAAAGTTTAATGAATAAAGAGTAGAGTTGGAGAGGCCCTGAAGTCTCTCCAACTGTGAATAAATGTGAGTAAGCATTAATTTGGTGATTTGAAGGTCAAAAGACATGAAAAGCAGGCTGGTTTTCTGACTCAGACTATTTCGCATTACATTTTATTGCAATGACTGCTTTTAGTTTTAACGGGTGTGAAAATGTGGTGTGACCACCTACGAAGATGGAATGCATAGCACAACTGCTGCTACTGAATGAATCAACCAATCGATGCAGATCATAATACAACCTCTGTGAAAGACGTTTGGCTTTTAACAGTTGTTTATTTGGGAAACTGAACAATGACGGCTTGTGACAGCAAGTCAGATTAGTCAGCATTACATATTAGATGATGTCATCAGTTCAGTCACATCATACATAGTCATATAATAGCTCTGACACAGAATCAGTTTTATTAAAGAATGCTGTTGAACGACGGTTATATATAATTTAGCCAGTTTTTGATGGTTTGGACCTTTAAATCACAAAATGAGGGCTTACTGGCAGGTATTCTTTATGAATGTGTTGCACAATTATTGTATTTCTAACCTAAATTGAAGGTTCTTCACAACCAAGTAAAATCCATCAAGACTAGATGGTAAAGGAGGCACAGCAAAACTACTGCTACTGAATAATAAAGTCAATAATAAAATCAATACAGAGCCATAGAGTGTATACCAAACACAATATAGAGTAAAATTAAGTAAAATATATATATATAGATATATATAAAAGTTAAGTAAAAATATGAATTGATAATTTAACTGAATGAATCTGAAAACTTGGGATCCCCGGACTTCACTTTGAGAATTTCCTGAAATGAAAGAGGGCATGTGGACAGAGACAAGCTACATAATCCCTTCTCTGCAGTCAACAGATGAAAGAAGAGGATGTTTATGAACTAGAGGCATGTCACAGCCTAATCCATATGGAGACTTCCGAGCTTTAAGCCTTCACTTCTCAGACACTACAAAAGCAAGCAAACCAATAGGGCTGCTCTCAATATGGCCCCTGATGTGACCCAGCCAGCAAAAGTATGCTCAAATTGGGAGAGCATGTACACAAATCCATAAGCGCACACATCCAGTAAGCCCACACATTTAACCAGAAACGCCAAAGCCAGCAGAGTAACCATCAGACTGACAGTAAAAAGACGAGGGCCTACTATGATAACGGCTTTGTCAAAATAACCCCCAGCTGCACACATAGTATGCTTATACACACACAAACACAATCACAAAAAATAAAATAAATCTTAAAAATTATAGCACATGTTCTGCATGTTAAACCAGTAATAACAGTGTTTTGCAGTAAGGTTGCTACTTTGAACATTTTAAATCCCTTTTAATAGCAAAAACAATTTTCTTTTCAATTTAAGCATACACGTCAGTTAAAATGTTTTGCTTTGGGGTAATCAATGACAGTACAGCAACATGACATCAATCACAAAGAGCTTCAAATCTTTTTTAAGAACAGAACAACAAATGCATATTTAAGAATTTGCTAATACCTATAGTAGTGATGAATAGATTTTTTTCATACCATCTACATTTTTCAAATATGTCCTACATGGCTCATGATTAATACTGATTTCCAGTTTGCCTTATGGATTAAACTCTCTTGGGAATTGTGGGCCTTAAAGTGCAACAATAGATTGATTCAAACACTGACAGCGAACAGCATTTTACAAACGTTAAATTGCAAACAGAACGGGCGGTTTAAGTTGAAGCTTGCATACACCCACATACACATACATTAGAACGCATGCAGAGAGAGCCTGTGGATGGGCAGGTTAAACAGAATGAAATTAGAAAGAGGCTGGGTACTTTTAAAATCCCATCTGGGATTCAGTCAAGCAGTCATGACACCAAATTAGCATTTACGGCGAGGAGCAATTACCTAGAGAAAAGCTAACTGCGCTCAGCGTTCTGCAACTGTACCTGCCTTTAATACCTGGGACAGCATCTCTTTCTGTCACACACAAAGACCCTTGTTCTCTCTCTCTCTCGCTCTCTCTCTCACACACACACACACACACACACACACACACACACACACACACACACACACACACACACACACACACACATATATACATTTGTTCTATTGCTCTTTGACTCCTTCCTTATCAGATCAACACAATTTCTAAATCATCACCACTTTCTTTATATGCACACATGCACATACCCATGATCCTGCCATGACATCAATTTTATGAGCGGTTCAACCAAAAGCAAAGTGAACAAGAGCAAGATATGGAAGGAGGGCAAGGAGGCGGGGAAGGAGGAATTAGAGTGAATAAGTAGCAAACGAGTAGATGTGGGTGAGAAATTCATTTTATGCATTATGCGCTAAGCCAAGGCTCCTCATCCACGGGTTTTCTTTTTGGTCCCTTATGCATTTGGAACAATATAGGGTCACCCTCCCATAGACACTAAGCCCCTGCTGCTTTTGTCTTTCCGCTGCTGAGACAGCATGTAGCCCTCCACTAGGAAATGGCAGAGTATTAAAAAGTATTAAGAAAGAGTCAGAGTGGGCTTGGGAAGCGATAAGAATGAAAGTTTACATATAGCACAGCTATCTTTGAGGTTTTCCATTGAGAAAGGATTTAGTGAAAGAGTGGGAGGCACATGTATCAAAATTGAGAAGATAAAACTGACTTATACAGTCATACAGATTTATGATGATCTAAAATTAAGCTAATCACGCTTCATCAGGGTTTAGTTTGTGCAAATTAAATGTATGAAGGCGAGCAAGACCTGAAATTAGACTCCAAAATGTTTTCCATCAAACTGTCACAACTTGAAGTGAAGTTGAATTCGCAAGTGCAGCAGCCGACGAGGTCCATCATAAACTCACCATTACATCAACTGTAGGATGCAATCATAACTTGATGCCATATGCTCTTAAACAAACTCATATGCACATTATTCTCACATACATTTGTAGTCAAAAGGTCATTTTTGCAGCCGTCACAGCAATAATACATTCTAAGTGTTTCTAATCAGGGGCAGATAACATGACCAGAGCTGTGATTAGCACATGCTCAGCCGCGAGACGCCCCTTCCTTGCCTCCCAGCGCTGACCACAGACTCTCTCTATTAGCAATCACCTGTGTTTGCTGTGTTTACAAGGACAACATCTGATGCATCTGGTCATTTACATGCTTTTCACACTTTTAACTTCTGCATATATATGAGCCCATTTCCTTGCCTCAGCCCTCAATAAGTGCTCTTAGGCAGAATTATGACTCGCCTGAGTGAATGGCAATTGGAACGCTAAAAATCTAAATCAGGACTTGGCGTGGCGGAAGTGGAGCGCTGAAGAAGTTTGCTGACAAACTTTAGATGGGAGGGATCAAGCTTGTTTGTCATTGTCAATGTTTCCAATGACAAAAAATAAATAAATGAAAGAAATTGCAGATTTCCTTAAGATCTGCCATTTTAGCCGTTGAAAAACAAGATTTAAAGTTCATACAATAATAAGCTATTAAAATAATTGTTGACATACATCATGTTTTAATGTTAAACATGTATATGGCACAGTGAATCCTTAAGCTTAACTGTATCTGTGGATGGCTACCTTGGTGGCTGGCTTACCTATAGGCCAGTAAGCCTATCATCAATGTTGAGTCATTTGTTTTCTTCCACAAATAGGCTGATTTATCTTTGCTAATAATATGTTGGATTCATGTTCATTCAACATTCAGAAAAATTTGGGGGGCCACCAACAATTTGGTAGCAGTAACTCTGAGGCCCGGACTCCCTGTTTTTCTCCTGGTTGAATATTTTGTTTCTTTCTGGTTTCTGATATCATTTTAGAACGACTACTATCTTAAAGGTGTTGTTTGCTCAAACTGTAATTGTATCCTTGCAGTGAGTAGTCACAGCTGTATTTTTGTCTGCCCTTGTGCACAGATTTATTAATCATTGTAGAGCTGGGAGCACAGGCATGAGCCTCGTTTCCACTCCCACAGGTAGCTGAATGATGCGTATGAATGGATTTACAAACATCTGTTTGCATATCAATAGCCCCATCACTCATTAGATCTGTCAATGAGAAGAACAGCAAAGCAAAAGTGCAATTCACTGACTGTGTCAATGTTCTCCAACAGAGCAGCTGTCATTATGCACGGCTGTGGCTATTTGTAGTGCCCATACCACCAATTCATCACGTATCTCCAAAGCATCTTCACCGTAATGTCAAACATCATCATTATTATTAAACGCCAGAAAGATGATTTATTCATCGCGCTCATGTTGAAACAGACCTTGCGAAGTGCTTCACAATTCAGGATAAAATCAAATGCTCATTAAAAGGCAGATAATGACTCAAATGTCAACAAAAATGATGATGACATTCATATAATTTAAACTGAAGTTTACAAATGTGCCTTTGATTGATATTTTACAGAACACTGTGTGGGAAAAGGTGAATGCATTGCTTATACATCTGGCCCCAGAAGGTCCAGTATTTGTGTCCTCTTTGGTTTGTTTGGAATACACACACACACACACACACACACACACACACACACACACACACACACACACACACACACACACACACACACACACACACACACACACACACACACATCCTGTAATCCTGTAGATTAGAAGATGACAAAAACTCCAAAACATATTTGTCAGTTAAAAAAAAGTTCAGTCTCTTTTAAACTTTCATTCAGACCCAAATCAGAGACAGATGCATCATCTGCTTTGTACAGCAAACAGATGCTCGTCATTGAAAAACAATTACAAACATTGCTGCATCCTAAATCCAGACATAAATTCACTCTTTCAGGACTCAAGGACTCCAAGGATCTCCTTCAAAGGTGCTGCTCTAGACATGTATTCATAGATAATCCCAAATGGTTTATGTAATGTATAAAGGCAGGCTTTCGACACACCATGACTTTTTTACCCTTTAATATAATGACACGTTACTCAATCAGCCAGTCTACTGATTGTAATGCTTCCTTTGAGCTATTAACACTCTTTAAGACGAGCCTCTCTGCTCTACAGCTCAAGCACCTTTTTTTAAGTGCTTTTTTTCTTTCTGCTGTAAATCCTAG
Organism: Zingel zingel; assembly: GCA_023566125.1. Lineage (NCBI taxonomy): Eukaryota > Metazoa > Chordata > Actinopteri > Perciformes > Percidae > Zingel > Zingel zingel. Next base: position 15,229,960 of record CM042335.1, on the reverse strand, counting down.
CCACTGCAAGACCTTTTCAACCTCAGTAATAACACTCCCTGACCCCAGTCCCTCACTGCTGAGGATCCCAGTGAGACGACCAGCAACCTTTTGAACCTCACTTTGCCACGGAGCAATTCAGAAGATTTATAACATCTGTCAAATCCAGCCTTTTCTCCCCAGGGATTCAGCTCAAGTCCTTGCCCAAACCCCAGTCATTTCTTGACTAGACCCCCTGTTGGCTCAGATCCCTGTGGACTTCTGTCTATGCTGTGCAATTCACCCATTACACCACAGTCCACCTTTCTACATTCCTCCAAGTCACCTCAATGCTGACAACAATATAAAGGATCAGGCAGGAAGTGTACCCCCTACCTCCAGGCAATGGTTCAACCTTATATTCCAGCTTTGCACTCTGTAGTTAATAGGTGCTCAGCATTCTCTTCCCTGTGGCGACCCGGCTATCACTGCGCTCTGTCTGAACAATTCGCCCTCCTGGGTCCTCAGTGGTGAAATGATCCTCCTGTCAGTAGCAAGACAGCGGAATCACTCTTTATCTATTGTGTAATAAAAACTTCAGGCTACACCTCACCCCAGACTTTGTCCAGCCTTCCCTTTTACTTTTTTTTACTTTTACACTTCCAGCTAAAACTCAACTAAAATAAATCCTTAGCAATGTTTAACAGTGTTATTTTACCCTGTTCCTGAACCACAGTCTTGTCAGTTGTGTTGCTCTTTGCCCTCTTACCATTGCCAGACTACTTCTGGTCTTTCTAGTCATTACTGCCCATAATGTATTTGTTTTGCTGAGTTGCTGTCAAGGAAGGGGCTGGCAATTAGGGATGTCACGATACCAAAAATCTAGTGGTCGGTACCGATACCACCAAAAGTACACAATACTCGCATACACAAAGTCGATTCACTCTGTGTAAAAAAATTAAATAATTGTTTGTTTAAAAGCACTAAAGTTAGCTAATGTCAGCCATCGGAGCTAACATTAGGCTGTGACGGACAACAACAGAGATAACTTTATTTGCGGTGTCCGAGCTTCAGGTGGAGTGGGGAAAGCCGTTGCTAGATTTAATGTTGTAATGTACCTACGGTACTGTAGAAAAACGAGTAGTTTTCAGAATTTTGGTACCGAAGTACCGGGTCTCGTGACATCCCTACTGGCAATAACTTTGATATGTAATTGTATGTACAGTATGACCTCATGTGCCCCTCTCCCCTTCCCCACCCAACACAGACACACACCATGCTCCGCCAGCTCTCTTGCTATCTCTCCATGGCGTTTGTGAATATGTAAGTGGCAGACAGACTGGCAGGCAGAATCACTGAAGAGTCACACAATGTGTCAGACAGAAGGGGCTCTCTAATCAGCCTGAACATTTAGTATTATTTTATGAGAGCTCCATATGCATTGAATATGTAGGTCTTTTTTTTTTATGAACGGTGCATGCGTCTGTATCATGTAGTATGCATATATTATGTATATTTGTGTATGTGGTATTATGTCAGTCAAATCTCTGCATATGCAAGCACCAAGACTTATAGTAACTGGAAGGTAAATCATGACAGCGATGTTTGAAAATCTAAAATTTAAAGTGATGGACTGTTAGTTGATAAATATTTCTCTTCTTCACTTCATGCAATTGTTTTACTCCGCTGTAAAGACTGCATTTCCAAAATGTTAGTCAGGATTAGGTTAAGAACTCCCTTGTCATCATCAAGTCAAAAATGTGTGTGTGTGTGTGTGTGTGTGTGTGTGTGTTCTCGTTTAACTATATTCGTGTGGTCCAAAAACCGGGAATACAGTATACTTGTGGGGTCCGACCAGCTTTTTGGGGCCCAAAATGCTGGACCCCACAAGGTTAAAGGTCTGTTTGAAGGTTAAGACTTGGTTTTAGGATTATGATTAGAATTAGGCTGTGGTTAGGGTGAGGGTAAGGGTTAAGGTTAGGCATTTAGTTGTGATGGTTAAGGTTAGGGTAAGGGGTTAGGGAATGCATTATGTCAATGACGGGTCCCCACAGAAATAGTGAAACGCACTATGTGTGTGTGTGTGTGTGTGTGTGTGTGTGTGTGGTTACTCATGCCACAGGAGATGTAGATAGAGTTAAATAAGAGAAGGCATTCACATCCATCCCAGTCCCTTCCCATCGCTGGAGATGACAGGCAAAATGCTGACACCGCCCTCCTCTCAAATTGAATTTGAGCTATAATATATTCCTGTTTTATTATGAGTGGTAAATCATGTGGGAATAACCGCACTCGATCACTTTTGTACTCTCTCTCTGTTCCTCTGGATCAGTGGGGGGGTAGATGGATGGATGAATGGAGAGGTTAAATGTGATTTGGTACAAATCTTGCTTTCTTTTTTGTCACATGCAGACCAGCAAACATCAGCACACAAAGAGATACACAGTAAATTCTGTCCAAGGGAATCTCCTGCATACATTACAGCTTGTTTTGTACCTCCCTGGCTTCATTTGTCTGAGCCCCCCTACACTCCATTTAGACATTTCAAAAAAAGCAAAGCCTTGCATTCTCTTAAAAAGTTGTTCTTCATCACATCGCAAAGACTAGCCAGCTGACTGCTGCACTTTCTTTGCAGAGAGTTGGACTACAGACGACGGAGGGTGATGTCATGTCTTTTAGCTAAATAAGAAGCAACAGCCCAGGAGCACTTATCTGGCTAAGCGGAGACTACTACTCTTTGGTCCCCATCAAAAATAATCTAGCACATTACCTTCTTAAAACAGCAGTTTATACCAGTTTGTTTTTGTACAAATTCAACAAACAATGCTCAATTAGTGAGCTTTAAAAGTGCTGGTAGTCAGATTTTGTTACCTTTGAACAAAGCTAGCCTAGCTGTTTCCCCCTGTTGCCAGTCTTTGTGCTAAGCTAAGTTAGCTGGCTGCAGGCAGTAGCTTCATATTAAGCTTACAGACACGGGAGTGGTAACACCTTCTCACCTAAGTCTTGGCAAGAAGCAAATATGCATATTTCCCAAAATGTAAAACCTTTCCTTTTAACTGTGTATGTGTGACAAAGCTAAGATTGGCTATGTAAAGCTTTGCATTTGTGTTGTTCAGTGATTAAGTTTGATTGCCGCTTGTTCAACATGCTCAATTGGCATATAAGGTGCAAAATAAGATCCAACTTATTCTAACAGTGCCACTACAAAAACATAGGTATTGGTTGGCCAATGACAATGGCCTAATAGCACCCGATGGCCAACTGTCAGCTCGGTGTGTGAGAGCTCAAACAGTTTAACAGCAAAACCAGGGACCTGTTTCAGGAAGGAGGTTTAACAAACTCTGAGTCTAACCCTGAACTCTGAGTTGATTTACCCTGAGATGGGAAACTCTGAGTTTTCAGTTCCAGAACAGCTGATTTGAGTTGGTTCAATCAACTCAAAGAGTAGGTTGACTCAGAGTTAAGCGCGTGCACCACCACAATAAAAAGGCAGCATGAATGTAGCCATGATACTACAATTCACCATGGCAACAAACACAAACAAATCGGTCGGCATACTTTACCCCTCTAGAACTGGAACTGCTCATGCGCATGTACAGCGAGTTTGAATATATATTTGAATATATATTTAGTTAAAAGTTAAGTTTCATATTTAATCACACGTAACTTATAATATTACAGATGAAAACCGGAATGGTATTACATCTATAATTTCATTTAGGTGCAATCCTGTGGGCGAAAAAGTAAGATACTAGCCTACTAATCCCATTGTGAGGCTGCAGCACTAGTCATTAACATAACTATAATTTATAATAATTTAATTCTTTTTAATGGCTCTCACTGGTTTGTGTCCAGTGAACACTACAAAAACTTTTAAAACATGTTTCAGAGCGAGGCACACTTTTCTGACGGCTCTGCTTACAGTGGCTTTACTAATATCCTCCATATCACCAATGTTGTAAAGTAAACTGCCATTTGCAAAAAACACAATGCGACACAAAGAATCTGCTGGGATGTAAAAGCATGTCCACGATGGTGGATGTTAGTGATATGAGGACGGATAAGGTAGGCTATCTACATACAGTGAGGAAAATAAGTATTTGAACACCCTGCTATTTTGCAAGTTCTCCCACTTGGGAATCATGGAGGGGTCTGAAATTGTCCTCGTAGGTGCATGTCCACTGTGAGAGACATAATCTAAAAAAATAAATCCAGAAATCACAATGTATGATTTTTTAACTATTTATTTGTATGATACAGCTGCAAATAAGTATTTGAACACCTGAGAAAATCAATGTTAATATTTGGTACAGTAGCCTTTGTTTGCAATTACAGAAGTCAAACGTTTCCTGTAGTTTTTCACCAGGTTTGCACACACTGCAGGAGGGAGTTTGGCCCACTCCTCCACACAGATCTTCTCTAGATCAGTCAGGTTTCTGGGCTGTCGCTGAGAAACACAGAGTTTGAGCTCCCTCCAAAGATTCTCTATTGGGTTTAGGTCTGGAGACTGGCTAGGCCACGCCAGAACCTTGATATGCTTCTTACAGAGCCACTCCTTGGTTATCCTGGCTGTGTGCTTCGGGTCATTGTCATGTTGGAAGACCCAGCCTCGACCCATCTTCAATGCTTTAACTGAGGGAAGGAGGTTGTTCCCCAAAATCTCGCAATACATGGCCCCGGTCATCCTCTCCTTAATACAGTACAGTCGCCCTGTCCCATGTGCAGAAAACCCCCCCCAAAGCATGATGCTACCACCCCCATGCTTCACAGTAGGGATGGTGTTCTTGGGATGGTACTCATCATTTTTCGTCCTCCAAATACGGTTAGTGGAATTATGACCAAAAAGTTCTATTTTGGTCTCGTCTGACCACATGACTTTCTCCCATGACTCCTCTGGATCATGCAAATGGTCATTGGCAAACTTAAGACGGGCCTTGACATGTGCTGGATTAAGCGGGACCCCATGAGGTGAGATCTTGCATGGAGCCCCAGTCCGAGGGAGATTGACAGTCATGTTTAGCTTCTTCCATTTTCTAATGATTGCTCCAACAGTGGACCTTTTTTCACCAAGCTGCTTGGCAATTTCCCCGTAGCCCTTTCTAGCCTTGTGGAGGTGTACAATTTTGACTCTAGTGTCTTTGGACAGCTCTTTAGTCTTGGCCATGTTAGTAGTTGGATTCTTACTGATTGTATGGGGTGGACAGGTGTCTTTATGCAGCTAACAACCTCAAACAGGTGCATCTAATTTAGGATAATAAATGGAGTGGAGGTGGACATTTTAAAGGCAGACTAACAGGTCTTTGAGGGTCAGAATTCTAGCTGATAGACAGGTGTTGAAATATTTATTTGCAGCTGTATCATACAAATAAATAGTTAAAAAATCATACATTGTGATTTCTGGATTTTTGTTTTTAGATTATGTCTCTCACAGTGGACATGCACCTACGATGACAATTTCAGACCCCTCCATGATTTCCAAGTGGGAGAACTTGCAAAATAGCAGGGTGTTCAAATACTTATTTCCCTCACTGTATATCGACTGTGAAGAAAAACGATACCGCTCAAATAGGTAGTTATCTGGAAATAAAAATACATCTAGTCAGGCCTCAATATCATCTCCCGACGTATGTTTAACTCTCTGCGAAGTAATACAGCTTCTTCATCAACGGGATCGTCGACAAAAGGACATGCCATGTTCGAGAAAAAAACGTTTTATAATCTGGCAAAAACTAACACATTTTTTATTCATGCAGATGACAACACTGCGCTAAAATGTGCCTGATACAGACTGAATGAATGAATGAGGAAATGGAAGAGCGTTGTGTCAGAGGGAGGAGACTGAGAGAAACTGGAGGTTTATTGAAGAAAACCTGCTCCCGACCAGGTTAGGTTGACAGGCTCAGTTACCATAGTAACCGACTCTGAGGTTAAGTTACCTCTCTTTCTGAAACAGGCTGGAGTTACCCCTCTCTCTCAGGTTTGATTAACCTCTCTTTCTGAAACGGGCTGGAGTTACCCCTCTCTCTCTCTCTCAAGTTTGATTAACCTCTCTTTCTGAAACGGGCTGGAGTTACCCCTCTCTCTCAGGTTTGATTAACCTCTCTTTCTGAAACGGGCTGGAGTTACCCCTCTCTCTCAGGTTTGATTAACCTCTCTTTCTGAAACAGAAAACCCAGAATTACCCTCATCTCAGGGTTAACAAACTCAGAGTTTTCACTGAACCTGCTTTCTGAAACGGACCCCAGGGCAACAGCCCTGAGGTGATAATACCTTCTCTGCTCTGCCATCAGTCAAATTGACACCCAAGAGTTTAAAATGGTTTGACTTCCTTATTTGCTCAGAATTGAGCTATTTATCACAATTCACATATGCCACAAAAAGCCATAAATAATTGAGAAAAAAACCATACAAAGCATATCACAAATGAGGCGTTTCCATTCAGCCTTTATGTACTTTTCATGTTCAACAGGGAAATCGGTGAACCTGAGGAGCTTAATAGCAGCATAATGCTTTAAAATTCTAAAATCAATTCATTTGACAGCACATATTAATGTTCTCTACTCCCGAGTCACACTCAGAATGCAGAATGAAAATGACCCCTTTCTGTAATGTGTCGGATTTTAATTCTTACCTCCTGGCAATTGTTTTCCTTTCCTTTTTATATTGGCACTGAATCTAGAGAGCTCAATCATGTACATATAATACTGTATGCACACACACACACACACACACACACACACACACACACACACACACACACACACACGCACAGAGTGCAGAGATGAATTTGAATAATCACACATGCTCATACATAAAAGCCCCCCAGCTAATGCCCCATAAACACATTGGTGCTGAATTTCTTATGTGTGTTGTGATAATTACTGAAGGCAGACCGTGTAGTTTAGCAGAGAGGCAGAAATGTGATGTGGCCTGCAGTCTTACCTGCCATTCATTGCTCTCAATAGAGCTTATGGAGACATTAGGCAGAAGTCATTAACTACAGCATAGACAAGGGGAAATGGGGAGGGAATCCAACTCACTTACTGAGCTCAGTGCGTGAAATAAAAAGGCACTGGTGCATGAGGAAGTGTCTGTGTTTTCTGTGTGCATGCGAGTGTGTGTTTTAATGTATCTGTGCATGCATATGCAGTGGCCACTGTGTGTGCGTTTGTGCATTAAAGAGAGACGGAGAATGACTTTACTGTATGCTTGCATCTGAAATTTGTATCCATGATTCAAACTATAAAACGGCATGAGCTATGTTTTGTTTATGCTCCGATGCCCTGCATGACAGTGATGAGAACCACTGAGTGATGTGAGATGTATCAATTTGCTATAATCATCTGTGTGCAAAGCAACATTTATTACTGTAGGATTTACTTAAAGACAAAAACCTACCTGCCCTTGTGCACGCTGACAGCACTCTACACTTCAACATTCTTTATTCAGTCTCTTAAAATAGAAATAGAGATGGTAGCGTCTCTACAAATGTCAACATATGCCAAAACATTTGCATTTGCTATCATATTCAAATCTGTCCTCCATGATATGCATTTAAAGGAGAAACAACAGCTGCATAAACAACATGTTGCAGAATATAACAGGGATCTACAGTATGTCCCCGTGTTTACTGTAACAAATGTTTTCATGGATGTATTTCATTACATTCAATTGTACTGTACCTATCAGTGATTTGCAGTATTGCAACCATTTATATCTATAAGGGTAAAATAAAAACACACAGTGGTGAAATTGTTCAAAACCTTTCAGTTGCCATTGCTATTTTGCACACTTTTCCCATATGTTAAGCCTGACTTGGTTTTATTCTAAAATAGTTAGAGTATTGGTTAGTTAAATGGTTTTCTTTTTCTGTGTGAGAGTGTGTGTGTCTGTGTGTGCATGTGTGTGTCTACCCGTCCGAAATGAGCAAAGCCTAAGAAGCATTTATCATGATTAGTCTTTCATCAGTGGACCAAAAGAGGCCTTTAATATCATTGACAGTCGTTCCCTGCTTTTCCCATCTTCATTTTTTACCACACCCGTCCCTGATTCACTCAAGCTCTGCCTTTCAGAGGCTGTTTTCATCAAAGAAGCTCAATAATAAGCAACCGACACCCCACCTTCTCCACCCATCACCTCAGGCCTATAGGAGCACTCATTAGCTTGACCTTGCTCGCTGTTTGGGCGTAGGGGTGAGGAGTTCTTATTCATAATCTCACATCGCAGACTCATCTGAGCAAGCTTACATGATATGAAGATCGACAGAGCATTTCTCTCTTTTAAGCATCAAGCTGGGAATGCAAGACTGGAGTCAAATCTGTGCAGAATAGAGGATAATTGCCATGTTTTCTATAAATAACAGCAAACAGTATCAAACTAATGTAAGTTATGAAGAGTGTACCTGAAATCACGTATGCTGCAAAAAAATCACATTCTCGCTTTTCCTTTAGTAAGATATAAAAATTAACAGAAATATCTCAACACATTTATTTAATTATCATGAAATGCAGTAGACGAGGGCTGCATCTTTATTTCCATTATTGTATAGTGTTTAAACTAGGGCTGTCAGCATTAACGTGTTAATCGTGATGCGATTAAGGGCCGAGCATAATGTGTTAATTTTTTTTAATCCATTTATTAATTTATTTTACATTCACTCGGCTTTGCGTCGTGCCTAACAACGCCCCTTAGCTGTTCTAAAATCCCTAGAATCTAGCTTGGCTACTATTTTGACACTTTGTCGCACCTTTACTTATCATTAAGCTGCCATACTTCCTCGTAACACATCCTGCTGCTGTAGGCTGCAGGATGGAGAAAGACAGCAGCAACGCAATTCTGAATGGCGCTTTTTATTTTCCGAAACTCCCGGATGGATCAGTAGAAGTCGAAAGCCATATGCACATTGTGTAAAGCCGAACTAAAATATCACGAAGCACCTCAAGCTTGAGCTACCACCTACGAGCTAAGCATAGTAGTACAGTTAACGTAACTCAGGTTGATGCTAGCGGGCTCAGGCAAAGCAGTATTTTGGAGAGTGCTACTTGCCGACCTGTGGATAAAACCAAATCCCCAAAAATTACTACAGCTCTTGCAAAATGGGTGGCAACTAACTACGGACCTTTCTGCATCGTAGAGGTCTTGGGTCTTAAAGACGTACTACGGTTGGCATGTTTTGAATTGTGCAATAATGAAAGATTCACACATTTTTCTTTTGTTTACAGTAAATAAATAATAAACAAACACAAATCTTAAAGTCAAGTTCATAAAGTCACTTTGTTTACACTGGTAAACATTACTTTCCATTGTTAATGTACTTAAAAACAGTTGCAAAATAATAGAATTTTAATCATGTGATAAATGCGATTGCGATTAATTGCGATTAACTATAGAAATTAAGTGATTAATCACGATTAAAAAAAAATTATCGTTTCACAGCCCTAGTGTAAACTAATCGTTTATCAGAAAATACTAAAAACAAAAACTGCCACAAATTCCCAGAGACCAAGATTATGTGTCAAAATAGTTTGTTTTGACTGGCCACAAATCCAAAACCCAAATAGAAAGATTTTCAGTTGATCAACTCAATTACTTACTTCTTTAGCATTAATACATAACGAAATTAAAGTTATTATCCTAAGACTGTGCACACAATATTGGGTTAAAAAACGAAAAACAGAACAAAAATCTATATCTGAAATATTAATAGTTAAGATCTGTAATTTCATCATTGTGATAATCAGATCAAAACAGTTTTGAGAGCAGACTTTTATTCACTAGATACGACAAACTGGAAAATCCCACAATGACCTCCTCCAAGGCATTAAAGCCTTGAAGCCCACCTTCTATTTATCATCACATCACTAGTTGAGTGAAGTGGCAGGACGGAGCCCTATAAAGCCTGGGTCCCTGTTCTCTCTCCGAATAGAATAAGAACAGCAGTAGCTACCAGCACTGAGCCCTTTTATGTGTCTTTTAACTACACCTTATCTGTCTAGTTCACTTTTGATCTCCAGGGAGTTAAAAAGAGACAGAGAAATGCTAGACAGTCATTTCTTACCTTTCTTGGGGGGCTGAGAAAATCAGGTGCGGTGTTAAATCTGATCCTGTCAGTGCAGTTGACGGTTAAAGGGTACTCTGTAAGAGGCTTTATTTCTGCTGTGGATCTGTTGTCTGTGGGATTTTTCTTTAAAAGCTAAGGGGAAGACAGAAAGTCTTTGAGAGCTCACAGTTTAAACAGAATTCATTTTTTTCTGTCTGGCAAAAAAAAATGTTTGATTTTACTTTGTAGTGTTTGGATCATGACAACAAAAGACACTGCGTACACTTGCTGCATACAGTATGGGAACAACCTAAACACATGCATGCACACAACAAAACACACACAGATATGTTTTTTTTTTTCTCCTTTTGGTTTTGTGTACTGTAAATGTGTACTATCCTTACAAATATTAAGAATCAGAAAGAAAGAAAAAAAGTATCAGCTCCACTTTGTTTAACATTTGATAAATACGCCGTCGTGCCTACTTATCTTGCTCCACTAGTCTTAAAATTGTGGTTATATCAGGAAACATTTTACAGCATTCTAGAGCTGTTGTGGTGAAGGAATTTTGATTTTTGGAAACAATTTCATCGTTTGTTAAATGCCCCCTTTGTTTGCAAGTGTTATTTTCCAGCTGTGGGAAACATTACTCATGCTCATTATGAATTTAATTAACATTCAATACATGGCACTGAAGTGTAAAACAAGAAGGACCTAGCCTCATGAAGAAAGAAAACACGTAAACAAAGGTTGTGGCGGTTGCTTTCCATCCTCTGTGGTTGGCCTGTCAACAGGGTGCTATTGCAATATTGCAGTTTTCGACAGCCCTAGACATTCTCTAAACTAGTGCACCTTGTTAAAGCTTTTTTGAATCCTATCTTCAACCAAGAAGAGATTACATGTTCTGTATTGCATCTGCTCAGGTTATACTACACTGGCTGGCCAAGCTGGCATGATGGGCAACTTCATCTGGATTCCATGGCCCGCTCAGTTGTCCAACCACCATCACTGTATAACTGGTTCAAGCAGTCTGAACAATAGGCACAGATTTGCATCCCTCTGATATGAGAGTGTTCTTTAATCATGGAGGTAGGCTACCTTGACCTAGGACTCCCTAAAAACATGTCTCTGGTATTTCGGCCAGGGGCGGTGTCTGGCGTCCTGCATCACACATTGTTGAGTGCCAGAATCAGAAACTCGCTTTGGGTTGTCTCGTCACCTTTTGGCTAAGCTAGCAAAACCGTAACCTAAAAAGTTGTTAATTAAACTAATATTTGTCTCAACCCCAGGAAGACCTCACACCTAATTGTAACTTCTGACAGATATGATTTTTTATTTTTTTTGTGATCATTGATTCACGAAGTTACACTTAGATTTTTGCTCCTTGTTGCTGGTACAGCTGCAACCGCGACTAGACTTCACTGCATATTTTCAACCGACTTTTACCGGACTGCTGATAACCTCTCAAATTGACCATCATACCTTTAGTCTAGAAAACATGTAGGCTACCAACTAAATAGTGATAAAATATATTGACATTTAGATGGACCAACATTACTAACATGTCCAACAATAATCTAATAAGATTGGGGGTCTTTATAGTCTACTAATATCAATGTAGTATCTTGCATCAATGGATGTCCAGCCCAAAATATGGGCTTTTAAGGCAGACTTTCATACAGTAGGTGTCAGACAAATGATAGGGAAACATGAATGTTCTGTATGCCTTCATACTTGACATGCATCAAATAAGCGGATCTCATATTGTATGAGATTGCCCCAGGCCTTCTGTTTGGTGGAGGCTTGGTGGTCACGTGTGTGTGTGTGTGTGTGTGTGTGTGTGTGTGTGTGTGTGTGCGTGCATGTCAAGCCTCACTAGGGGGGCCGCTACAAGCCGGGTGACAGATTGTCCAGACAATTGCTTTTAACAAGCTAGAGGGAAAGTAGGGCAGAAATACTAATGTCTCGCCTCACCAATCCATTCCACCTCAATAATATTTTCTTTCATTATCTATAATTTATAAGTGGAGGCTTCTTCCTCACACATGTACATGCTAATGTAAACATACAGCGCGGCAACTGACACACAGAGAGAAGAGAGCTGTAATGCTCTTTGCTCTTTGTTTTATTTTATGTTTTTAATTATTCTTTATTTTTAATTTAATAAATACTGTGTACATATACTTATATTGTTTATACCTATACTTATATTGTTTAATATTCCATCTAGAGAATGTGTGACGTGCACCAACAACACCAAAACAAATTCCTTGTATGTGTTAAAAAACATACTTGGCAATAAAACCCTTTCTGATTCTGATTCTGAGTCTGAGAAGCAGCAGGGTGTGAGAAGATAGCTAATTTATCTTCTTTCTTTTGTCATTTAAAGGTTTTGTTTTGGAAAAGTAAATACCAAGAGCAAAAGGGAGGGGAAAATATGTATTTGTGAATTCATGAGTATGTGTCTCTGACTGTCTGCTGTGGTATGGTCAGAAAGGTATGTCAGTCAAATAATGTAATGTATGTGTGTATGAGAATGGAGAAAACACAATAGAAGAAGGAAACGGAGAAGCAAGAAATGCAGTTTCCTGTAACAAGTAGAGTGCCAGGAAGGCTGGGAAAGTATTTTCTCTTGTTTGTTCTACCTGGCAAAACAGGAAAATTAGATATTGACTGCAGGATAAGGTTTTTCATTTCAACGAAAACAGAGGCATGATGGCAGTGAACATACTGCTGCTGCCTTAAACCTTTACTAAACACACATTTACACACATCGAGTGAATACAGTACATGTAAGAAAACATCTGCAAGGACATCAGGTTACCCTTGGACTGAGGCAAATTGTGACATCTACATATTTAAAAATCCATATTTGTCTCAATTAGTATTTCAAAGGTAAAAGGCATTTCCTAGAGCTGCATGTATCCTAACGTGCTGCTGCTGCAATAAATGAAAATAAATAGTTTGCATACTTTTCCACTATGATATAGCATTCCATAAAATCAATACACTGCTCATTAGGTGCAGAATACATAATGGTGTGCTAAATAGCATTCAATCTAAAATCACATCAAATTGATAAAGTATTCTTCTCATTTCAATCATGTAGTCATTCATATATTTCTGAGCTTTTCATTGTTCAGCAGCCAATTAGTATTGTAAAGGCTGCTAATGAACACAATCACATAATCATAGCAGAACAGTGGCTTCAGCAGTGACATCAATGGAGTGTATTCAGACTAGCGAAAAAAAAAAATTGAAGTAGCTTTTATTCGGGTGCCAATAAAAACGGAAACCCATGGTGGAGCTCTTTGGAGCATTATTGAAATGCATAATTTGACCTATAATTATGCTTATAATTTCTGCTCTTTGCAGGGCTCTTGACAGTCTGCTCACAGAACTTGTTCACTGTGGAGCAGTTATAAAGACGTTATTCTTGGTACGAAGAAAGGGCCAAATTCAATCTGCTGTTGCTAGAAGATTTACGGTAAAAGAGGTGCCGAGGTATAGCCGAATGCAAAATTCATTAATTTTATTACATGATTTATAGAAGGAGCAAGTGATATGTTATCTTTGAACTGTCCAGCATGGGGTCATTTGTTACAATCTCCAGAGTTTTGTTGTTGACTGTTGAAGTAATTCAAACTACACTTGTTACTTGGGGAAAAATAAACCGCGTAATTGTAGCTACAAGCTCTAAGTGATGAATCTGTTTCTAAACGGGAAAAGAGAAGAATGAGTTACTGGTAACATCCATTTGTAAAATCTCACTAGTTTTACTATTTAAAAACAAAACAAAAACATGTGATGAGCTATTATTACTTCACTCACAAATGTTGACTTCTTCCTTGCATTTGCCAACTTAATTAACAAACAGTGGGCATACACTGTAAGAGTTATTCCGGTTAATTAACAATAAGGCAATTGCTTTCTCTTACAATAAAAAAAAAAAATGTAATTTAACTTTCTTTGAAAAAAAATTGGGTTTCATCCAGTCCAGACCTGGGATGTTGTGATACATTTGAATATGTATATATTTATAAATATTAATATTTGCTAACCTCAAATTCCAGTCCTTATCTGGTGCTGTTATGCATCTGTCTCTGCTACCTTCCTCTTTCTCTCTGCCTCTCTCTCTGTCTCTGGTGTGCTGTTTTAGCTGAGGCAAAGTATCAATCCATGCATAAATGATTAGAGAGTTTTGTAACAAAAGGATTATCATTTCTATCCCTCCTGCACAAGTGCCTTTGATCGTGTTGTATACAACAACACACACGCAGACACATGGGTATACATTCACACTTGTGAGTTGCAGGGTGTGCACATGCATTAATCTGTGGGACTCTGCTTGAGTGGTAACATAAGTGCCATTGGTGGTCAAAAGTGTGTGTCTGTGTGTGTGTGTGTGTGTGTGTGTGTGTGTGTGTCACAGGATCAAAGGTACTTGTGCAGAGGGGATAGAATAGATAATCCTTCGGTAACAAAACTCTCTAATCATTTATGCATGGATTAAAACTTTTCCTCCTCTAATGTTGCATCCCAGAGAAAGAGACAGAACTCTGACATTATTAATATATGGATTAATTTTAAGCACCACAGCTGCAAACGCTGCTGAGAAGATAACCAACTTCAAAGACTAAGATACTCCCAAATAGGAAGAGTATGGGTCCTGTTCAAAACTCAAACTTTGAGGTTGACAACTATATAGAACTTTAAGATTTGTAATAAAGCACATGCAATTCAGTGGGAGAACTTTAATTCAAAGTACTTTATTGTAAGAGCATGGAAGTAGGCATGGTCAGTAAAGCAATTTGTTGCTTTTTCACTTAAAAAGTTAACTTGACATGAAACAAAATACTCTTATTGCCCTTTTAAACAACATTTGCATTGACATTTACAGACTTATTGCAAACAAATCTATTTATTACCACATTATCTCTGCTCAAACTCTCACCCTTACTGTTATTGGGCTTTATTGCAAATCAGCAGGCATATGAGCCACAGTAATTTCCTCAAACCGGATTTCATTTGATCTATAATGGGAGAAAATATCAGTCCATGTGCACGACTTCCACCCGTGCAGAAGTCAAGAATCATCATTGTGTGTGTGAGAGTATGCAGTATGTCTGTGCATGCTTATTCCACAAAAACGGAAAGATCTGTCTTTTGGCATTGCTTTGAACTGCTATATGGTGACAGTTTGAAATGCATAGTCACATCCCTGCTTGTAACCATCCATACATATTAGTGTCAAATCTGGAGTACTCTCTAAGTAGCTTCTTTTTTTAAATCCAAGATGACAGGTTTACTACAATGAAGCCAGCTAATTTCATCAATTTTTCTTATTTTCCATTTGAGATCAAATATATTTTAATAATTACACCAGGATCAATTTGAAAATACTTGTATTGCATTGTGGCTAATACCAATGTACTCTTTTGTCCTTCACAGCTAATTAGCAATGTTTCATCACTAAGTGTTAACATTTAGTTGTTTTTTTTAAATACTACACTGCACACTTAACTGCACATTATTTGGAGCACAACAGTGTGCAGACCTTCGTTTGTGCCCTGATCTTACTCTAGCTCCAAAGATTCACACAATATGGAACTGGTTGCTGTATTAGCTGCTGGGAGTGTTTTCTGCATCAGATGACCGTGTCAGTTTAGGTGACTTATCTGTTATGTGTTTACTGCTTTTCTGCATGCAGAAACTTTAGTGCAGATAATTACCTCTTCTGAAGAGTCCTTCATGTTTTTTAATCCTCCGTTTCCTCCTTGGTACAAGCAACTGAGTGGAGCAGGGGTGGGGGTAGTGCACGATTACGACAACCACCCAAGGGCTTAGCGCAGTGGTTGTGATTGGTTTAAAGCAGAGATATTCAACAGGGGGTCCATGACCCATAGGGGGTCCTCAGAGTTACTGCAGGGGGGCCACCAAATTATTGTTAGTTTTTTGAAAGTTAAAAAAAACAAACTAAAATGTCTTAACATGAATCTAACAAATTATTAGCAAATATAAATCAGCCTAATTGTGAAAAAACAATGATGATAGGCTTACTGGCCTAGAAGTATAGGTAATCACTAAGATAGCCATCCACAGATACAGTTAATCCTAAGAATTACAATTATTTTAATAGCTTAGTATTCTATGCATTAAAAAAGGTATTTGTATAGGCTTCAGGCCTCCCTACATGTTATTGTAGGCAAGGTTTAATATGCAACTTAATTTAATACAAAATATGTAGTAGGGGGTCCCTACTCCATCTCTCTTTCATTTAAGGGGTCCTTGGCTTAAGTATAAAGAAATACAAATACGTCAGAGTGCTTTGTTCCTCCTATCCCGTAATAGATAAGTGGTGCTAGACCTAACATGCTCACAATGACAATGCTAACATGCTGATGTTTAGCAGGTATGTTCACCAAGTTCATCTTAGTATGTAAGCATTCATGCGGAAATGTCAGGGGATCACCACAGTCACTAGGATCGCTTAGGAGCCATGCGTATCTGTACAAAATATTTTGCCAATCCAACAAATATGTTGAGGTGTATTGACTGGCTAAGTGAAAAAGTTGACCCGGTGATCGTGCTAGAGGAAATGTCACGGGATCAACAAAGTTACTAGGATTTATCGTCTGGGAACCATGAATATCTTTACCAAATTTAATCACAATCTATCCAATTGTTGTCGAGATATATTTTCAGTATGGTCCATAGTTGAGGACCAACCAGCCAACAGACAATCACAGAGCCATGGCTGCTAGCATAGGAAAAAAGTAGTGTCCATGGCATGTACACTACTGTAAACTGTTCAAAAGTGTGCAGCTTTGTGAGCTCAATAGCCTTTATGTTTTCAATTCTACTGTGTGGTGTCTAGTTTTCTATGTTTTTTTATTAATCATGATGACGAAAGCTCTATGAAAGCTCCTGCACAGCAAGCTTGAATGATCATTAAATCAAGATATTTCCCTTTTTTTGTTCGAGAGCACTGAAAACTTGAATCCACTGAGACTATGTTCCTTTGCCGTCAGTATCAGCAGATGAGAGGAAGGAAAGGGGAGCTTAAATAAAGTAATACAGAAAACAAGGAGAGCTGCAGACTTGGAACAAGAGATTGAATTTGAATATTAGAGGGAAGAGTTCAGAGTGTTGGATGTAAGGAGAACCGAGGTGTGTATGGATGATAAAAGAGATGCAGGGTAGAGAGTGGTTGGAGGGAAGAGAGAGGGAAACCCTGAATAGAGGCCCAAAAATACTGAAGTGCTGACTTAGCACTTGACTTAACAGCCAAAAGCTATTCAGTCCCACACTCAGCACACACAGTTGTTATGCTCCCTGTCCTTGCATTCTCATATCCAGAGAACAATCTGTAGGTGCACTAAAGAAAACTGTAATCTGTGATTTTGTTTTATTGGACCTAATTAATAAAGCAATGAAGATGAAATGCTTTTTCCTCCGTCAGCAGTAATATACTGTACATCTTTGTCGTATACTGTAATACTGACTGATATTCATACAAAGGATTCTTAATATTCCGGCAGAAATTGATATGTTCTAACATGCACTTGAGATTACTACACAATTATTTTCGGTAACAAAAGTGTGTAGAGATGTGATAAAGCCTGATGGCATATAGTAATTTAATGTTTGAAGAGAGGAAAAATTGTGGTGCTGTACCTCTTTTGGTTTTGTTATACTGTTTGTTTGGAACATGAGATACTGTAAGTGAAAGAATGGGAGTGTGGCAAATTGCAGACATGTTGCACTTCTGTTATAAGTGTTCACAAGCGCTGGCTAAGCCTGCAATCCACCTGTGTTATTGAACCTTTATATCCACAGCACACACATACTATTTTTGTTACTCCTTTCCACTCAAATTATCTGTAACTAGTAGTGAAAAACAAATTACAGTACATAAACAATTAAAACGAGTAGAACAAAAGGTATTTGCTGCGGAGAAGAAAAAGCTCCACTTATTCAGAGAACTAGCTTTATACTTGTCAATAAAGCAAAGCAATAAAGGTTCATACCTGTGGTTTATACATTTTAACCTACGATCTACAAATTGTGTTTACATTATGTTATAGCTGAGTATTATCTGAACCATACCGAAGGATTTTGGTTTAATTTCTGACCCTCCTCGCAGGCTTTTCCGAGGCTGGCCGCTTTCCTTTTAATAAACACGAGTGATGGCTGTCTCTGGTGGCATTTCTCGCATGGTCTTGGCTACTCTTATATACTCTGCCTTTATGTGAAGGATATACTATATAATTGGTTGTGTGCATTTGTATAGATCAGTGAGGAGCGCTTTTTGTATTCTCTGCACACCTCTCTTAACACAGATAACACGCTGTAGACATGGATCTATTCTTAATTTTAATTTGGCCATGTACTGTCCCGGTTGAGCCAATGATTAGTTTATAATGAACTATGAAAAGGCCATAACACCAGCATCAGCAAATTGGAGCAGGAAAGATTTCACTGTGGGCCTTCATGTTGGAATTTTAATTGCACCTTATCAACATTTGGGAAAACACAATTAAATGTGTCCCAGAGCATAAATAAAGTGAAAAGCTACGCCGGAACATAGTTTGTTTTTTCTCGATGGAATGCTTATTTCAGCTTTTGACATGAAGCGATTTTTGTACATGCTCCACATCAAATCTTTTCAGCCGCTGTGTTCGCAAAGTTGGTCTGTGAGTCAGTGTTAATGGAGCAATTTCAGGTTTTAGTCCCTTGGCTTACTTGAGTTTACCCTAAAGGTGCTGTAAACATGTTTTTTTATTTATCAATCAGTGCTGAACTTACTGGATTGAAACCATGACATTAAATGTGATTTTGGATCAGATTGAATGGCTTTAACAGTAAGGTTATGATCTTAAATATTGTATAATTCTAAATACCTGTAGGGGCTTATAGGTGTGCAAAAAAGAATGACGAATTTGATGAAATAACAAATGACTTGACTTTGACTTAATTTGAAGCTTAGATAAAAGTGAATGTTCTATGGACCTTCACGCGTAATTTCCTTGCATGTCAAACAGGTCATTTTGTAATTTGGAAAGTTGCACTGTTGTTCATTTTTTAAATGTGACATCTGTGTATTGGTGTCAAAAATGTTGGCCTTCTTGTGCACGAGTATACACTCTGTTTGTGTGAGCAGATGTGCATGTGTCTTGAGAGGGGTTCCCTATGGCTGTGAGGTTTAAATGAAAAACAGATGTCTCCAGTTGGAGAGAGAATGAGGAAAGTACAGGCTGTCAAACACAATTAATAACAACAAGACAACACACACACACACAGACACACACACACACACACACACACACACACACACACACACACACACACACACACACACACACACAAAATAGCAGTGGAAATGCGCTGTCTCTCTCTGTTTCATTGTAAGTAAAGTGTGACCGAGTTCACTTTATAACATTGCCATGCTGACTTGAATGAGTGTATGTGGTTAAGCTATACAAATTCCCCAGAATCACTCTATCATTACTCCGTATGTAAAAAGCCACTGGAGAAAGTAATTTGCGGAACACCACAGGTAGAGGAAGTAGTTTCAAGGGTAAAGCAAGGAGAAAAGAGAGTCCCTCTCTGCGTCGCTCTCTCTCATGCTTTTCCTGTGTGACTTTTATGGCTGATGAGAATTTCACTGCCTCCATCTGCCCATCCATCCAATGTTTGTGGTGCTGCCTTTCTAACAGCTAATTGTTACTTGAATACATAATTACATCTATCCACTTATCCATTCAACTCAAAAATAAACAACAAAATAAACCAAACTAATACCATTAAATCAATGAGAGCAGTGTCTGCTTTCATGTTTACCAAATGAGCTTTTCATGGATTTGATGTAGGTGACCCACTGCGTTGCTTCGGATGTGTGTTGCACAGTTGAACCTAGATCTGGCTACTCGGTCAGTTTACTTATACTAATGAGTCAAGTGTTTGTTTTTGTTGGCATTGGTTGTTCCTTTTATTTTATCATTTAGCCATCAGCATTGAGTGGCAGCGCTGCTGGCTGCTATATCCGGGTCATTAGCTCATTAGATCATTGTACTTAGCCACTGGCATCCAGCATTGGTAACCCAACAAACTGAGTTACTATGCTGCAATGAGCTTCCCCATGGACTGTTAGTTTTTGTCAAATTCTGTTGACAATGCCAGCAGAGATAGTGTTATTGTGTGTAACAGAGGGACTTCATTCTCAAAGAAACAATCACTTCTGTTATAAACACAGTGGGCAGTTCTTTAAAAAGCCTATAATCAAAATGTTAATGCAGCCCCACTTGTTTCAACAACCCTGTCAGCACATAACTTAATCTATGTCACATGCTTGACTTGATTTACAAATATAACTTAACGTAACAAATGCAAGCCTACTTATTTTTGCTTTGAGTGAAAGGTGGTCTCCCGTCACAGGAGGCGAGCATAAACTGGTGGCTTCATTCAGCCCGTCTCAGCTCCATCCACGCTCTATCTCTTGGCCCATATATGGACTAGCCGATGTCAGTCACTGCCAAGATGGCGACAGCCAAAAATCTGCGCTAGGTCTATTTTTGACAGAAACGCGTGGCGTTGCACATGCCAGACAGTAAGTGGAACGACTAGAGCAGGGGTCTCAAACTCAACTTACCTGGGGGCCGCTGGAGGTAGAGTCTGGGCCACATCAAGTATGATGTTATATTCCTTGTACACTGCAACTTTCTCTGTGCATATGAGACAAATATTCTGTCTCCAACTTTCCCTGAAATTGCCTGTGCTCGTCGCCAACCTTTCTCTTCACGGCACGTTTTGAGAGAGACATGACTGGAACTGGGTGCTTTGCGGTTGGCTAGCTTGACAACCGTTGACAACAAACGCCGCTGTCAGGAGACCTTAAGTGACACACGCAATGACTCAGCAAAAAGGTGCGTTTCAGAACGTGTGGGCCACACCAACACTAAACTTTGATGTCAAGTAGGGGGCCACAAAATATCATCCCACAGGCCTCAATTGGCCCCCGGGCCACGAGATTGAGACCCATGGACTAGAGCATCCAGTCACTTTTCAAAATAAACAACCTTTGCAGTCTCTGAATCATACATAACATCGCTACACTATTTTAACAACCACAACACAGCAACACATCTTTTTGATCCATGTCGTTCATAACTAGACTAAATGGAAGAAAAAAAACATTTAACTATGTAGACTACTTACTTTTATGGTAGAAGCATAAATATCCAGGAAAAATGACCATGTCAACTGAATCTGCAAACAAAACGCTCTGATTCTGTAACACTCCCAGTGGGGTGTGAGGATGAAACAAAACCACAGCACAGCCAGAATGCAGTGCATCTGCGCCTGGTGGAATCCCCCGATAAAAACAGAGAGCGAGTGAATGTTGGAGTTACATTTATCAGGTGGCCATAAACAGGACTCCAAATTAATGCTAATGTTGCCTCGCGTCTGCTGGATGCGTAAATAGGCAAGTGTTTGCTAACAAGTTTGCATATCTTTTTTATTATGCCAGTGTTGTGTATAAAGGTTGTTTCTACTGCTGCCATGAGCAAACAGTTCAATTAATGCAGGTATTTTGAAAAGTCGAAGCTCGAGCACGGCACCAGCCTCCCGGCTAAGACAGGAGCATAGACTGTATATTGCTAATCTATTATATGATGTTATTAATAAGGGCATGAGACAGGAGTTCTCTTTTTACTATGCAGCCATACCCGAATCTAATAAAAAGGCAGAGTGCTCCCTCTAGAGGCCTGGAGAACTTCCGTTGTGGAATCTAGATGCTGCGTTTTTTTTGTTGCATTTGTTTTCTGGGTTTGTGTGCTTTTCTTTTTGCATCGTTTCATATTTGCAGCGCGTTCATCTATTTGGTTGTGTTGTGTGTATATGCAGCGCGTTTGCTGAATGCTGCGTATGTTTTGTCAAATTAATGAAGTTGTTTTTCTTTTTGCATCGCTTCTTTTTTCGGGGTGCTTTTCTTTTTGCATCATTTTTTAATTGCATCGCGTTTATGTATTTGGTTGTGTTGTGTGTATATGCAGCGCGTTTGCTAAATTCTGCACATTGGTTGTCAAATTAATAAAGTTGTTTTCTTAATTTGCTTGTGTTTTGTCTATTTGCATGTGTTTTCTGAACTTGCAGGGCGTTTGCCCCTGTCGGCCACCGTACATTTAAGATTAAAATAACGATCACCAATAATGATGGTACAGTAAATGTTTCTCTGTGTCTCTTTAAGCCTCTGCCACACAGTGCCCCAAATCCTTTGCCAGCAACTGAGGCAAATGCTTTTCTGCTTAGCCAGGGCTGGTTTTATTTATTTTTGTAGCTAACACAACACATTTCACCCCGACACACTGTTGAGAAAAAAAGATCCGCCAGCAGAACATAATCTCTCCCTATTTATCTATCTTTCTTTCTAGCCCTTCCTATTTTCTCTCACGTATTTCTACCTTTTCATTTTCCCATTTATTTTGCTCTCTCCCTTTCCTTATTTAAATTTTCATCCTTAGCCTTTTTCTCTAATGCTCAATAGGCTGCTTTTAAGGTGTGTGTGTGTGTGTGTGTGTGTGTGTGTGTGTGTGTGTGTGTGTGTGTGTCTCTGATAAGGGTTTCAGTCGTCTGTAACGGCTGAAATTGTATTTGCTAATGGAGCCATTTTGGGACAAGCAGGCTCAGACAAAAACAGAGCTATCTGACCCAAGATAATACCTTTTGTTTGTCGCCATTTCTTCCCATTGCTGCACCTCATTCATCAGGCATTTGGACTGTGATATTTATTCTCTATAAAACTCACATAGCATAGGAATACAGTTCAGTTACACTACATCTTGGTGTGTTTCTAAGATCAATTTTATCGCTCATAACCTGAGATCCCTTGAGCAAGGCACTTAATGCTCCCATTCCTGCAGCAGTGCTGTTCACTCACTGACAATACAAAACTGATTTTCCCTGTTCCCAAAAAAGCGAATTGCTACATTTTGGGTGAGTTCATTTTATAATTGCAAATTACTAATGTCAATCTCAGTACAGAGATAATTATATTTATTCTCATGGGGGATAATGATGGATCATCGTTTCATCAATTCAGTGCATTTGCCAAAAACATTACCACCTGCCATTAAATTGCTTGCATGTGACATCTGCAGGCACATCTGGAATTGAAAAACAGTTTGGTATCAGCACAGCATTGTATAGCATTATGCAACATTGAGTCACCACCCACACTACTTTTAATTGGATAAATAAGAAAATCTGTTCTAAAATGAGAAGACAATGCCTTGCACAGAAATTGCTGATATGAAATTAAAACAAAATGGTGTTTTATTGATGAATACACTGCTGGACCTTAAAGTCATTTTTAGACAGACAGATTTTAGAAATGTATGTGAAAGATACTGAATGATAATCTTTCGGTATTGACTTTTTTTGTATGTCTTTACAAATCAAGTTGTCAAATAAACTTACAGATAAATAATTTTGGATGGAAAATATATGTTTATTTATACTGAAAGCTTAGCAAAATATTGCATATATATTATTATAAATATTTATTTTATATATATATATATATATATAGTAAAATTGGTCATCCTCTCACCTCAAAAGTAATTGAAAAGGTCTCTATCTTTCTTCAGCCCTGGTCACTTTTCCATTAGCCCCACACTGAAATGAGTCGTCAGGCTTCCCAATTGGAATTACCTGGGACAAGACATTACCATCATTGGTGGAAATATTACATCGTCATACTTTTAATAATAAAATGGTGTGTGGGTAAGCTGCTGGTGATGAGAGGTGGTGATAATGATATTGAAAGGTATATTGAGGTGAGTTTGAGTTCATGGATGAAATAATGAGGGTGTTAGGTGAATTCATATTTTTGGGTCGGGGATGTGAATACATGAATGTAAAAGGTAGCTCTTATAAAGTCCTATCTACCAAATGTATGCATATTTTAAAACGTGAGATGGCTTGGTTAAATCTCAGAGGAAAATATTGCTGTAATATTGAGAAGACATGGGCGCCCATTACCTTTTTTATGCCATTGAGTAATGTACCCATTATTAAATGTAATTGTGAAAGTTACACTCTCTCAAAAGGTTCAAGTTTAAGTTCAAGGGACTGAGTGTTATAATATTTTTGAAAAAGGACGATTATTATACTGCTGTTTTGATTCAGGATCCTTAAAATGCAGTATTTTCCCATGAAAAATAGCAGCCAGAAGCAGTATTGACTTTTTTCTTATGAGCATATTTTCTTTGTTTTACGCTCATTCTCAGTCAAGCAAGACACATTAATGAATAACATAACTCTTTTGTGTTCAAACCTGTATTTGTTGACCTCAAAACGTCAGTTAGAACAGAAAGATTATAAATTATTCAATTATTCATCCATGTTGTTGTAATTGTCGAGTAGGGTCAATGCAATGTGAAAAATTGGAACAATACTGTAAGGGGTACATGCATAATGTATTCAGTAGAAAGTTGTATTGGCTACACTAGAGAGATTTGGCAGAAGGATGCAAGAGGAGAGAAGAGATGTGTGTGTGTGTGTATGCATGTGTGTGCTTGGAGGTGGGGATTGTGGGATCCAGGAAGACCTGGGAGCATGGGATTCTAGAATTGAAGACTGTAGCAGCACAAGGGCAAACAGGCAGCTGTACATATTTGGAGGTAGCCTGCAGCCAGCCAATCATCATGGATTAGGAGGCATTACGACTTTATAGTCTCCGAGAATTAAAATCTGGAAACAAATAGTACATTACACACACACACACACACACACACATACACACACACACACACACACACACACACACACACACACACACACACACACACACACACACACACACACACACACACACACACACACACAGAGACTTCCTCACTCAGAAACACATTAGTTGAGAGTAAGGACAAGCTGGTAAAGAAAGCCTTGGATTTGCTACTATAAATCCATTTAATGGACAAATAGCCACCACAAACTGAGAAAATGCCTTCACAGCAAAATCACAAACGCTGAGGGCTAGAAAGAGCAGGAGAGTCTGTTTTGGACTGTGGGTGAGAGTGATTAACACTGGAACTGTGACAGAAGAGGGGAGACATTTCAAGGAAGAAAATAAATAAAGCATGTGGCACATGAACGAGATCGGGATTTTCCCTACCTTATTTTGGGTAGCCTAGTTTGGAATCATGCCATGGCCTCTCCACCTTTTCCTCAAGTTGAGGGAAAACCATCCATATATTTAAACAAGACTCTCCAGCCATACTAGTTTTGTAAAGCTATACTTTAGGTACAACAGTGCTTTTAGCTAAATGCTAATGTTGGCATGCTAATGTACTTACAATAACAATGTTAACATATGTTTAGCAGGTAAAATGTTTACCATGTTCACCGTTGTAGTTAGTTCAGCATGCTTACATTTGCTAGTTAGCACAAAACACAAAGTACAACTGAGGTTGATTGGATTTGCATGTATTTGGTTATATACATTTTGGATTCTGACCTGATAAAGCCACTACCTGGAAAGCTAAGGGATCACTAAAGCTATTACAATTCATCCTGATGGGGACATGAATGTATATACCAGATTTTATTGTATTCCACCTAATAGTTTCAAGACATTTTTCTCAAAACCACAGATGTCAAACTCATGGTTGTTCTAGAGGAAAGGTAAGGAATCACCTAAGTCATTAGGAAACATCGTCTGGGAACCATGGATGTCTGTACAAAGTTTTACACCAATCCACGAAGAAGATGTTGAGATAATTCTCAATATAAGTGAAAACCTTGACCTGCGGTTAACCTATAGTTGACGTAATGCCATGAATTTCCTTTCTCTTCATTTGAATGAGGGACATCCTCATTCAGATCTGATGGTGATCAGCCCGCTAATTCCATTTTAAATAGCCATCTATTAGTGTCTCGGCCACACCTGCTCGGACACGCGCCACCGCTCCGCCCCCTCGTTAGGGGGAGAAATTTCCATCATTAACGAGACGCCCAAAAACCACAGTGACCTGGCAACACATTCCCAAAACATTCCATCAGTCAGTAGAGCATGTGCATAAGATCGTTAACAGAACACTCATTAATTACAAGGCGATGGGATTGGCTGGGTTTGGGGTCGCTGTGGCACTTGAGATGATAAAGGATATAGCTAATGTGATCAGTCATTAGCATTTAACAGTAGGCAACTGAGATGAAACATGTTTTATAATCATCTCATCGCAAGAGAGGGTGAAGTGAGTAGAACAAGGTAATGCAAATATGCAAACTTCTGTTGGTGGAAAGTATTTAAATGAGAAGGATGGGAGGTAGAAAGCAGGGAAGGAATGGAGGAAGGAGAGAAGGAAGGAGGGAAAGTTAAGCTCAACAGCGTTTTATTATTCAAGCTCCTTTGCAGACATTAATGTTCTTTACAGGTCTCTGGCTCAAGCAGTTGTCCTTCTTTTTATGACACACTGAAAATGCAATTACTGTTTTCAATTTTCCAGGCCCTTCTTATCCACTCAGTCATAAAACGAGACCAGGTAATGTCCAAAAAGGTTGCTTTATAAACATAATTGGATCCCTGCTTTCACATTTAAAAAAAATACTAATGTGTTTCACCTTAACTATAAGAAATAAAAATCTATTACTCTGAGTTGAACTTACAAAATATCACAGCATGCTGGATGGACATAAGAGTGAGAACTTTGCACACACCACCAGACCAGATCAATAGGCATTTAAGGAAGATTTAGCCACCAATACACAACCTACAGTTCAATCAGTGACTCCCTTCTGCAATCTGCCTGTTTTAGGAACACCCTCCTAAGTAGACGTCTAATTTTCCAAACACAACTATAGTGTTCTCCTGTTGTTGGTTGCTGGTCTAGCAGTGGGACAACCTTTAGGCCATGACATTATATGATGCTATTTCTGTCTTTTGTTGTCTGCTTCTCCCCCAATGGTCTGTGGTTGGTCTCCTTGTAGCCTTCAGTGCTGACTGCACCTGTAAAGGAGAATATCAAGCTCACTTACTAGCTGACTCTCACTCTTCAGCGTACCCATCTCATGGCCTTGTTCTTTCCTAAAAGATTGAGCATCTAGGCCGTTTTTGGCTTTGTTTTGTTCTTTTTCTTACTGGATACACTCCCCATTGTGCACACCTGTCCAACCATGCAACTAACACCTACCAAATGGAAAGTTAAAAGCAGCTGCTGTGGTTAAAGAAAAGTCTGGCTCCTCAATACATCACCCTGCAACTAGTGGGTAAAAACTGGCAGTGTCTTGCACATCCCCCATCACCCATGTTCTTCATGACAGTACCTGTGAGATTTTTATTGGTGCAAACTCAGTTCACTGCCGACCAGAAAATGACTGCGAGCACACCACTGACCTGAGGCTATCATCTTAAAATCACAGCATATCTGTTTCTTTGTAGGTCTTAAAGGAACAGTGTTCCCCTTGCCTGCAAATTGCATCAGAAAACCCCACGCTGGTTTGGACAATCAATCTTATAGGGAGTAAAAATCTCAGTTTTTGTATAGTTTTCTTTACTTTCTCCCAGATGAGGGGGCCAATGCAATCAGAGGTGTGACTCTTGGTGCTACTAGGGGAATGGTTGGGTTTCTGTAAATTATAGAGTGTGGTCTAGACCTCCTCTATCTGTAAAGTGTCCTAAGATAATGTCTGTTATGATTTGACACTATAAATAAAACTGAATTGAATTGACTCCATCCAAAATATGTCTTTAGCAAATGCTTGAGTTCAGACTCAAGTACTATATATTATAAGGGAGTTACAACGTTTAGACGTTAAACTGTTTCATGATTTTTTTTTTACATGTATGTAAATACTGTAATGTCACACATTAAACCAATCACTTTATTTTAAATCTTCAACCTCATAGATATTAAGGCTGCGCAATGAATCACAATGTTATCGAAATGGCAATATGGACTAGTGCAATATAAAAAAATACACTCCAGTAGTCACTGACTTGAGCAGATGACCAATGCCATGTCCCATAGAAGGCCGGCTTGGTGTTATGTGACAACCAAGCCACGAGTAGAAAAAACTGTTGAAACCGGAGTGTTCAGAACAGTTGGAAATCTGAACGTTTTAGCTCACTGGGATTTCTCTGAAATACGTTTACCTCATTAATACACGTTTAACATGAAAATCTGAAATTAGAACATTATAGATATGACAAAAAACACCTTTAACAAAAACCCATTATAGGCATCAGCACTATTCTATAAATGTACAAGAGCATCAACTAAAAAAACATTTTCATTATCTGTGCTAGAGTACAATCATGTGAAAGGATGCAGCCCACACGTCAACATAATCATTCCTGTAATGAGATAAAACATCAACTTGACTGGACCAAAACGCCACTTATTCTGCCAGCTCAGAGCCCAGTTTAATCCTGTTTTTCTTCTTTTCTTTAATGTATTTGCCTTGCAAACATAATGTAGAAATACACATATATCCAGTACTAGTACCACCACATCCCACAAAAGGATAATCAGTCAGTCAGTGAATAAGAAGCTTAAAAAAAAAATCCTTTTTAAAGGTGCTCTAAGTGATGTGACGCGTTTTTTAGGCTACAACATTTTTTGTCACATACAGCAAACATCTCCACACTATCTGCTAGCTGCCTGTCCCCTGAACCCACTGTAAAAAAAGTGGTCTCTGTAGACAGCCCAGGCTCCACAAACACCAACAAAAACAGACTGCGCCAACCTGCCCAACGAACAAACAAACAAACAAACAGTGTTCCAGCCAATAACCGACAAGGAGGAGTTGGTTGAGTCATGAACGTGCATTGTAGAAGTAGCCTACTAGCTAATGCTGCTGCAGTGATGGCTCAACCAGCTCCTTCTTGTCAGTTATTGGCTGGAAGACTGTTTGTTATGTTTGGTGGTGCAGGTTGGCGCAGTTTGTTTTTGTTGGCGTTTGTGGAGCCTGGGCTGTCTACAGAGACCGCGTTTTTTTACAGTGTGTTCAGGGGACAGGCAGCTCGCGGATAGTGAGGAGATGTTTGCTGTATGTGACAAAAAATGTTGTAGCCTAAAAAACGCGTCACATCACTTAGAGTACTTTTAAAGTCAGAATTCTGACTTTATTTTCTCATAAATCAAATATTTTTTTCACATGTGGCCCTATTGTTGTTTCTGAAAAGAAAAAAGAAAGAGACCATCTCTGTGAAAAATGGGTGCATGAGTGCATGAGTGTTCCTTTCTATTATGCCTAAAATGTAATTACTAATGCAGAGTAGTTTCACATAAACGTAGCTTTAATGAGACCAGGTTGAATCGAGACTAAGGCAAATCAGCCATTGAGGTAGAAACTCTGGCCATCCATTTGAGACATGAAAAATGCCATAATCTCCACTTGTTACATTACAGCACTGAGCATTTACAGTATTCAGTGCTACCACAAAAATCAGCCCATAGTCGGGTGCTAATTTATACCCAGCGTGTGCTGGAGACAGCCTGTGAATGTAAAGTAGATTAATTTGAGTTGAGAGAAAGAAACCTTTTGTGTGGGTAAGAGGAGGACCAGGAATGAACAGCAGACTTAACTGAAGAGATAAGCTATCTGATCTCAATTGGTTGTTTTACTCCCTACTCTGCCTCTCTCTTATCCCTTCTTCCTCTCTTCCCCTGCCTCTCACTGATTCCTTTAGGCCCATTTAGTTAATTAAGGGCATGGAATGTTTCAGAAACCAATTATGCTGTGACATTATTAAAAGACCACCCTTCCTTGTAAGTGCAGATTGTGTCCGTCTCGTGTCTTCCAACAGAAAGGAAACTTGGCTGACCTAAGCGGCTACTGAAACAGGGTTTAGATTTATACAGTGAAATGCAACATCAGCAACTTTCAGTTTCCTTTGTGTATTTTCTGTTTCACCTCACTTGTGGATCCACATTTTCTTTTGTTTACTATATTATTTGAGAAACTCTTACGTGGCAGTAACAGACCTCGACATTCTTTTCAGCTGGATTTTCTATTAGGGATAAGAAGGGCCTGACATCAGATTACAGTGCTTGGGCACTGATAGGATCTCTTGTTAATTTTGTGGGATATGGCAGATTGTAACCAGTAGCTGGATATTTTTAATAAATCCTCTTAAGCACTGCAGAGACTGAAAGGGGAATCCATCTGACTCAAACCATTAAAACTGAGTATACTGTATGGTTTTTACACACAACCTTTTGTTTTCTCATGTAAATGTTGCATTTTGAAGGTGGTAATGCTGCCCCTTAACTACTACAGTGGTCAGTGCATCTATTCTGGCCGAAAGTCCATCTATGCAAGGCACTAAAATACTGTTTTATTTAAGAGAATGACATCTTACCTTATCCTACTGATGAAGTGAACATGTACTGTGCTGTATATGGGAAATGTTTATGAAAAGACATAACCCATTGTTGACTAGGAGCTCCAAATCCCTCGAACACAGAAAGACAACAAATGTACCAAGACAGGGATGACTAAGGGAATTTTCTCATGCTAATCAACATACTGCATAATCTACAGTGATTTGTACAACATGCTTAGTGATTTGTATGATTTGTATTGCAGTGATATGATGCATTTGAAGAGGGAGAAGCAAGGAGAGTTTTACACAAGTGCAGATGTTGATTTTCCTACTTCTAGTGCTATTTTGAGACTATGCAAATAATCCCTGGAATGATTGACACCAAAGGTCGTTAATTAACATAAGTCAATTTCACTGTGCTTCTTTTGGGAGCAAAATGTAGCGACATTCTACCTCTCTCCCAGTACACGTACAATGCAGATGAAAGGCAGACACATGCATTATACAGCAAGCAGCAAGTTCAATAAGTTGTTGCCCAGTTGTTGTAAGTTTATTTTCTAATTTTAGATCCCAAATGCTACTTAGTTGTAAGGTTGATTAGTCCATCCACTCATTCATTTTCTCAACTGTTCATTTTGTTTAGGGTCAAGGGGGGCTGGAAACTTTGGGAGAGACGGAATAACTCTTGGACAGTTCACCTGTCTACCACAAATAGTATAGTATAAGTGTATAGAGACTTTTATGTTTTCTTTCTACAATGGGTTCATACTTAAGTATGATAAATTCAAGCTTTGAGGCAATTGGTCTAAATGTCACATTTAGTACAGGGCTTGGGACAATGATACAGAATGATGCAGAATAGAATTTTGTCTGGTTCTTTAATTTATTTTTATTTTATTTTATTTCCACGCTTCATCATTTTAGAATGTGAAACACTTATACAATGCTGTTGAAATTATGCATTTAAGTATTAGTTATCTAATAATAATAATAATAATAATAATAATAATAATAATAATAATAATACATGTGAGCATTGGGCAAAGCAGCTAGTTTACTGTATGTATTAGGCTATATTATATTTTGGGGAAAGGTGTGCGCTGGACCAGTCATTTTGCAATGCAGGAACTATTGCACTGATTCATTACTGTCCAGGCTGTCAGGTGTGCAAGGGTGAACTCAAAGAAGAACTGGAAAATAAAGAACAATACTGTCATAAGTCGACTTTGTTGTTTTTAAGTTAAAGAGAAGGTAATGCCAACATTACCTTAGCTACCACATCTGCTAAAAGCTTTTATTAACTGGAGCCTAGCTGGAGTGCTAACAGCCTCTTCTAAGTCTAACATTAGTGCTAAAACATTAGTTTTTTCAGGCTTCAGTAACAGCTTTGAACTCTCTGATAAGAAAGAGATTTCAGATCATTTGGGTTTTACCGAGGAATAGCTTAGGCTATGTTTTTTATAGAGCTTAACATTTTATAAGGGAGTTGTGTAGCCCAAGCACTAGCTAACATAATACAACATTTTAATTAGTTAGCTAACACATGGCATTGGTAATTGTAGCAGGTCTAATATTACCGTTATTATTTCTCACTGCAGACACCTAAAGTTGTCATACACAGGTGTAACAAATCACATTAATTAGCCGCATTCAGGTGTGCCAGCTAGGGCTCTAGTAACGTTAGTGCGAATATTGGCTAACTGGCATGGCTTATTAGGTTATGTAAATGGAAACAGCCAGCATTTACGGTTTTAGTTACACATGTGCTTTTCCTGATATAGTGAGTCAAAACGTTTTCTTAGAGTTCAGCCAGACGAAAAGTGACAGGGAAAATCTTGCGTTTGTCGTAATATTATGACATAGGCCTAATGTCACGTAAACTGACGTTAGCTAGACATGGCCTATATTTTCTGTCAATCCTGTCTGATAAAAAGCTTTTAGTGCTGCACTGTAGGCCTATTGGTAACAGTGAGATATGTATGGTGGTGAATTTAATAAAGAGCTTATAGCCTCTACCTTGCTCTTCCGAATTTCTGAATAGCAAATGTTCTTGATAGTCAAAACGTTTAATAAAGTCAAATAAACAGGTGTGGGGCAAACTGACGAGGCTATGCAGTTTTATGGCAAGATGGAGCTAGCTCTCATATTACTGTATAGTGTCAGGACTCAGGAGGTATCACTTTATACATAAAGTTAGCAGTTATGTTATGTATAAAGTACATGTACAGACTGTATATGTAAAGTCTGTATCTGGACATGATTACATTATGTTTATGATTTTTGGAGGTTATATTTGCACTTCTATAATTTAGTAGTTGGTAATGTATTTCACAGTGAAACTATAATTATTCATCAGACATTATGGCTTCTAATTGCTTTTACTTTGATATTTTGATCAGAGTGCAGGATGTGAAGTTTATTGAGGCACTTTAATGATCCAGAAATGCAGTGCCTACATTCCAGGGGAACTCCAGAGGATCTCTGTCCAGCCCATCTCAGGGTGGTTGACATGATGAATTGTTTTTGCTTTCCACTAATTTGAGCCTTCTCCCTCTCCTGTCTCTATCACCATCACTTAGCCCCCTCTATCTTCTTCCGTTCTCCAGTCTACCTTCTCCCCTCTTCCTCACCTTTCTTCTCCACCTCCCCTCTTTTCTCTTCAATCTTCTTTTCTTTCTCTGCCTACACTGTCCTCTCTCATTCCTATAGGCTACTTCTTTTTCAATCTGTCTTCTTTCCAATGTTTGTTCATGCTCAGCAATTTCACAGGCAACCGTTGTGAGGTGTTGATACTGTAACTGCATGACTCTTTAGCCAGTTGCATTTGCATGTATGTGTGATATTTAAACACAGATACCTGTTTAACTGCAAATAAACTGACATCTGTTAAACTGCAAATGACATGACGCAAAATTAACATGAATGCAAGTTGTGTTTTATATAGAGATTTCTTTGACGTGAAAAAAATGGCATGTTATTTTATGTAAAAATAAAGTTAGTATTACTTGCTTTATGAGTTACTGCTTTTACTTTATCGAATGACTATGTGGCTATGTTGACTGTTTTCAAAGTATGGTATGGACCTTGATTTGAGGATTTTTTGTGTAGTGTTAGGGGAAAATGGACAGTAGTTTATAATTTGAATGAACTCAATGACAATAAATGTCCAATCATTTTATAACATTATAGTGTTGTATTTAAGTATCTGTGTGATGCCTCAGAACTTCTAAGCTCACCCAGAAAAGTGACAGTTTAACTGGGATATACCTGTGAAAATAAATAACTGCTAACTATGTTTATATGTGCAGGTCAAGGAACAAGCTGGCATCTCCACACACTACTACTGCTCTAAAGTATGCAGACGTCCAATCAACAGCAACATTGTCTACATGTGAGTACAACAAGACATCAACTCTACATCCTGCTGTCTGGCTGAGCTCGTCTAATAAGGTAAGGACATGGATAGCTAACAAAAAAGTGACTGCAATGACAGCATTGCTCCATCTTTTGTTATTGTTAATGCAGACAGTTACATATTGTGCATTTAAGATATCCCCACATCTGATATAACATACAGTATGAAAACTGGCAGTTGTAATACCATCCAACAAATTCATAGCATGGTGCAGGGGTATTGTTTGTGAGATATTGCAAGCAAAATCTATTAAAACCCTGAACCACAATTTTTAAAATAACACATCTGCTTGCTATGAAGCCTTTGAGAGATTGCTTGACCTATTTAATCTTTTATGTGTCAGCTTTCTCTGACCTAAAGAAGGGCTTTTTTTCTAGGAGTGCTATGTTTGTGTCGTTTGAGTTCCCTATGGGCCATTCCCTGTGGTTTAAACCTGGTGTACAGTTTATTGTTCGTGTCTGCCACCAAATGAACTAGAGATGGTCACTTAGACAAAATATTTGCTTATCGCACTTCGGAAAAGTAGAACCTCATATCATACATGAAGGAATGTCCCTTTTATTGTCAGTAAGATGGGTTCTATCTTTACATCTAAAACGAATGAAGCTCGTACACCATGTTAAACTGGAAGATTTATCCTACCCTGTGACTGTGTTTGCCACAATAACTCAATAATAGGAGTTCCTGATGAAATTGTGGAGGATGGATGCTTGCGTTCCTTTTATTTTACTTTCCCCCACAGCAGTGAATCACTCTATAGACCACTCCTGAGTTCCTCCCTGGGGTAGCAATTTGGTCACATCATTGTCCAACCTCCAGCTGTATTGGGTATTTCAACAATTTGGATTAATTTCCTCTCCAGTGTCTATTGAATACAGTACAGTGTTTTACCTTCATTGAGATTCTAATTTATTGTGCTGAGTCAGGATCTGTATAATAATAATTCACGTTATCACCACAGTAATTTCCACTCATAAAACAGACCACAGATTCTTATCTAAGTCTTGTTCAGGTCTCTCTAGAGAAACTCTACTTGGTGAACTGTTTAGCGACATTTCCTCATATTGTTTGTAAGCGATAAAGGCGGCACCTATTCTAATGATCCCACAAACATTATGTGACATCAGCTCAGAGCCTTATTTTCTCTATCCTACGGTGGGTAGATAAAAGCAGCGAGTCAGCCAGGATAGCCGCCTTCTGTGAAAATCGCTAACAAAACAGCCTTCCTTGTGAGATTCATCAATGCTGTCATCAACTGTTTTGTTCAAAATCTATGGGCCATCAGTCATCATTGTTTTTTATGAGATGAATGATGGCTGTAAATTACCATGCATGACATATTGACGAACCCATTTGCAGTCCTTGTGGAGAAAGAGCAGTGTCATACAGCAAAATGCATCATGGGGGGAGGGGGCGGGGTGGGATGGAGTAACCAACAAGCAGAGGAGGGAGACTCGGGGAAACTGACAGAAACAGACAACAAGAAAAAGAAGAAACGGGAGAAAAAGATGTAAAGAAGCATACTTGATGTAGATGACGCCGCTGCGTCGAGGAGTAAACCGCTATATATGGGCGCCTGCTCTGCCAGGTGAGCTACCCACACGCCCACTGTGATCAAGTTTGTTGTGGTAAGCAAAAGGTTTGCTTTGCTAGATGTCAGTTACTGAAAAAGAGAAGATAATGGATGATTTTTTTTTTCACTTGTAGGAGAAAACACAAGCTGCCAATCACAGTTCTTGCAGTCTCCATGTTGTATCTTCTTAGACGCCTTAGCCCAGATGTGTATTTAAATTCTTTATGCCCACGTCAGCTAAGGTATAGCCTACGGCATAGTTTTGGAGCCTTTGCAAATAGACTCCTCATATAGAATAACCCTTTTAAAGCAAAGGTATAAATCCAGCTTTAGTCATGATGTTTTACCTATAAAGATGTAGCCATTGCTCTCTTTTTTAAATACCTTAAACAACAAGCATTTATTTTCTATTACTTATGTAGTATGTAAAACTACATGCTTAAAGGGATCACCCAACACCTAATCAACAGCATTATGTGCCTGCATCTTTTTTTATTTCAGACAAATTATATGAGTTAAATGACCAAGTAGTGATCACTGTTAACTGTTAATCCCTGATGAAAGAGGGTACTACTTCTGTTTGTACAGACTGATAATCTAATACAATGTCTTTGACCCATGGCCCAGCATCTGTAATAATAGCATGCTGCTGTCATAATCCTGCATTTGAAGAAACAAGTGATACATTACCACTGATGGAGCTGTTATACATTTTCCATATTCTTTCACCATTTTTTTCATTTTGAAAAATGCTCCCTGCAGTAATGATAATCACACATTATGTTTTGGACAGTCACTCAGGCATGACTGAGACATGATACTGACAAATGCGAAAATTTGGCAATTTGTTATTGTGAAACATGTTCTTTTACTAGCTTCCAAAGGATATTTCCAGATGTTTTCCTTTTTCATAAAGCAAAAACACCACCACCACACATTAATCACCATCATTACAGTGGAAGGTCATAAACAAATGTGAACAGTACTTAAAATCATTTTCAAAGTAACTGTCTCTACAGTTCAGAGTCAGAATTGAGCAGAGGCACTCATGGGACAAATAAAAAACATGGGAGCTCAGCTGTCTCAGTCATGATTGATACTAAACATTTGGACTAAAGTCTGCTCAAGCCAGTCATCCCTGCACACTGAGCAAAAGGACTAGATGACCATCAGAGTTCCTATGAACCAGTAGTCAGTCTGAGAGAGCTTAGTTTGGCTGAAATTAATTGTTGCAGGTCTTGATAGTGACCACCAAAGTTTAATGATGGCAGAAATGGAAGGAGTCAAAGTCGGTTCAATACTTAAAGATTTCCTTTCTTGCAGACAGAAGACTTATGTCACATTCAACAGCCATACAGCTAAATAACAAGTGTAATGTCTTTAGAACAAGAATATAAGTCCATTGACTGGCTGAGCCAAATCCAGCCCTGAACCCTTGAAAGCTTTAAGAATTAATTGAAAATAACTGTTATACTGTATGCTTCCCAAAGAGTTAAACTGTGCAATCTGGAAGTAATAAAACTTAGATGTGCCAAGTTATTACACATATACTCAAGTTGAGTAAAATTGCATAATCACCAACAGATGTCTCTTTACTGAGGATAGGCTTTTTCAATAAATGTGGAATCATTTCTGAAAACATCTTTTTCTCCTAAAATTATGCAGTAGAAGGATTAGTAATATTTTGTGTAGGTATTCTAACAACCCTAAATCATGTTCTCTGCAATTCTGTGGCATGCCAGAACAAATTGAGATACATTTCTAAATGAACGGTGTAACACAAGTACTGTATCATTGTATGAACTTATTCATACCTTGTGTTTCATTTAGCATGATATATCGCTGTTACATTGACAAACTAATTTGGGGCTAGCAACTGCATACCACAAAGGTTTAGTTCTATTTGTTAATGAATCCTCATTACATTACTCATCCTCATACTCACCCAAAAAGCAACGAAAGCAGGTAAATAAAAGTGATCAAGACCTAGAGAGTGACTGTAGGTCATGTGTAATTTTTGTTAGAGCTTTTGGTGTGAGGAAAGGAGACGAATGCATCGAGTCCAAGGCTACCACCACCTAGAGAAGGAGGGGGGCACTGTCTGGCTACAAGAAACGGAAAGACATTTAGAGAGGGACGGAGAAAGGCAGAAAGAGTGAGATAAGTTCAGCACCACGGACAGCGCACCGGAGCGCTGGAGAGGAGAAATCAGTTCAGTGGATTTGAGCTGCGCACAGTCATGCCTCCTTACTGGAGCCTATACTGTACACTACAGTCGCACCCAGTCGTGCTTGTCCTGTGCATGTGGAGACACGGTTGTTGTTGTTGTTGTTTTATTTTATTCGGGAATCGATAAATAAGGAGGCGAGATAGCTGCAGAGAGAAGTGCGGCACAAGCACAGGCCAGCCCGTTAGTCGGCGCGATCCTTACATCATCTCTTTATTGGAGGGAGAGGGCGAGAGAGAGAGAGAGAGAGAGAGAGAGAGAGAGAGAGAGAGAGAGAGAGAGAGAGAAAGAGAGAAATACAGGCAGAGAGGAACAGAGAGAAAGGGAGGAGGAGAGGGAGGGGGTGAGAGTGAGAGTGTGAGATAGAGTCCGTGCAGCCAGGCTCCTCTTCGCCAGTCCTCAACTGCTAAGCGAGTCTGACGGACCGACTGGCGTTACCACCACCCCGCTGTTTTTCTGAGTGTTTCCTCTCCCTCTCCCGTTCTGCTGCGTCCACACCGGCCGTGAAGATGTACCGGTACCGTCCTGCCCAGGGATTGACGTTGTTATTGCCGGTCGCTTTGTGGATTTTCAGCCATGCCAACTGTGTGCACGGAGCTTTGCCAACAACCCGTAAGTTGTTATTCTTAATTTTTGGATGTGTCTCCCATGCCGCGCTGAACGTGTGAGTCTAGATATGAGCAGACCGAGTTTGTCTCTGGAGCAGAACAGTAGAGGCAGGGAGGTGCGCTTAACGGCGGGGCTGCAGGTGTCCCCACGGCGGTGCCAGTTGGGGCTATTGGGAGCTTAAGAGCCACGCTGCACCGGGTAAAGGGTGAGGAAGGGGGGGGGGGGGGGGGGGGGGGGGGGGGGGGGGGGGTTACCTTCTGAGTTTAGACCTACATGTGTTAACTCCTCGGGATCTCTGGTCCATTGATTTAGCGCCCGTGTGTCAGTTGAGGTTTGCTGTCTCTTTTGCGGTCACAATCATTGGGCAGAGTGCATTTGAGGGACCAACAGTTTCACTGATTGCTAATTCTTTGTTTAGCTCTTTCGGGATTATATAACAAATAAATTAGGCTATATCAAATCATTCTATTTGTTCTCAGACCATTACATTAGATTTGCCAAAATTAAATCCAATACAGATGTTTCGTTGTATCTACACATTTGTAGGAAGGAGTTATGGTATAATGGACTTTGTGGAAGCCGAGTCTAGTGAACCCAGAGGCACGTTAAAAATGTCAAATTTTGAGCCTATTGCTTGTGCAGTCTAATTTAGGTTGTTCATTAAGTTTCAGCGCCATTTGAATTTTGATTGGTCTCTCCTCTATTAGGAGGTCTGGGCCTATTTTAACCAACTTTATTTTTCAGCAAACGGTCACAGGAAAACTTGGACACAACTTATACAGTTTAGATGGTAATACAAAGGAGTGATCTATTTTGCCTGATTAAAGCACATTTAAGATTTGGAATACCCGAGGATGATCTTTTTTAGCTTATCAAGTAGCAACAACCTGTAATTTTAGTATCGATAGTTTGTTTACAAATTACCTGAAATAGCATAGCCTTATTTTGATATTCCAAATTGATAAAAGTCAAAGGGATTCACGGTATTTACTGTAGGCTTATTTAGCATATTTATTGGTATGGTATTTACCGTGATAGGCCTACATTTTGAAACGCATCATCTCCCTAATATGTGTAAGCGTTAATGTGCTATTATCGGTCCTGTCCAACTTAAAATGACTAGTTATGTTTGGTTCTGTATTTTCCTGGAATCATCCACACTTGGTTCGGTGCCGATGTTTCTGACGGTGACTGAGCCAGTGTGACTGTGTGACTGATCCCCCCCATCCCCCCCCCCCCCCCCCCCCCCCCCCCCCCCGGTGATCGCCAGGGCTTCTCGGGTCCCGGATGAATGTGTTTGGGGGCGCGCCTCATTAATCATCCCGTCCGAAAGACAACAACGGTGCGATGGCACCGCGAGCCGTTTGTGCGTGCACAGATGTGTATGTGTGTGCTGGTCAGCGAGCGTTACAGAGGAGAAAAGAGAGACGGAGAGTAATAGGAGATGGGCAGTGCGTTTTTCTTTCACAAAGCTGTTGCTCATAAGAGCTACCTCACAGCGAATATGTGTCATAGTGACAACACTTTCTAAAACTTTATTGATCTCTTTATGGAAATCCTCAGTCCTCTTGCTCCCGTCAATTGGCAGGTCTGACTGGGTCAGCATCAGTGTCCCCAGAGCAAGTAGAGATCAGTGTCTTGTTAAAGAAAACTTAAGCTGCATGGGGCCTTTTGATTTAAAGACTTGTAATGAATACAATTTAAACCATTTAGACCTGTTGAATCTTTCAAACTAGAATGGCTAGTGACTAATGACTACTCTATGTAAAAGATTATAATATATAAATGTATGCTATGTAAAATTTTAGGCTAGGACACAACATTTGCAAGCCCCATAAGTATTTTAAAGTGATAGTGCAAGAGGCAATAATAAGAAAGAAAAAAGTCACTGTAATCTTAGGGTTATGTAAATTATCCTATAAATAGTGAGGTAAAATGTATTTTTATATAAACATATACTACATACCATTTATGCATATTTTAAACAAAAATCTGACAACATGTATCAATCACTCTGTCGATATATATTGCATTACAAAATATAAGACAACAATACGACACAACAGGAATATCAAAATGCGGAGAAGGATCAGGGTAGGATTTGCAAGATGGAAGGCAAGAGAGAGAGAGAGAGAGAGAGAGAGAGAGAGAGAGAGAGAGAGAGAGAGAGAGAGAGAGAGAGGGAGAGAGATATTCATACAAACAGCATGTTGAATTGGACCAGCAGTTCCACCTCTAAGCTTAAATCTGAGTGCTGACTTTATCCCTCCTCAGGGACTAGATGTGAAACACTTGGGGGAATAGACAATGTCATTGTGACCAGTGGTCTGAGGCATGGACTAAAAAAGATTAACATCTCCATCCTGCAAACATACTCACAGACTAAAAGGCAATGGGCTGGTTGACCCACTGACTGTGTGGAGTCTCCAAAGTGCACACTGAAAAGGCTTCTATTAGGTATTTATACCAATAAAAGAAAGAGACAGAGAGAGCAATTGAGACAGTTATTGTGTTTTACCTGTTTGGATATGGATTTATATGCATGTTAATTTATATGTTAATGTATGTATGGTTCCACAAATGATTGTATGTTAAACATAATCCAGGGTTTTTTTCCTACACAAGATTGGCCTAAAGCATCTGTCAGTTTTATTTCAGTATCACTTAATTGGCTAGCATAGTGATATCAGTGCTGATCATCTATTGCAGTCCGGCAAAATTAAATGAATACGCCCCCCCCCCCACACACACACACACACACACACACTCACGCACATACAAACTCACATAAGCACAGAGGTGCATACACAACCACAGGAGCTCACACAACTGACGAAAAATTAGATTGCATTTGTCCTTGCTCTCATGAGTTGTCACTCTATAGTATGTAAATGTATTGTTGTTGTAGTGTGTCTGAGGCAAGGTCTCTCACCGTCTACGATGGTGTCTTATAATCATCGGGACATTCTTTTTTTCCATTTGCAATTCAAATCAACACGTTTCTCTGATGAAGATGGTTCACGTGGCAACTATCTGACAGGAATATCAGCTTAATGCATATTGTGTATTAATGTGCGACATAATGTACTTCATATATATATATATATATATATATATATATATATATATATATATATATATATATATATATATATATATATATATATATATATATATATATATGCTCTCCTACTGCAACACTGCTAGTCATTGCTCCCTTTGTAAAGGACAGGGTTAACTTTTTTTTAACATTCTCAGCACCAGTGTGTGAAAAGTAAATGATGTGCCTTTAAGTCAGTGTGTTAGTGACACTGTGGGTGGCTAAATGGGATGCCCCTAGAGCCTGTCTGATTTAGAATCAGATTAGCCTTTTCTCATCTCATTAAGCATGCCAGGCCATTTGACATAGACATCAGTTTGATTGCACCTCCAGGGCCACACAGGGCAAGACAGTGTTTCCTGTTCTACAGTATAATTCATTATACCATTTGAAAATAAACATGTGGCTGATCCAAAGCAGCCAAGACAATAATCTGCTATGTCCTTACAGTCCCACTTCAATAGCATTGGTTAAAGCAGTATTTCTAATTTCTACTGTTAACAAACGAGACAAATGTCAATGGAATATTGCAATAATTTTATAAAACCAACACATTAACCAACAAACAGGTAAACTTGATGCCTGTTGTAGCCCTGTATCTTGTCTGTGTGTTTGTATGTGTGTGATGGCTCCCAGTTGGAGGTGGTAATAATAGGATTAGAGCTGGAGGAAGCAGACTGGTTTGGCTCAGATCAGATCAGCTCACTGCTTGTTGTTGAGCGTTGTTTAGCCCCTGTGTATTTTATGTGTGCACCTGCCTAGAGTAGTATGTAGAGAGACAACGATAGAGAGTAGTATGTAGAGAGACAAGTATAGTCTAGTGTTTTGGGTGTGGGTGTTTGTCAACATTGGTAGATTTATCA
This sequence comes from Zingel zingel, assembly GCA_023566125.1. NCBI lineage: Eukaryota > Metazoa > Chordata > Actinopteri > Perciformes > Percidae > Zingel > Zingel zingel. Next base: position 15,187,844 of record CM042335.1, on the reverse strand, counting down.
TGCATTGCTTCAAGTGAGTCAGAGTTGGGAGACAAGGTCTAGTTGTAAATTGCCATTTTTCTCGTCTGCCCTGTCCTCCTCTGTCTAAATTGCCCACTTCTTCCTGCTTTTAAAAAAAAATCTCTTGCTCCTCTGCACTAGGGATGTCACGAGAACCGGTACTACAGTACCAAGCCTGTACCAAAATTCTCCAAAAACGTGACAGTACTCGTTTTTCTACATTACCGAAGGTACCGAGGGATGCAATTCTTCCGGACCTGACTGGGGCACTATACGCCTACAAGTGTTCTAGTCTGCTGCTAAATGCTAGTGAAGAAGAAGAATGCCGACTGACAGCAAAACAGAGTGCCTCGTCTCCGTTACCATGCACAACTGCTTGACCCGTCCGCAGTCAGCCTCTGGCTTTACTGTACATCTACAGCAACGGCTTTCCCAACTTCACCTGGAGCTTCCAAACAGAAAGTAATCTGTTTCTCTCTGCCGTTGTCTGTCACAGCCAGCTCCTGACATTAGCTAACTTTAGAACTTGTTTTAGCAGACCTCTGTAATGTCAGTTAAGTTCACTTTAACAAGCCTGGTTCTATGTGAAAAACAACAACAGCAGAGAGAAACAGATGTAACTAAACATGCTTTGTGTCTCAGAGATCCAGGTGAATTCATGGAAGATGTTACCGTACGCTGGCTGTGTGGTGATGACAGGCTACAGAGCAGCGGGCTGTGGGTCCAAGACGGGCCTTTTCTCCAGATTACATGTAAATCACACTCTCCTTGCACCCCCCTCTCAAACCCCTTCACTCCACAAAAACACCAACAGAAAGTTGACAGAGAAGAAAAACTCACCCTGAAAAAAGAGTGACATGACACTGTCTTCCCCTAAGTGTTAGCCCTGTTATCCTAAAATACATGTGGGATTGTGTATTTTGGCATGGGATTTATTGTTTGTTTTTTATTTATGTTTACCGTGGTATCAAATTGGATATCGTGTACTCCCCCATCTTTTTTCCAAATTCTCCTTCCAGCTTCCCCTTCCTCTTCTAGCCTGTCTTTATCCCTAACTACCCCTGATGATTCTTTGCTCCCTCCTACTCCGCCCCCTTAATCTTCGGATTCCCCAGTCTTTCTCATTATTTAATTCTGTTTTATTCCCCTCTCGCCTACTACCCTTTTACTTGTCCCTAACTATCTCTAATTCTCTCTCTCCCTACTTGGCTCTCCTCAGTGGTTTTATCATGGGGCCATAATCACTTTCCTCCCTCTTTGTATTTTTCTCCTTTTTTCATCCACACAATCTCTCTCCTCACAATATGTCCCCTTCTTGTTCCACTCCTGATTACTAATATGTTTGATAAAAAACTCCCCTCTAACCATTTTGTAAGGGAGTAATGTGATGCGTCTGCTTGTGCATGGAAACTCTAAAAGCAGCACCTACTCTGTGTTTCCACTGCAACACCCAGACTGACATGGATCGCAGCCACACAGACACACTGTGTTCTTCTCTTTTAGTCTTATACAGCTCTTAACATTTGCTTGCCCCATCAGGGTGTGAAGATTTTATCCCACTAAACATGAATTCATGACAGTGTTTTTGTGACAAAAATGCTTGACCTATAATCCACTGCTTTTCACTTTATTTTTATAACACAATGAATGTGAATTGCTTCATTTCACAAAATAAATAACATGTATTTGACTTGAAAAGGATATCTTAACAACATGCATGGTAACACTTTATGATACGACACGCAAGTCAACTGACAAGCCTTCTCACTTGCATGTTTCAAAATATATATTCAAACATGCACAAAGTTAAAAAGAAAACTGCTAAAAGATTCACGTTTACAGTGCAATGATGCTTTTTGCTGATTTTCTTATTAATGGCATAGATAAAAGGCAAAAATCTACTCTAATAGTTAACAAATTGTCAGAGCATCAAAACTGTTTTCTTCCTTTCTATTCCTGTGTCTATTTCCAGCTTTATAATTGGAGTGCTGGATAGGTCTCCTTGAAGAATTAAAATTTCTCTCTTGAAAGTGAATGCTACTGCGAGGCTATCTATGTTTCATCATGGGAGCAAGGCCACAGTGATATAAATGTGCCCTGACAAGTCATGCAGCATAATTCCCTTAACAATGTCAGTAATGTAACACACACACACACACACACACACACACACACACACACACACACACACACACACACACACACACACACACACACACACACACATATACAGTATGTGCATGCATGCTTCTCTGTATAAGACAGTGTTAAGTGTGTGTGCGTGTGTGTTTGTGTGTGTGTGTGTGTGTGGATCTGAAAGTTATTCTAGTGGAATGTGTTCTCATTAGAACCCGTCAGAATCTGTCCACCTCGTTAGATAAGGGTCTCTGAGATCGAGAGAGGGCTGGCAGGATAGGGAGAGGAAGAGAGAAGAACAAGAAGAGGCGGCATTTATCAGAAAAGAGAGAAGGATGAGGAGAGACAGCTCGAGGAAAAATGGTCAGGAGGCGAGGATTTTCTCTGACACCTTGTCGGTCAATATAACCATTGCCATTTTAATCTGTAGCTACATCAGAATTGCATTAGTCAGAAAATGGATCGGGCTATGTAACCTAAAACTGCACTTCACTTTGGTGATACCCGTCTTTTTTACAACTTGATTGATCATATAATAGCCTCCATAATTGCTTTTTGTGTGACTATCCACTTAAAATCCGCTTATTGTACATCTTCGTCATCATCATTGTCGTCATTGTCATCGTCATCGTCATCATTATCATCATCATCATCATCATTTTTTTTAAATGTGTCTCTGCTAGTGCAGTGCCTGTTCAAAACGTGCCTGTTTGGAACAGGCCAATTGCTTAGCGTGTGGTATTACTGCTTGTGGCTTTCTCCAGAACCATTGTACCCCAACATAACTCAATATGCACCTTACCTACTAACTTACTGTGTGTGTACTTCTACTTCCAAAGGAAAACATTGCACTACTACATTTAACTGACAGAGAAATGTTACTGCTTGGCGCACTGCCATGAGTCCATGAGGCAAATGTCTGTGATTACTCTACATTTTAATTGTGATTTTAATTGTGATACACACACACACACACACACACACACACACACACACACACACACACACACACACACACACACACACACACACACACACACACACACACACACAAACACACAGCCATACTCTCGATTTTTTTAGTTAGATAGGACCTACAGTATAAACACAAAGTGTCAGGGGATATGCAATGAAAACAAGATATATGATAAAATAAAATGAAACCAAATGAAATCTGAATAACAAATGTTAGAAATAAAAGAGCAGCTAAGCTGCTAACCTAAAAATCCTGAAATCTCAGGAGCTCAACTCTGCTTCAAGATTTTAGTTTAGGAATCCATCCAGAGTCATTTGAGTTGGGCAGGTAAACCTGCCCCATCAACAGACTGTATAGAGGTTTACATTATATTGTGACTTTCCAGCCTTTGAAACTTATCAACAATTATTATAAATGTTGCAGGTTTACCATGAAGCACATTCTGCAACTGTGTTTTTTTGCTTAATATATACACACATATATATATATATATATACAGTATATATAATATACATATCAAGTGAGGAGACACAGGACTTCAACATTGGCACTAATTGAACCTGTATTTTGTTGTGAACTCCTTGTTTTTGTCCAGTTGAAATTTGTTGTGAGTCTAAAATAGGCTGAGAGGTTTTCCAAAACTGAGTTTAAATGTTGTTTGTTTTAGCCTCTAATGTACCAGTTAAATCACTAAGAGGAAGCTAAAAGATAGGGTACAACATCCGGCCTCGACTAATCTTGGGGGAATGCCAGAATTGACCTGCACCAGGGTACTGGAGGTCTTAGAAAGAGCATGTAAGTAAACCTGACCCAAATCATCAGTGTCAAATCAACAATCAAAAGCAGCACAAAGTAAAACTGGGAAGTTACCTCTGTCAGTGGCAGGGAGAAAGTGTAGACATACTGACTAGAGCGTAGTGTTGTACATGCTCTTGAAGAACCTCCAATGCTAGGGAGTAGCAAGCTGCAGCCAGGGACCGAATCCGAGACACCGTCATGGTGGCCAAGCATTTCTAGTCAGGTGGATTTGGTCTTCTGTTTTAAAGGTCTCAGCTACACTCACCAATTGTTTATGCAACAGGTGACTAACAATGTATACTAATACTAGAGGCACTATATTACTTGACAGAATAATAACATCAATGTATTATTGCTTGTTTTAATTGGTATTGATAAAAGTATAGCATTTAAGCACAGCCTCTCATTAGTCATTGATTTATTTTGTGTTTGACCTTCCTGGTTTTGGTGACTGGGTGCCGTAGTTCGAGTTTCCTTACCACATGGAGGCAGTAAACTCCTCAGTGGTCTGTTCTGGGATTGCTCTCCAGACCATTCTTTTTTTGTTGTATCTTTTTTGTGTTGTGATTGCTTGAAATCCAAGCTGATTGTTCCCCAAGCTGGATAACGAGTAAATACCACACCAGCACCAGAAGAGCTACTGGAGGGACGTTACGTTCCTCACTTCCAAACAGAACAAAAGTAGGATTCTGTAGTGACTTTACCCTGCTGGTGAACTCCCTTCCTCCTCATCAAGGATTCCAACATGTTTACCTTTTAGGTGCTGAATCATCACCGTGGTGCGCCTGTGCCATGCCATGTCGCTTTTGCTTATCTTGCAATTAACACGTTTTTGATATATTTAGTGTGAAATGCTCCCACACCTTGGATGACTTGGGTCGTACTGATTTCTCTGCCTCCGCCATGTGTTTCAGAACAACGTTACGGGTCTCTCCGGTCTCTCTCCGTATTTCCTCTACCCCCGCTCTGTTCTTTTTTCTTTTCTTTCCCTCTGCACTGCTCCGCTCTGCGCTGCTCCACAACTCAATTTATTTATTTTTATCTCCGCGACTGAGTGGCATATTGATACAACGAATCGATAATGAAATTCGTTTCCAACTTTTTTAATAATCAAATTTTATCGATTCGTTGTTGCAGCCCTAGTTCCGATCCCCTCCTCTGGTCATGTGCTTTGGGTAGTGACTGAAAGAATGAGATCACGGATACAAGCAGCCAGAATAAGCTTCCTCCGTAGGGTGGCTGAGCTCAGTCTTAGTGATAGGGTAAAGAGCTCAGACATCCAAAGGGAGCTTGGAGTAGAGCCGCCGCTCCTTCGTGTCGAAAGGGGCCCGTTAAGGTGGTTCAGGCATCTGATCAGGCTGACTTCTGGGCCCCTTGCGTTTGAGGTTTTCCAGGCAAGTCTAACTGGTAAGAGGCACCTGTGGTTAGACCTAGAACACTCAGAAATGATATATCTCATCTGACCTGGGAATGCCTGGGGCTTCCCCAGGTAGAGTTGAAAAACGTTTTTGGGGAGAGGGATGTCTGGAATACTTTGCTTAGCCTGGACCCAGCCATGGATAAGAAAGAAGATGAAAAGGGATGGATGGATGTTGATGGCATGGATAACACTGATTAATCATACATACATTATTTAGTCAAAGAGAATACATTACATTGTGATTACAGTGATGTAATGAGACTTTGAGCTAAGTACATTATCTAATTAGTTATTGCTCATGTAAAAATAATCCGCATACATTATGAAGTCATTAGCCCAGACTTTGCCGGTGATCTAGCAATAAAAAGTTGTAATCCTCCAATTATATAGAGTTGCATTGAACGTATTGTCAGTGGATAATTAAACTGTTGCTTTTGCTTGTCTCCCTCTTTGAGTTTAACCTATATTTTAGCAACATTAACCCTTTGATCTGACATGCCTGATGGTTAACATGATGAATCTGGGGATTACACGTTAAAAACTGCAGCACATCTGTCCAACTGTCTGCACAAACACACACAGACACACACAGACACACACACACACACACACACACACACAACTCAGTGATATTGAGTGTCACCATTTCTTTCACTCTCCCATCTTTTTGTCACGCCATACATACAGTAGGTAGCATAGTCAAAATGTGTGTATATGTGTGTGAGAGAGTGTGTGTGTTTGTCAGACAGCGCATGTACGTACATGTGCGTATGCACAAGTCCCTTTCTGTCATAATGGATGTTGGAAATCTAGCCACCAGCTCATGTGGAAGAGTGTGGTGGAAAAGGGCATTGTGCCGCAGCTAAGACAAATGTTGTTATTACTCTCAGCCTTTGCATTCAATTTGTTTTTTAAGCCGCTTGAATACTCCATTTACAGCCCAAGATTAAGTGAATTAATCTTTGGGCTACTTCCATTGAAGAAACAATCCTCCTTTTTCTCTTTAGACTCAGAGGAAAAGCACAGAGGCAGAATGGGAACATACTGTAGGCAGTCAGTCACTTGGAAAACATAACCTGTGTATTTCTGTGTGTGTGTGTGTGTGTGTGTGTGTGTGTGTGTGTGTGTGTGTGTGTGTGTGTGTGTGTGTGTGTGTGTGTGTATCTCTATTTCAGTATAGTGAAGCTACAATGCACGAGTTTGCGTGTCCTGACTGTGTGTGTGTGTGTGTGTGTGTCTCACTGTGGTGAATGTATGAGTGTTTGTGAAAATGAAGAAGAAAGATATAAAATTAGGAGGAGAAGAAATGTAACTGGAAAAGCAAACCGGAGTTGGTCTGCCTTATTTAAAACAGCATTTGTGCGTGTGTGTGTTCGTGCGTGTGTGCGTGCGTGCGTGCATGTTTTTATGTACTTTATATTTTTCCCTGATCCCGATCAGAGTTCTTTAATATTTGTGTCTGCCAATAACAAGTCCAATCTGCTACTTATATTTACCTAAATATTGAATAAATATTTATCTGACACATAGCAGATGTAGCCCTCTAAATTTGCTCCCCCATTTTTTTTTTACTAGCTAATTGATCCAAATACTGAAGGTCCTGATTCAAATGTTGCTTACTGTAGAGTAATAATTTATATTAAGGAAGGTTTCACTGAAAGAATGTGACTACTGAAGCTAACGTCATGTGCCGCACTAGAGAGAAACAAAAACAGCTTTATTTATTATAAACAATCTTTGGCATAATATAGACACGGCTTGCAGAGAGTACACAAACCCAACAACAGCCAAATTTAATTTTGGCCTGCCATCAAGTTACTTGCTGAATCAATGTTAATTAGCAACAACTAATATGACCTGCCGTGGCTACTGTCTGTCATTTCAATTGCCTAAAGCGATGGGCTGCACCATCTAAACATTAGGATCGGCTCTGATACCGATCCTTAGGATCATCTCGGGACATCCCTAGTAATTGTGCATGTGTACCTCTGCTCATATGTGCATGTACAGTAAGTTTGGACAATTCTTGATGAAATGAAAGCACAATTTATTTGGTAAGAATTGAGATCTCAATTCTCTCATGAGTCTCAGGTAAAGTGTTTGCACTTTTACAATTATTGTCTTTAAAAGTATCCTAAAAAGAAACAACGTAATCACATGGACTTGTATTAATTAAATAACATTTATTAAAATACCAACACGGTCAACAATGTACCTTCATATTAACAAAAAAATTGCTATACCTATCTATCTACGCATTTACATCCATAATCAATCCACAATTGGTTTCTGGGAGTTGGAGAATATAGTGTCTGTAATGAAAGTAGCATCACACAACTTCTTTAGTTTCCATACACAGCAGTTTAGTTGAGAAGGATTGTTTCGAACTAAATGTAAGTAGGATAACACTTGCTATTCAGTTATTTTAAATAATTTGTGCAGAAGATGGAATAACAAGTAGGATCTTGCAACGGGCAATTGACACCAAATGTAATGTAACTATACATATGCATTAATGTATGCCACTTTTGCTAATTAACTTGTTCATTCATTGACAATAAGCAATCATACATTAAAGGCAACACACACTGACGTGCATGCCTTGCATGCTGTACAGTCAGCATACTAAAATTTCAGTGACGGTCAAGTTTAGCTGTCAACTCCGTCATCTCTCTTTAATAACGTAATAACACAGGGTGTCGTCTAGGCTATTTAGCTTACTGAGTGTGTCCCCACAAACAGCCAGACTGTTAAAAAAGCTACATACTAGGGTTATGTCCGCCTCCCATATATAACCGTGACCAAAAATTGGACGCACTTTGTGGTGACCCAGCCTGACTTTACAGATAGCTTTGTGGCTAATTTTATTGGTTGAATGTTAGCCAAGTGGTAGGTACAGGAAGTGTATGTCTTAAAGTGCATTTGTGCAGCAGTGATAAATTATGAGTACTCGTTCTAAATTTGCAACTCTCCAAAGCAAATATGACAGAATTGTTGTCCTTAAGAAATGAGATTGCGTACATGCCTGAATTGAGATTGCAATCTTATAATGATTATTCATGCAGCCCTAATCTATAGTACATGCGCAGAAAATCTATTTGTACATAGTCTGTACTGCAAACCATCTGCCTTGGCTTTAACACATCTTTGTGTACAGCATATGTGTCAGTGTGTATGTTGGTGTATAGCAGGGGCTAGGTGTGTGAGGAAGTGTGGACACTTGTGTGATAAAAAAAATAGCTTTACATGTATAAAATGAAGAAAAAGAGAGAGTTGAGGCAAGCTGTGTAAGTGGTCTATTAGCTCTGGTTCAAGGTCCTGTTACAGTGTAAGCTAAGATTAGTCAGACAGGGGTCACTGCTTCCTCTTTAGACCCTTTCTTTCACCGGCCTTCTCTCTGCCTTCCTCTATATTTTTCTTTCACTGCAGCTTTCTTTGTCGTTTTTTTCCTCTCTTGGTGCCCATTTGTCGTTGCCTATGTGCTCCCTCTCTTGTCATTTTTCTCTTTCGTACTTTAGACTGTTTTATTCATACAGGTTGCCTCTTACTCTTGCCCACTTCATTCTGCTTTCTCTCTATTAAATGCCACCTTGTTCCTGTCTCTTTTTACGTTGCTTCCCCATTCATATCTTCAGTAATCTGACTTTCCTTACCATTTTGTCTCTCCTTATCTTGCCGTCTGTACCCATCTCTTTATGTACATTTTACCTCTCCCTTAAGCTGTCTAGATTATCAGGTCTAAACAACACTGACTTGTGTCAAAAGCAGCAAGCCTTGGTTTGGTGACCTGGGGACCGTTTCACAAAGCAGGTTTAGTGAAAACTCTGAGTTTGTTAACCCTAAGATGAGGGAAACTCTGGGTTTTCTGTTTCAGAAAGAGAGGAAACTTAGTGAACTTAACCTGGTCGGGAGCAGGTTTTCTTCAATAAACCTCCAGTTTCTCTCAGTCTCCTCCCTCTGACACAGCACACATTCATTTCCTCATTCATTTCCTCATTCATTTCCTCATTCATTTCCTCATTCATTCATTCAGTCTGTATCAGGCGTATTTTAGCGCAGTCTGTTATCTGCATGAATTAAAAAAACAAACAGTGTTGGTTTATTAACTGTGTTAGGCAGACTATAAAGCTTTTTTTCCCAAAACATGGCATTTCCTTTTGTCGGCGATCCCGTTGATGAAGAAGCAAGATGGAGAAGGGTTTGTGTAGTGTTCCCTGGACACAAACCAGTAAGAGACATTAAAAAGGAGTTCCACATGATTGCAGGTGAATGATGTAAACCCTTTTAAATAAAAGATTAGGAATTATAATTATGTTAATGATGGTGCTGCAGCCTCAGAATGGGAGCAGTAGGCCTTGGACTTTTTCGCCCTGTTGGGTACTCGTAGGGGTACAGATCCAATTATTGGCAAATTATCAAAAATGTTTTATCAATATTAATGAAGTTAAGAATATCATTATTAATAACTTTATCATATCAACAAACAGTCAAAACGGGGCACCACCCTGAAACTTCAGGGGCCAATATTAAACTGTGAAATAGTCTCATTAGTGGTGTTCCCTTTAAAATACAGATATTAACTAACTATCTGATTCTTTAAAGGAACAGAAGGAAGGGTGAGGTTCGAGCACTGACCTGTGTTCAACCAGCAATTATTACAATAAGTAACCAAATAATCACAAACAGCTGCAAATTAAAGTATAGTAGAATTTATTAACTTCAAAATCATCAATGGCCGATCAATAATTCTTCGATCAATTAAAACCAATATACCATTGTTTAATCTACAACAAAACAAAAAAAAACCAGCATGTGGGGAGACACTCTCTGTGTCTGGGTGTGTGAGTGTGTGTGAGTGTGTGTGATAGGAGGGGGGGGGGGGCGAAACCTGGGGTTGCTTGGTTACGCCCAAATTAGCTAGCCATTAGCTCCTTGAAGCTAGTCTATGTGTTAATTGAACAAAAGCTAGTTAGCCCCCAAGAGGGCAGCAGTGGGCTGCGTTGCATGCTTCACGTGGCTAGGCTAGCCAGTTAGCTCTCAAACTAACGTGTTGCAAACAAAGGGACACACAGGAGTGCAGTTGTCAAGCAGTGTGTGTTCTGTAGCGTGACTAGCTAGCTGTTGGCCAGCTGTTCACCTTAGCGCGTGTGTGTAGCTAGCTATGTGTTCATATATGGGTATGTGAGAGAAAGGTTAGAAAAAGAGGAAAGAAAGAGATATATATTTAGATCTTGATTATAACCACTCCAGTGTACAGTACCTAAAACTGTAGAAAGTAGCATTTACAGCCTGAACAAGCTACATATTCAACACAACATATCAACAGTATCGTGATCAAAGATACATTCACAGCAAAATGGGACACAGCGGTCACCATCAGATTAATAAATCAAGCATGCAGCAATAGCACAAGTATTAATGTAAAATCACACTAATGTTGTAACAAGTGGCAGCATTAGCCTTACTGACATTAATAAAACACACTATTCCTCTGCCCAGAAACTTAAGCCTTCTTACTGTGTGTTCAGACCATTTGTTTCTGTCCATCGATTTACACAGAAATAAAATGGAACTGATCCGTGTGTTCGTCAGCGGTCACAGAGGAACTTTCCCTCCAAAAATGGCAGGAAGGGAACAGTTTAGTCGACTTGAGAAGAAAAACATTGTTTCCTTCTCCTGCAGATAAGAAAACACTGGCGCGTGGTTTCATAGGATCCACCGTGCTCCCAGCACCGAAATTAAATCCACTTTGTTTCAAAAATGGAAGTTTTAGCACAAACTTGGGCACTGACCTGTTACTGACTTGAGATGGAAAGCATTCATTTCTGTGTGTCAACCTGTAGTGAACAAAGTCACAGGGCAAAGACAAGAAGTGGGGGGTGACGTGAAGTTTTATAGCTCAGGCCACCATGCTGTGTTTATGGTACCTCTGAACCAATGGGAGAATCAGTGAAGCTAAATGTGTGAAAACTCATTGTTGCAGTTCTTAGGCCCTCCACCAGTCTGCCGTTTTCTCCTCATGTTTGAAGGTACATTCTCCATTTTGGAAAATTCCTTTGTCTTAGGAGTCTGGGGTTCCAGGCTGGTGACTTCCCTACAGGCCGCTTTCTGGCCTAAGGGGAAGCCTCAGGCCTTTGAAATGTCTCTGTCTCACAGACTAGTATCGCCAAAAATGTTAGGTTCCAATAGCCCGCAGTATTGCACCTTAATGAAATAGATTATAGGTTCAATACCATTTCACCAGTAATATTATTCTTAAGATTAAATATGATATTAATACACTATATCGGAACTTTAACGCATTTACTCTATCAGCAATTTTCTCCCACGCAAATTCTCTCTCTTTTGCAGCAGCCGCTGTGTTGCTTTTTTAACGAAATACATGTTCAAACTCGCTGTATGTGCGCATGAGTATTTCCGCCGACCCGTTTCTTTGTGGTTGTTACCATGGTGAATCGTAGTATCATGGCTCCATTCATGCTGCCTTTATATTGTGATGGTGCACACGCGTGAACCTACTCTGAGTTGATGACCAACTCAAATCAGCTGTTCTGAAACCGAAAACTCAGAGTTTCCCATCTCAGGGTAAATCAACTCAGACATCAGGGTTAGACTCAGAGTTTGTTAAACCTCCTTCCTGAAACGGGCCCCATGACACTGATGCTGGGCCAACAGCTCCTCTCATGTCAACTTTGCTGCATTAAGATAAAATAACAGACGCACCAGAAAATAAGGCCAGCTTTGTTCAGAATGGCTTCAGTACTGCTTAGAGCACTTACACAGACATCTTGAGTTGTATTGTATGTAGTGGGATATTTTCTTAAAAGAGTAAAATATCTTAGCAAGAAATCAACAACAGGTGGTGTAACACATTAGCTAACTTAATGGCACAGTTAGACAGCAGGCTACTTAACCAAGTCATGCTGGGTGTCTATTCAGAGGAACCAGAAATATGTCTGAAGTTTGGAGTCTTAAAATACTTTACATCTGTTATTTTCTTCTGTCAATAAATGTCACTAATTATAACTATTTTTCTGTATTTTGGTGTCAGGCCATTGGCCCATGGCTCGATTCTTCTTGATGTTCCTTTTGCTCTTTATCAATCAACTAATATTTAGAATGAGCAGTCCCTAAAAAATATTATTCTTGCATAGTTTGCATTTGATTAGTCAGTGATTTTCATTACTGCCTCTACCTCTGCATTTACTGGTTCAATGAAATGTATGACAGCTGCTTAGACTCTTTTAGGGTACTGGAACTGTGGTCAAAGAATTCATCCATGAACCAGATTCTGCATGGAAAAATAGAGTAACGTTCCTTGCTTCTTGAAAGAGTTTCAGTTTCTAGGGAATTGTTTCTTTTTCTGCCACCAACCCTCCTCCCACATACCATACAATCTGTTAATATGCTCTTCAGCTATACTGCCGGTTAATCCTCACCTTTGTGGAAAGAGGTAAAATTACTAATAAATATACCCCATTGTGTTGATCAAGAATTAGCTCAATTTAGAGCTGCTGAAAGTGTCAAAGACAATATTAAAGACAGAAGCACAGCTGTAGATTGAGTTGGGTCGATCCTTTAGCAGCTCAGTTGATTCATTTGGAATTTCATTAATTCCCCATTAAACTGTTGGTTAATGAGTGCAACACATTTAAATTCACGGTGTGCTTCACATTTCCAGATTGTGATTCCAAATGTAAATATTTGGGAATTAGTTTTAATATTTTTTAACATTGTTTAATAAATGCTCATCCTGTCTGCTGGCAAGTCTATTAGTTGTCTAGAGATGAAATGATGGTGGCCATCATGGAGGGGATTACAGCATGGCTGATCACAGATCAGTTTCAGGTTTTTAATCTGTGTCTGGGACGAGCAGAGATGCTGACTGAGTACATGGCAGAGAGAAACACACACACACACACACACACACACACACACACACACACACACACACACACACACACACACACACACACACACACACACACACACACACAAATAGGCAGGCGGGTAGACAGTAAACATCAAATCTGATTCATAGATTTATCTACTCAGGCAGCAACCTACCATGCTCCTGTATTACAGCAGCTTGGGCAATGGATAGAATATGTAAGCATTGTGATTCCTGTGTGCACATCTGAGTATGAATGGGTTAGCGAGTGTGTGCATGTGCTCACAAGTTTGTCTGTGCAGGTTTCTCTATGTGTTGTTTAGGGAATTCACAATCACACAAATCAAACACACACACACACACACACACACACACACACACACACACAGTGCAGCACAAGTATTCTCTGCTTTTTACTAAGGAGGAAGAAAAGTGTGCTATCGATTGACTGTGAGAGCAGAGACACATGCTCTTTGGCATTCTTTGAAGGACACGATGCAAAGTGCTGCCCTAATAGCTCAGTGTGGGGTCTGATTCTTTGGCTGGATGTGAAGCTAGTGTAGTTTGTGCATCGAGGTGTGCAGTCATGAGTTTATCCCTGGCGGTCAATGGCATAGGCAGTCAGCTTTGCTGACAAATAGAGGTGGCCAGTAGAGCAAAATAATCTTTATTGGTATTGTTATTCATTGTTGTTGTTTTTAGAATAGTTCCCTTGCATTCATGGTGCTCATCCTATCAGTTGTTTAATTTAATAATCACATTATTTTTATCATTTTATTATATATTTACATGAAAACAGTTGTTCATTCATTCATCAACTCATCAACTTTTTTATTTTCCAACAAAGTTTAACTTTTTTTTGTTTTTTTATTATTATTTTTAATTATTGGCATTATTTTTTTTTACATCCAAAGCGCTAATTCATAATTAAATAAAATTATTAAAAATTAAATTGTTATTCAAATGGCCATTTGAAAAGTCCTCTGCCCTGCTCTCCTTTTCTCTCTGTCTTCTGGATTGCTCAAACTCAATCAGGCAATCACACTTACACCTGTACTCTCTCTCTATATATATATATACACACACACACACACACACGCACACACACACACAAAAACACATAGACAGAGACACGGAAACACAAACTCAGTAGGCTACTTTCATTTCCAAGATGAAAAGGGGAATGGGAGAGAGGAACAGAGGACAAGGGCACTGGAAGTGTTGTGTTTAGTCAGCAGAGTCTCAGCCAGCTAATGGACAGACAAGCCACAGACTTTCCCTGAATAGGATCCAAAACCATTAGCAACTTGCACACTTCAAAGGGTGGTAATGGGTGATCCTGTGAAACCATCCTAGTGTTGTGCATGTGTGTGTCTTATTTACCTCTCTGCATTCTTGTTGTACATCATGGCTTGTCTGTGCTTGTGAGGTTCTGAGCATTAATCCCACGACTCCTCCATGAAGACAGGTTGATGTAGACATAAATTACAAAAAATACGACAGTGGGGTTTTCACCTGGAATCTTCAGTGAGATTGTATTGATGAGCCCACTATGTGCTAAACATAGGATGTTAAACTTGTTGTGTTTTTCTGTTTGTAGCTGCTGAGGATATGTAGATTTATTAGAATTAAATGGAGTGTCATCTGTAGATGGATTATTGTAAATACATTTGTAGAAGTGGAATTAGGTAGTATCCAAGAATGGTGATATGTATTGACCAACAAACCAAAAGTGAAAACCTTGAATACCTTTAGGACTATATAGGCCTTTGTCTGCTAAATAAATAGGTTCACCTTATTTCTTTAGCCATGTAAGCTGCATGCAGATTGAAATATCTTGACATCTATTGAATGGATTGCCATGATAATTTGTACAGGCATTCATGGTTCTCCGAGGATAAAACAGACTGACCATTCTTATAGCAAAAGTAAAAGCAAAAGTTTCTGTTAATTCAAACTTTTGGTTTTGATTGATTACCTGTAAAACTAATTGTCATTTTTATGAGCAGCAGCTGTACTTAGTGTTTTGTGGCAGCAAATGTTAGCATGCTAACATGCTATACTAAGATGGAAAGTACAGCCTCACAGAGCTGCAGACTCTTATGGCGTTAGTGTTTCAGCCGCAATTTTCAGTGGTCCGCCTCATGCACGTCTAAACCAACGCTTTAATCAATCCAGCTGTCTACACAGACCGTGTAACAAATTGCATTTAACTAGCACTATATGCAAAACGTATTATACGAAAAAATGCCGGTGACCTACACTCAATACTGTGCCTGAGCGCATCCTGTGTAGACACAGTCGGAGCTCAGATGTGCTCACTTTACGCCTCCCTTGGTGGACATGGTGTCATGGCATGTCTACACAGGAAGCGTTTCAGCTCTGTTTTTCATGTTTCACTTACGCTATATGCTCTTTAAACGCAACCCAAATCACATTTTTGTTCAAGTATATTTTCTTCCATATTGGCCTACACTCATTACATTATGCTACACTTTATGTGTAGATGTGGTGTTAGTCTTTACAATAAGAAAACAGTTATGCTCTAATGACCTTTAACTTAAGCACTTTTGCACTTTAAGCATTTTATGTAATGTGAAAAAGTTCCCTTTTTCGAATCTCAGCCTATTGGATGTAGGCCTACAGTACCTATAGGCACTATCAGCAGGGTGCTGACTTTTTTAATTTTATTGTTATGCTAATGTTGGGTCCATGCAGCTGAAAAAAGAAGTTGAACAGACTGAAACTGTGTTTAACAATACTGGTTCAGTGTTTAACTTGGTCTATGTTGGCTTTTTATAGTAATGTGATGCCTTAAATGTCATGTAACAGATGCAGCACAGAAGGTCACTGTCCACTGTGTCCTGTAAACTCCTTAGATGGTACAAACTGCACTCTGATCTGATACCATGGAAAGTATTTGTGGGTGCACGTGAAAGGAGTAATTATGCTCAAGTGGGATTCCAAAAACAAACAAATCTGCCTAGTACATGCCAATATCTTTCCCTTGTCCTCTGTCTTCGATCTTTATTACCACTCTACCAGCCCCCCCCTTTCCTTTCCCTGTGCCTCATGTTTCCTTTCCCATATATTTGTCCTTTCAACTGTGAAAGAGTGAAATCACTTAATCACACTATCTGAAATCAATTTCTCATATATCCAGTTGTATAGTGTACGACTGATAGCAGCTTATCCGCAAGAACTTCTCTAAGAGCATCAACAGGTACATATACAGTACATTCACCATTTTAGACTCTTAGTCTATCTACGTACACTTATCTGATGCTTTTATCCAAAATGACTTACAAGTACAACACCCTAATCACAGAAAGATGATGTGATGACATGATAAGAAAATGCTACAGTGGGCACAAGAATAGTTTTGAAGTGCACTTCTCTTTTCCAGCAACAACTCTAATAGTACTCTTGAGCAAGGCACTTAACCTCTAAGTCCTACAGTAGATCCATTCATTGCACAATAAGACGACTGTACTGAGCAGCTGTCAATGTGTGTGTGTTATACTCCATGCGCTGCACCTGCTGCTCCAAATTCTTACTGCAATTATTTTTTTCTTTTTTTGTAATGTTTGTAATGTAGTGTAATGTCAGTTAGAGCTAGAAGGCAAGTATATTTCAGATAGAAATGTTTACCAAATGTTAACTCAACTATATTTATAAGTCAAATATCAGAATTTTAAATGTTTGGCTCACAAATTATCGCCGTTGTCATATAAAGATATTATATCTGAAAAATGTCAACCTTTTAAAAACACTATATAACTAATGTTAGAGAATTACATGCTCCTGTAGAGGAACCGTCTGACCATTCATCATGATGACTTCCATCATACATACACAAATACATGCTCTTCTCATGAACCATTTTTACATAGCTGTGAAAGTTAATGCACTGTAATTTGTATGTATCCAAGAGAGATACAAAGATTAATTGAGGCACACTATGAAACTGCAGCTTATCTATGTGTCAAAGAGGGGTTGCCATACTTTGAAAAATGTATTTGTGGATCCACGCAGTCTTTTCAAATTTACTAACATGGAGGACATCTCTGACCCAAGCCTCCAAGGATGGGGGGCAAGCTGACTTCCAACGAAGTAGTATGAGCGAGTTAAGAAAGCCACAAAGTCTGCTTTAATTTTAGGCAGGGCTACCGTGGGTGTCATAGTCCCAAAAAGAGCTGTTAATATTGCTGGCGCAAATGGCACCTGAAGAGCAGCAGATAATGTTCGGAAGATATTGGACCAATAGTTGTGTATAGACGGGCAGGACCAAAACATATGAATAAGCGAAGTGGGAGCTATTCTACACCTGTCGCAGATAGGATTAACATCTGGGTAAATCTGAGAGAGTCTGAGTTTGGTACAGTGAATGCAGTGGAGGATTTTACATTGAATTAGACCATGTTTGGTGCACATAGAAGAAGAGTGAACTCGGGAAAGAATGTAACCCCATAAGTCATCAGAGTTTTCCTCCCCCCAAGTCCTGTTGCCCATGCAGCGGACAACGAGGAACACCGGAGCGAAAACATTCTTTCATACCCACATGAAATGATACCTTTTGGCAATGGCAGCGGAAGTAACAAAGTGTCCATGGGGAGGTCTACAGGCCGAGAGGGGAATTGGGAACTTGCACTCCGTACAAAGCTACAAACCTGAAGATATTGAAAATAAGTTATTTTGGGGATACCAAATTTAGCTGATAACTGCTGGAAGGAGGCAAAAATGCCCTCAATGTACAAATCGTTGAATGATTTAATGCCAAAACCAGACCACATGGAGAATGCTCCATCTGCCAGAGAGGGTAAGAAAGCATGGTTCATAGCTATTGGGGCATGCAGTGAAAACATCTGCCATCCAAACTGGTATCTGAGTTGATTCCAGATTTTTAGAGTTGACTCAACCAGAGTGTTTTTGCACGGTGGGTATAGATGTATCTAGCCTAGAGAGATAGAGGAACAAATTATCTGCATAGAGCGAAACCCTATCCTCGATGCCGTTCCTGTTCACACCAGTGATATGAGGATGAGATCGGAGCGCAATGGCGAGAGGCTCTATGGCGACTGCAAAGAGCAGGGGGGATAACGGGCATCCCTAGCTCGTACCGCTAAAGAGTGGTTGTTATTTACTAGTTATTATTTATTAGTTCTGACAGAGGCAAGTGGGTGGGTGTACAACAATTTCTCCCAGACTATGAACTTCTCACCAAAGCCGAAACTTTCTAACGTACAGAAAAGATAACCCCCTTCAGTGAATCGAAAGCCTTCTTGGCATCTAAGGAAATTACGATTTCTGAGTTTTTCGAGCTAGAGGGGTTGTACAGAACATTAAATAAACGTCTAACATTAGAAAAAGCATATCTATTTTTAATAAAGCCTGTCTGGTCAGGGGAGATTACAGAAGGCAGGATCGTTTCCAAATGCATAGCCAGTAGCTTAGCTAAGATTTTATAATCAACATTGAGTAACGAAATGGGGCGGTAAGATCCGCAGGAAAGAGGGTCTTTGTTTTTTTCAATATCAATTAAATGGAGGCCTGAGATAAGGACTTAAAGACCACTACAACAACTTAAAATATTGTCACGTGACTGGCCCTCGGCCACCGTAATTTCGTAGGATATCATACAAATTGTTGTGCATACGCTTCTGTACAATATCATACAAACCAGTTTATGAGAATGCGTTAATACATGAGCACATTTTACTGCCAATGCTTTCGAATTGAGTTTTATTTTTTGTTTTTCCATTGTGATATGTATACTTTTACTCCAAGGAAAGGAATTGAGTACTTCCTCCACCACTGATGCAAGTATATAACAGCAGTACTATAAGAAAAATTCATTCTACTGACAAGTTGTTGCTTTGTCTGGGGCCACAGTGGGAATTGCTGCACTTGATTCAGCACCAAAACATAAATTACGCTGCCACATCACAGGCGCTAAATAATGCAACACAAATGTTTGTGGTTGTGATGTACTTGACAAAGACAAATTTAGAGAATACTCGATAGGGGATATCTGAATGTTTAATGTACATTAGTGATAAATGCAATACAATGCAGTAGCCAACAGTGTGCCAACACTACAGTGTATACAGTTTACGGTGGAGGTGTAGGTGAAGGTACCTCCTTGTTTTCCTTCCTTCTTGCCATCCTGCATACTTTAAAAACAAGAAAGCAATTAATTGAGTGCAAAACTTCTCCAGGATCTGATTATTTAACCTACTTCACTATTACTTTCATAATCATTGGATTTATATAGATAGTATCGTGAGGGTGAAGCTTGATGAAAGGTCATGTGATCAACGAAATATGTTTCTTCTTTCTGACACTATTAATGAATCCATCCCTTAGTTCTTGAGTTAATGTTGGTTACAAACAAACAGTTGAAAAATCATATTAACTCACTACTGTATGTGGCAGTGGTAAAATACATACATACATACATATATAATAAAATACAATGAAGTAAATTAAAAGTTATGATGCTGATTTAGCTATCACAAAATGCTTTCCTCTACTTACTACTAATATTTTCAATATCACCCATTTTAGTTTTCTCCAAACTGACCCAAACTACATTGATAGACACATTCTAGATGACACCATGAACATTTCTCTTTTGTTGTTTTTGTGTTTTGTCATAGTGGGAATACAGCTTGTTTGAAACAACATTAGCGTAAAAAAAAAATCCATACGTGCTGCAGTATTAGAGGAAACTGTTGTCCTCAAGACTATTATTTTTTTCTTCATCAGTGTATTTAGTTTCTGGGCCCCATATTAACGAGGCTTAAGATGAACTGTATCTCCTTTTTTTGCATAATTGTATGTGCTGTGATCCAGTTGTCTGCCTTTCCTTGTTAAATGCATATTATAATGTACACTATATTGTGTACAGTCTGAAACAAGATATACTATTAGATTTTGAAGTATATTTATATCCAACATCAATATAAATCTCCACAATTTTAGCAATTGAAAGATAGAGTAAATATATTTATGTTAAGACAAGTTTACACTGTGATAGCCCTTATTCCCTCTGTAGGCATGTAAGCAATGCTCTAATAAGAGTCTTAGCTGGCCACAATTCAACTTGCATCAGAAACGGGAAAAGAAGTAGTAATTTTGCCACACTTAAGCTTAAACCAGTTACAGACTTGCTGTCAAGCTCTGTCAAGCATTTGTAATCTTCATCTCTGGAGAATCAGCCACCATTATTATTGAAAACAGTCAAAACATTTGGCGAGACTCTGCAAGGCTGCAGATTTAGAAGCATTTTGGGATAAAAGTCGGTCCTGTAATATAGAAATCCTACTATATGCACAATGTGGATATCTCTGATTATAGAATTCCAATTCTGATCCTTGCTTATTACGTAGAAACTACGTAATGTGTTTCCAGGTAATGACTCTGGCGTTTGGTATTTAGTTTAAAGTAATATAACGTATAACTATGAAGATAAGAAGAACCAGGTGGCTTTGCTATTGCATGGCTCTTCTCTCCTAAGTTACCACAGCATAAACACATTATGATCTTGTTATCACAGAGCTGTAATATATACAGTTCTGTTCAAAATAATAGCAGTCCAACATCACTAACCTCATAAATCAATTTTTTTGGTAGAAGTGATATTTCTACATGGCAAATAATTTACTAGTAAGTGTTGTAGAGTCATAGAAAACCAACAGATCCAACAGTCATGACATGCATGCTGCTCATTCTGTGTAATTTAATCTGTAATTGAAAGGGGCATGTTCAAAATAATAGCAGTGTAGTGTTCAATTAGTGAGGTGATTGATTCTGTGAAGAAAAAGGTGTCAATTGTGGCCCATATTTAAGGAAGGAAGGAAGCAAATGTTGTGCATGCTGGTTATAGTGCATTTCTCACTGAAATACAAATAGCAAAATGGGTCGTTCCAGACATTGCTCTGAGGAACAGCGGTCTTTGATTAAAAAGTTGATTGGAGAGGGGAAAACATATAAAGAAGTGCAGAAAATGATAGGCTGCTCAGCCAAAATGATTTGAAATGCCTTGAAATGGCATCCAAAGCCTGAACGACGTGGGAAAAAACGGTCAACTGCCATTTGAATGGATCGAAGAATAGCCAAAATGGCAAAGGCTCAACCAATGATCAGCTCCAGGAAAAAAGACAAAGTTACCTGTGAGTACTGTTACGATCAGAAGAAGGCTATGTGAAGCAAAGCTATCAGCTAGAAGCCCCCGTAAAGTCACATTGCTGTAAAAATGACATGTACTGAATAGGTTGAGATTTGCCAAAGGACACATTGACTGGCCAAATGAGAAATGGGGCAACATTCAGTGGACTGATGAGAGCAAAATTGTTCTTTTTGGATCTAGCAGACAGTTTGTCCGACGACCCCCATGCACTGAATTCAAGCCACAGTACACTGTGAAGACAGTAAAGCATGGTGGTGAATGGAAATGCTATTGAAATGGGTCTTTCAACAAGACAATGACCCAAAACACACCAGTAAGCGAGCAAAGATTGATGTTATGGAGTGGCCAGCTCAATCCCCAGACCTCAATCCCATAGAAAAATTGTGGGGTGACATCAAATGCTGTTTCTGAGGCAAAACCCAGTAATGCAGAGGAATTGTGGAATGTAGTTCAATTGTCCTGGGCTGGAATACCTGTTCACAGGTGCCAGAAGTTGGTCGACTCCACGCAACACAGATGTGAAGCAGTTCTCAGAAATAATGGTTATGCAACTAATATTAGTGCAGTGATTCAAACTAAAGCAAACCCTTGAGACATGTTTCAGTTTATACAGTAAATGTTTAAGAAAAATGCAAATACTGCTATTTTTTTGAACAGCCTAATATTCCTTTTTCTTCACTTTCTGTAAAGGTATAACACAAACTTGATCAATTTTGGTCATGTTTTGATTTGGAGTTGAATGTGCAGTGTTCCCAATGCATTGATATTATGGAATTAAAAGCTATTCTAAGGATTTTGAGCATTATTCACTCTTTTAAACACACTGCTATTATTCTGAACACAACTGTATGCGACGTGCAACCAAATAAGCTACTAAGAGGCAAATATGAGTCATGCCAAATAGTTCCAGCACACGTGGATGCATTGTCTTTGTTCAAGCTGTTTGAATGACTACCCACCATTTTAAGCGCAGCATAAGAGCAGTAGGTCTCCCCCTCGACAAAAGAGGGCCCCTCCTGACAATCCTGAAAAAATGTCCTGCAAGACAAATCCACAAAATTCCAAATGCCTCTGCAGTGTCAAAAATGACGTGTGGGTAACAATGTACCAATTGAAAAAATAAAGTCTTTCACCAAAAACACACCCTCAGAATTCTACTCTAGTTTTATTAAAAAGAACAGATGGGCTGTCCACACTACTATTATTTATTTATTTATTTATTGAGAAAGTAGTGCTGATGAGTTGAGGAGACACGGGAAAGGAGAATCAATCATTGGCCAGTGTGGTTCCAGAGGTAGGGCTCTTAACAACTACACAGTCTAATTTCTTTTTCTACTGTCCAAAGTTATGTTTTGTCCAGGGCCAAGTATGCCCAGGGCCTTCCCCACACCCCTGTGAGAGCTGTGAACATAATTGTATATGGCTGTAAATATTGATGCCTTGAGAAAAGCACAGGATAGCAAAACAGCTGCAACCTTCTGTACTGTAGGATGATAATGTGAAGGTATGATCAAGGATGTTTGAAGTCCTGCAGAGCTTTCACTGTGCGATGTGAGACGTTCTTTGTTATATGCAGAATGCAGTGTGTGGTTGTGTGAGAGTGCATCTTTGTGTGATGTGTTTTCAAATAGAAAGACGTTCTTCCAGGCTCCCATTTATAGCAAACGCGTGGCCGCAGGTAGCGCCTTTCCACTCAGGTTGTGTTTGTTAAATAATGTACCGAGTCGGCTAATTATGAATAATATATCAATGATTAAAATGCCCTCCGCCCATCAACTCTCATTTTTTCCTTCTCATTTTACATATTTCATCATCTTTTTTTTTCTAACACTCTGCCTCTTTTGCTCTCTGTCCTGGTTTCACTCTCTTTAGCACTGATTCATAGTTCCTTTTACTAAATCATAAGCAGTGTGCCCGTAAGATACACCTGATACAGTGTCAAAAGCTTTACACTATGACATAATTTATTCTATCAATGCAATCATAATTTTATTATCTGGCCTTGTTACTGAGTTAAAACCTTTATATTCCATCACAGTCACTTTGTCTTTTTCTTCTTTACATCCTCTTCAAGCTTTTCTTTTGTGAAAGAAACCCACTCAATGCCGCTCAATGCAGCCTCTCTCCTCTCTACCCTCACCACATGCAGCTCTCTTGACTTAAATTTTTCCTGGATTCCTCTGTTCTGTTCTTGTTCCTTTTACCACTTTTTTTTCTTTGTCACCTGACACAGTGAGAAGAACAAAACACATAAAAACATTTACTTGTGATCTTTCATATCCCCATGCCCACACACAAACACCCTACGACACACAGACAGAACAGACACACAGACAGAGCAGCTACAGGTTCTACTAGAATGTGTGGTGACAAAGGACCACAGAAGAGGAGAGAGAAAAACTGGAGTGGAGAAAGTTATACCCTAAAGGTGTACAATATACCAATATACATACAATAAGTCCCATTGCACTCCCAAACTTCACTTCAAGGACTATACATGGTTGAAGATGTAGTTCACTATACACATAGTTTTTGTTTTTTTGTTTCACTGAAAAACATTTGCATTTTTTAAATGGCCACATCAATTTAAAACAATTTTGCTCCCTAAAGTTGTGCTTTCCACTGCAAGAAGGTGCTGACCACCATAAACATGTCCTCTTGTGTTTAGCAAAATCTCCCAGGTATAGAAAGTAAAGACAAGAATTTAAAGTAAAACAAAAATGGGTTGTTTATAATGCCTCATTTAAAATAGCAAGAAGTGGTTACAGATATTATTAATTTTCAAATGACCTTTTTGTGTTACTGGTGTCTGATTTTTTTTTTTATATTTAAAGTAAACACTGCTATGGGTTGTGTGCGTGTGACAAATAAACCTTTGAGTGCTTTGAAGATAAAGTGTATTCCAGAAAGGACAAAAGATAGTGGGCTTGAAGGATAGGGTAACTCACCTTCACATTTTTTATTTATGTTCACATATTTAAACCTACTAAACATATATAGATGGACACCGACACACACACACACACACACACACACATATGTCATGAAAAAAGCATCCATATTTTCAACAATACAGCATGTGCTGTCTTGAAGCCCAAAGCTATTAAACATTCCCTCTCCTTTTTCTGCAGGCTGTCTAATGAGCTTGTGTTTGAAGTGCCTTTTTTCTGTGTGTGTGTGTGTGTGTGTTATTGAGCTTTCAAGGATTTATGTGTTTATCTGTCCACATCTTTCCGCATCAGTGTTTCTCTTCTTTTCTGTGTCTGTGTGCGTGTTTACAGTATATGAGTGGTCTGCGTCATGCGATTGTACATTTATTTGCATTTAGGCATCCAGCATTGGGGTTTGGGGTTGTATTCTTGTCTTATTGCTTGTTAGAACAAATTGAGGGTGTGACGCTTTCCTGTGTGGACACAATTTTCAGCAGCGTAATCAAGAGTAAAATACTTTTATTCAAATAAACCCAGAGGTTGCTGTGAGCCAAATTCACGCCTGAAGGCCTTGGAAATAATGAAGTAGAGCACATGAGAGTAGAGAGTTTGGTGTTTAGGAGACTCTTTGACTCTAGCTTCCCTAGGCAAAAACATCGACCGGACAAACTAAACTTAGCACAAAAAGTAAGGAAATTTGTGTTTGTTAGATTATTTCTCCGTGGTAACAATGCTTTTTGGCAATACATTTTATACTCTTGGAAAGCCTGTTTAATTCCCTTTCAAATGGTGCCCCATTTGTAAGGAACATGCATTTGTGGAACGAGCAGCAGTGCTGAGTATGTGGGTTGCGCCCATGAAAAATTTGCCAAATCTTCTCAGCCAATGGCAAACAGCTTATTCTGCCATTGACTCGTTTGGTGGATTGGATGATCGAAGTTTGAAGAAACAAGACATATTGTCAATTTAACAATTTATTCATTTCACAAACAGGAGCCTTAGTAGCGTGTAGAAGAACCATACACAGCCAAAACAGCCTGGCACCCCCTCCTCATGCTGGTCACCATCCTGGTCACACACTGCAGTGGGATGGCATCCCACACAGTCCTACCCTCAACCCCTTTGAACACTTGTGGGATCAGCTTGGGCGTGCTGTTCGTGCCAGAGTGACCAACACAACCACGTTGGCTGATTTGCGACAAAGGCTGGTTGAAGAATGGGATGCCATCCCACATCAGTGTGTGACCAGGCTGGTGACCAGCATGAGGAGGAGGTACCAGGCTGTTGTGGCTGTGTATGGTTTGTCCACACGCTACTGAGGCTCCTGTTTGTGAAATGAATAAATTGTTAAATTGCCAATATATCTTGTTTCTTCAAACTTCAATCATCCAATCCACCAAACACTGCAAGAAAAGTGGGATTTTCGTCCCCGTAAACGCCCGTATATCTCCCTAATTTTCAGCAGTTAACGACAATTTACAGGCTGTGAACGTCGCGTTCGTCTGTGCCACATATTGTCGGAAACGAACCATGACGTATGTGGAGAGCTCCCGCGGAGGTGCTAATGGCTCTAATAAGCATATGAATAGCAGGAAAACCTCTCCTGGCCAGAGAGTGCCTGGCCTAATTAGCATATGAATAGCAGCGACACCGCACCTGTCCAGAGAATGTCTGGCCTGGCTTGAATTTCCTCACTCAGTATTGGCTGAAGCCACTACTTTTAAACAAGAAAAATCACTCTTGATTGGTTGGCAGATCACTCATGGCCAACCAATCTCATATACATATATACACACACATATATATATATATATATATATATATATACATACATACATACATACACACACACACACACATATATATATATATACACACATATACACACACTATTACCATCAAGGACATGACTTTATTGAGGAAAGGAAAATTTGCCAGGAACGTGATGTTTATTAAAAAAAAATAGCTTTATTACCAAACAACACACACAGCCTATGGTAAACTGGTAAAACAAAATGTAACTGGCGGCATTCTGTCTTAATTTGGTCCGTTTTGCAGACGTCTGTGGTGCGTTGCCCTGTACCTCTGCTGGCTGCGAAAAGGACGCACAATCCATCCAGCACACTCGGTCTCGCTTCCAGCAGCTGTAAAATCAATCAATAAAGGCAATCAGTGCTGCGCGATGCACTGCGTATGGACACAACACATCTATTAATTAATTAAAAATAGTCACATTGACCAAAACGGATCTAATCTTACCCTCTTTCTTCTCGCTGGACTCTGAGCTGAACTCTTCACAGCTTTCGCCTGCGATGCAAGATCTGGTTGTTTCTACCTGAAGCTCCTGCTTACTGTCTCGTAATTACAGACAGCTGGAAAACAATTAAATGAGAGTGGTATGAATACAAATAAAAAACATAAGTCACAGTAAAATTAAACAAGGAATGAGAAAACAGGAAAAAGTTTCTTACACACAAAGCCGTCATTGTCAACATCATGTAAATCTGGACTTACAGACATAGCTCCGAGCAAATAGGTCACAGCCTCGTTATGATGCGAGGTTAGTCTGTGAAAACAAAATGTACGGTTAAGATTGGTCTATTAATGTATCTATTTTCTCATACAGCAGAATGAAAGCATATTCTTTAATTCTTACCCTTGCTCCGGTTCGTAGCGCCTACAATTTGAGTTGTGAAGACAGCGTACTGTTTCCTGTAGATTACAAGACCAAAAAAATACACTTTTATAAAGCAACTTACACTGGTCCCGCTTAGCTCTGCCTAATAATGATATATATTGTATATACTTAACTATTTTCCCTTCCTGTGTGCGCATCTTTACAGAACCCCGGAGGTGACATGGAGGAAAAAAATAAAAACGCTCCATACATCTTGTGTTTTGTTTTTAGGTGCGTGGTTGTACTCCCGTGATAAGCAAGTGAAGTTTGACAAGAGTGCACAGACAACTCTTTTACCAGTTGGCCTGAAATACTCCCATACTTTGGAAGCTTTTGCTTTAACTCTCGGATGAGTCATCTCCCTCCGCTATTTTTCAAATCAAAGCAGTGAGGGCGGGGGTAGGGGCAGAGTGATAGAGAAAGACAAAGAGAAGGCAGATTAACCAGCAGGGCGAAAACAGCACCCAGACTGGTGTGGAGGTGAATTACAGTGAGTTATCAGAAATCAGAAATGCAGAAATCAGAAAGGGCTTTATTGCCAAGTACGTTGCACATACAAGGAATTTGTCATGGTGCTGTTGGTGCATGTCACACATTCAAATATAAGAAGGATAAAAAAGAATATAAACAATATAAATATAAACATATACACACAGAATGTATTAATAATGTTAAAAATTAAGTAAATAAATAGTAAAATAAGTAAGTTAGTTAAATAGTAGTAAATGGAATACTGGGAAAGTTTAATAACAATAGGACAATTGAAGTCCAGATTATGAGGCCATTTCAGCAGAGCCAACAGCTTCATATATGCCATGGACATGTGAATATGGTGTTGAATTTGCCAATATTTTAAGAAGACAAATGATTGGGACTTTGTCATGCAATGACAAAGCTGATATGCTTTATATGAAGCACAGTGTCAGCAGAAAGACTTCTCTTAGAAAACTGTACAGTGGTGCCTCTGTCTC
Source organism: Zingel zingel (assembly GCA_023566125.1). Lineage (NCBI taxonomy): Eukaryota > Metazoa > Chordata > Actinopteri > Perciformes > Percidae > Zingel > Zingel zingel. Next base: position 15,159,854 of record CM042335.1, on the reverse strand, counting down.
CATTCCACCAATGGACAATCTTGGATGAGCAAGACCAAAGAAAGGTCACTGTAGACATGCAACTATGCACAGTGGTTGAGCTCTAGGAGACTGTGATGTTTGCATGGAATGCACATTTTACCTTTATGGCAAAGCCTGATAAAAACTAATTGTTGAAATAAATTGTTTGTGTATCTTTTTTACACAACATTGGCCATTGCTAATGACATACACAGTAATTAATCTAGGATACTTTCATTAAATCAATTCAAGCTAAAATTTAAGAGTCTACAATTAGGATATATACTGATCCTGATCTATTTATACCAGATATTTTCTTAAAATGAGGTTAATACCTTTTAGAAAAATGTCACCTGGGGTAAAACTCCCCCTGCTGCCTGTAAATTGCCGTTTACAGTCGTAAACCTGAACTTCCACGACAATCTACAGTGCCGCTTACTGACGAAAATCCCACTTTTCATGCAGTGTGTGTTTTGATAACAATCTGTGTCGGCTAATTATGTTTTGTCTGATTGCTCTCTTTCTGTGCTGTATTTGGCAGCTTTTTTCTTTTGTACCTGCAGCTACACACCGTACCTAAACACTATTAAGTACTGTAGTGAGATAATCATGTTTGCAGTTAATATTACTTACTTTATTCCACTTGAAAGACATTCTTCTACAGTTACATGGTCCACTAAGACTGAATGCAGTATTTAATTGGATGGATGGGCAGTAGCAGGGGACACACATAGTGCCTTGAGTTGGCTCATCAGTAAGTTTGTAGAGCCCCAGAGCCACTCTCAATGCTAAACAAGCTGGATCAACCTGAACCTTTCTAATTCACAACATCACCCACTAATTTGCTTCTGGTCTCAATGGGAGAGAATCACACTTCAAACAGCATTATGATGCCAACGTTTGCCCCATTGAAGGGGAAGAGTGTTTGATTCCAAATCCCACTATGCTCACAGTTTATAATTTTCTCTGTAAAACTAAAATGTGCTGTAGGAACGGCTAATGTGTATGTGTTCTTTAATGTTCTTCACTCTTGTGGTTGTGGCCCTAGCTTTGCATGGTAAGCTTAATTTCACGCTCAGTTCAGAAGGGAAAGTAATTCACTAATTCTAACTACAAACAGATGGTGTTAATTATGTCAAAGCCAAAGTATGCGGTGTGAAGCTTTCACTGATGACTTTCAAAAATGCCTGCATTATTCAAATTATAAAATTATGGAACATGTGTGTAGCTCTTTGTAGCCCATGTCTTTTTCTCTTTATCTTCTTTATTCTATAATCCATCTTTGATGTGATCTTGTTTCCTTGATTTCTGGTGTCTCATCATGTCTGTGTGCATGACTTTAATCAAATTTCCATCTTTCTCCAGTCACTGTGGTCAGAGTTGTAAGCCCAAAATCTCTTCACAACTTCAAAGGGTGTCTGTGTCTGTGAACCCTTAAAGGCCTGTCTAAACCCAGGCTTTATCATTTTCTCTTCATGTCTGTCTACCCCTCTTCCCTCGTTTCTTCAGCACTGCTCATCCTGCGTGTTCTCACTTTCTTTAAACACTCTTTTTTTCCCCTGTCAGTTTGGTTTTTTAACGTGACCACCTTACCTGTCTGCCAACCAGTTATTTGCATTGCATTTGTCTGTGTATGTCTCATAGTCTTTTATCAATTCAGGCATTTTTTCACTTCCCATATCCTTATTTCTTTTTTCTCTTCTCTCCGAGTGCTCGCTTTATACCTATGTGAACCGTTGCCATGGCAGTCAGACTGTCAGGCCAAGGTTGATGGGAAGAACGATACTTGTACATGTGTGTCTGTGTGAGTGTTGCCAAGATGATTGGGTGAGAGCAGAGCAGGGTGAGCGCTGATTGAAGCTCAGAATAACATTAAGGCAAACCTTTCTTTTCTCTGTCTCTGACTCCTTCGCTCTCCTTTTCATTCTGTCACTCATTGGCTGCCTCATCTGTCTCATCACTTAGACCCTGTCTCAGTATCTTTCTCTCTATTTGTCTGACTATCTTTTTTTAAGATTAGCTGGAATTTTGCTGTACTTTTGTCTTTCCTATATGAAAAATGTGCCTTAAAATCTATGTTTCTTTTCTCACCGACACTTGCACAATGCACACATAAGATAAAATGCACTGTCTATATGTACACACATGCACACGCACAGATGCAGATAGATACACAAATACTGTCAACATCCATCGTCAATCACTTTTGCATGTTACAAAGGCTACATTAGCAGCTAGGCAAAGGTTTTGAAGAGCGTCTGTGTGTGTTTATGTCTGAGTCCGCTTGGTTAACTGTATCAATGACCGCATATTTGTTTGGTTGTGTATTTGTGTTTAAGATTATCAATTATTTTCTTTTGCTTGTGACAAATTGAAAGCAAATGCTGAGTTATTGCCTGTAGCTTTGGTGTTTCTTGCCTCACCCTTCTATTAGCAGAGCTGTCTCTGTTAGTCAATCTATTCCTTTTGGATGACTCTATAACTGAGGCAAATATTATTTCTTCATTCTTGTTTTTCATCATAATTATTTCTTTTGAGCTCTTTGCTGGAGATATGACTACTGAAAACCGTGTATAGATACACACAGAGAAAATAAAAATAAAGCCTACAGTTCCACACTCATAACCATTGGTGATGAACAATACTTTTGTCATTTAACTGATGTAAAGATATAATCTGAAGGATATGATCTCACTATTCCTTGTGCTATTAGCTACAGAGAACATTCATGTAGAGGCCAAATTCAGAAGTTTAACATGCAGGAAAACAGGAAAACATGCATACATGCAAATAAGTACAACATCGATGACCTAATCTATCTCACAGAGTACTGTGAATGTAGAGAAATCATGAAATATCATGTGGGCACATCCCTTCTACAGAATTAGGCCAGATACACTTCGTGAAAGGCTCAATAGTATATTTCAACATCCCAGAAGCATCAACCTCAGCGCTCCTTTGGAGACACAAGGCGTTACACTGGTAAGAGCCAATGACGTTTAACCATGTATCTAGCTAATTTAAATGGCTGACATTACTGTATTGTATGATCAGTTAACTTTATTTAATATTTTATGTGGCGCTTTCTAATGCGGTGTGCAAATGTTACACCAAAACAAGTGGCAAGATGCCAAGGCACCGTCGCTGCGTCCAGAACTTAGCCACAGCACTGTGGAGTAAGGTCTGGCAATGCGAGGCGACTAAGAGATGAAAGTGTTAAATGCCAGCTTTGCCCACATGCATTTTATCAGATATATAATATTTACAAATTTTGTATATGTACATTTTGAAATCAATTTTATTTCAAGCATTTTATACAGAATTGCACAATATCAGGCTCTTCTATTTTTCATCATCTTCTTCATCTCTCTTCTTACCTCTTATTCTCTTTCTCTTCTCTCTTGCTCCCATTTTCTCCTCTTCTCACCTGTGTTGCTTCTTGGGCTTACAGTGGATTTCCTTTGAGAATCCAAGTTCTCCATTCTGCATGCCACTCCAGTTTGTACTTTCCTCTTGTGAACTTTGCAATAGGAACTCAGCTGCAAAAGAAGGCAAAATGGAGAACATTAACAACCTTCATCAGCTGATGGAATTGAGGTTTCAGTTGTTATCACTACCACAGATATTAAGCGGTAGAGCCCTACTCTACCTCCTGCTTGGCTCAGTAGGCCGCTATCATCCATTGGTAAGCTGGATCACACATCCGTGCGTAGGACATAGTATTAAAAGACCAAAACTCCATAAGGACATAGGATGGGGTGGTGGCTGGGTCAAACAAACACAGGACTTTCACACGGGAGAGCAGTGTTCCTGTCCTATGTGAAACGAAATGTCAGTGTTGAGTTTTTCTTACTTAATCTCCCTTACGTAACATACTTATTAACTTAGGTCATGAACATTAGTATTTTAACCCAAAGAATACAGTCTTTTACTGAACCTAACAAAGTAGTTTTGTTACCTAAACCTGCCCAAGTAACGTTTTTTTTAAATTCACAATGGGACTCCCAGAGCGTTAAAAGGTGACGCCAAGTGCTCCTGACCAAGCTAATGAATAGATGATAACAGCCTTCTGAACCTACTAGAAAGTGTAACAATCAAACCCGTATCTATGAGGCGGATAACCACTGATAACGCCCTTTCGACTGAGTAAGTTACATTCTAAATTGGTGATTTTGTGTGCCTGTGTTTGTTTATTTCTCTCTTTGTCTTTGTGTTTGTGTTTGTGTGTGTGTGTGTGTGTGTGTGTGTGTGTGTGTGTGTGTGTGTGTGCGCATGTGTGTTCTTCTATGTACTGTGTAAACATCCTTTTGTGACTAATGGAAAGGGTGGTACAGAGTCCAGTTCTGAACCTGTATGTAGTCACTCCATGCTAAATGGACTCCTGTTGTCAACAGGTTTCTAGTGTTGTTGGGAGGCTCATGTAACAGGGGTCAGATGCAGAGCACACCACTCTTACTTTCTCGCTGTCTCCCTCTCTTTACGCTTTCTGTTTATTTTTTCCAAATCAGCTTTTTCTCTGTTTCTCCCCCTTTTACTCTTTTTTACTCTGTTCATCCCATGTTCTCTCTGACAAATTGCCAATTCAGAATTACAGAATATATGTTTAGTTGTCATGTGATTGTACATAAGTGAATTAAACCTGTCAGTTAAGGACAACACATTCATTTTTTTAATTGTGGCTGTATACATACATGGATAGATGAATATGTGTTTGTGCATGTTTCAATGTTGTAGGATTGTGTGTCAGTATGATGTGGTCAGCTTTGAAACAGTAGCTATCCTCAGCATGACCTACTGAACGGCCGGATTAAGCCCATCATCTGCATTCGATTTGGATTTAAGTCCACACACACACACACACACACATGCACACACACACACAGCCAGCTGTCATCCCCTCCCCCACATATCATTTGTAGCCACAAAATCAAAATGGATAGACGGGTTAAGCTGTGTTAAAATCACCATTCATGAGTGATCATTTGGTTTGTATTTAAGCATAATGCACATTTATGACATATATTTTTTGTGTCAAAAGGTTAATTGTGGCTAAGACATCATCTCACAGAAATCATATTGATACTGGCTGAGTCTCACAACTTGTGTTAGACCTAGTTGTTATTACTGTTAAATCCAGGCACATTTACTGTAAGTATATTTAGTACACATGAGATACATGACATACAAAGGCAGTATAATGATCGGTATAATGGTATAACAGCTCAAATCATTAATTTATCAAAATGGAAAAGGAACAGGACACTGTGTCCTGAAATACTTGTATCCTTGTTTTCATTGTATGAACATATGAACACAGAGAAAACATTATAATGGCTTTCATATCCTGGGCAAAAGTGCTTGTTTCTCTTGAGAAAATTGTAGTTTGGCATCAAGATACATTTTTCATTTGCCACAGCACTGGCTTGAATTTGGCCCCAAGCATGAAATCTGTGCGTGAGAACCTTTTTTTAAATGAGGCTGACTGTCATCATTGAGAGCAGTAATTGGGGGTATGATACATGCAAAGTTCAAGTTTGTGCGAGACATGTCAATCATAAGAAATCGCTTTAGGGAGCTCATTCTCATGATGCAGCGTATAGCACCATGTACGTTGGGTATTCTGACCTTAATTGTTGAAGTATCCACTTTCACACTTACTCTGTAGTCAAACACGACCGATGTGTATATGCCTGTGTTTGTGTAGCTTAGCTCATGTGTGTGTCTGGCACGGATGTTTGCATGTGTAACTGTCATGCAAAGCAGCAGGAATATGACAGTGGCCTTCCTTTGAATGCTGGTCAGACACTAGTGTATTTTGGCGGTGCGGTGAAACCGCTCCTTAAGTTCCATATCGAAGAGAAGGTTGGCATGCATGCTGTTTCCTGTCACAAATTACTGCTAGTGTAAGAGTCGTGCCAACAGGAGCCGGAAAAAAAGAAAAAGAAACACTGTTTTATTTCATTTACTTGGAAAAAAGATTTCATGGCAACAAACAATTAAGTTGAAGGATGAGTTTGTCTTTATGCACACTGTCCGTATGTTAAAAAATGGGTCTGTGCATAGCCATAATAAAGTGTTTTTAATGTTTGCTGCTCCCCACATCTTTCTCCACAATCAAGAGGAGATGTAGGCTGGAGGGACTTTTACACCTGTTTCCACTGTGGGTTACTGTGAACCTGCTGGAGAGTGGGATTAGTGTTGCATGATTGCTTTCTCTTTACACGGACACACTCATGCACACACCTTAAATGAGTACACTTGCTCATTTCCATCCTAATCCTATTTGAAAGTCATGCAGAAATGAGGAAAAATGCCCAATATGCAAAGTCCATGTTCTGTATCTCAGAATTAGCAAATAAGAAATGGAAGAAAGCTAAGAAAAAAAGAGGGGATGAAAAGTCCAGTCTGCTGTCCTTGTCAGTAATAACCACACTTACACTATTACACTATTCTATGTCAACGACGTTTCATTAACGGGATTGTTCCGGTGGTTCTGCCGTGATTTGTGCCGGAGGTTCCACTGGATGTCTCTGATTTTTGGCTGGATGTCCCTCACCTTCCGCTTTCTTTGTGTTGGCATTCTAAACTCAGGTCGATTCGGGACACATCCTCCGAGCTAGAACCGACAATCAAATTATATTAATCTTTTTTTAATTTTTTTTATTCTCATTGCACACTTGACAGCCATTTTGATTCTGGAGCTCGCCTCACTACGTGCACGTTCCACCAAAACATGTCTGTCCCGAGGCTATTTTGCAGAGGCACCGTACCTGCGTCTGGCGTTGAGCACCACCCAAGATGATTGTGATTGGTTTGAAGAAATGCCAATAATTGAGAAGTCAGTTTGAATGACGGGATGACCCATTGTTATCACTGCCGCATGTTTTACCCACATCACTGTGACCACCTGAAAGGGGTATTACTCATTCTCACATCCTCTCTCCAGCTGTCCACCCTTCTATGCCCTCCATCTTTTGAGCCACCCACAGTCCCACTCTAATCCCCCAGCAGGCCCACTCTCCCTGGGACAGGATTAGAGACCTCTCGCCTACACTCAGTGAGGCTTGGGGCTATTTCTCTGCGTTTGTGTGCACACGCTTGTCCTTGTGTCAGTGTGTTTGCAGCAGTATGTGTCTAGAGGCACACAAGAAAGAAATGGACAATGGGCTAGAGCTACAAGAAGGTAGAAGTGAATGGGACCTAAAGACACAGAGGGGGAGAGAAATAGAGAGAGGTAGAGGTGCAGAGGTATAAATCACTGGAGCCCAATGTGTCAGACGAAGGACAAAAACGTCTCCTGCAGCCCTCTGGGGTACAGACTGAAGGAGCCCGATGAGAGTAATGCAAGGCTGGGAGATACCATGAGACAGAGGAGCAAAGACGGTGTAGTGCAGTGTGACGTAAAATCAGTCGGAAGTTGTCTGTTAAGATTAAGATGTGAGAGTTAAAAACCAACATCGGAAGGGTTAAAACTACGATTTTAAAATCAAATTTTGCATGGCCTAAGCTTGGACAAACTTGATTTTTAATGTAGTAATTCATTTGTTGTGTCTTTGACCATTAAGCAATCAGAATGTGACACACTAAACCTACTGGAGAGTGACAAAAGTCAAGTTTTTTCTTTTGTAAATAATCCAAATAATAAAATGATATATATTTTCTGATATAAAAGTATAACTGATGACATCTGACTCTGTAATTGTATCAGCTCAGCCAGCAAGAATCACAACTTTTCAACCGAAATGTGAAGAGGCCTGTTAGTGGTTTGTGGAAAACAAATTATAGTTGGGTTGGAAAACATAGTGAACCAAAAGTAAAGCAACAAAACTCTTATGTAAGCACAAGTTAATGTGAGGTTTAGGGGTGTGTGAACTGAGTTTTGTCTGTCTGCGACTAGTGTTGTAGGCAAGACAGTATAAGAGAAAGGATGATGGAAAAACGGTTGATATGCGAGACAGTTCATCAGAATAGATTGACAGTGAAAATACTGGCTGTAATCCTAAATTGCTAAACAAACTGCAAAACCGTTGTCATGTTCTAAGTTCATAGTATATCTGACATTTGTCTCTCACCTCAGAATGCCCTGACCCAACAAAGCGGTAGTTTGAGCAATAGCTTATCACTTTCCAGTCTTTGCAATGAGGTTCAAGGACTTGTTTGTTCTTGTGCTGTTGAGGCTGTGAGACATGTATTGGTTGTATATCCAGTCTCTTAGCTAAAGTATCCAATACCATCCTTTGATCTTTGGAGAAGTGTACTTTTACACTTTTGCCATTTCACACTACTGTTTCTGAAAAGGCAGAGGTGATGAACCCTCTCTGGTGTTGCAGGCACACTGAAAACGCCCAAAACATTGCTAGATGCTTAGACCCGGCGGGCGACCGCCAGTAGGGATCGACCGATTTTCAAGGCCGATACCGATTATTAGTGGTTAATAAAACCGATAATTGATATTTGGAATCAATATGCATATACAGTGGAAATGAAAATATTTAAGTCAAAATAAAGATATGTAGTTCTCAGTGAGTTTAAAGACTTCTGTGATCATCACCTTCAGCCTTTTATCTATATCCTGATGATTTCCCTCGAAATCAATGATGGCTTTCATTAATGCAGCCAGCCAACAATTTGCAGAGCATTGTATTGCTAGCTATAAGCAAACATTTTTACCAAATACTTGGCTCCTATTGCTAATAAGCAGCTGCTAAATGTTTACACTATGGGAGGGAAAGGCTGGTGTTGTTTTTGTTCCATAGTGACATTGCCCCTGTTTACATTCTACCAACTGTCCCAAGGCAGCATTTTCCTCACATGTCATGATGATGGAGGGCCCAGTACTTCATTATGCCAGCAATGATTAGCATTGATCTTTTCCATTAGCAAATGAAGGGATGCCAGGAAATATCTCCCATCAGAGATGCCCTCACACAGGGATGTTAAAACTAAAATTGTATTAAACATTCTCTGTAGTTTAAAAGCAATTGTTTTAAATATACAGTAACTTGACACAAAAACATCACTGGAAATACCGGGGCTTTATCTGCATTTCATCTTAAGTGAGCAATGGTTTATCAAAAGACATATTACCATACAATGCAACAGTTAAAGTTGGGCTTAGACAAGCACAAACAAGTAGTCACAGAGTGGAGGCTGCCTTTTCTTTTGTGTGTGTGTGTGTGTGTGTGTGTGTGTGTGTGTGTGTGTGTGTGTGTGTGTGTGTGTGTGTGTGCAGTTCATATCGGACTATGCGTATGTATACTGTACATATGTTTACGTGTTGGTCAGTGTTAATGTGTGCTTGTCTAATGTTACGGAGTAAAACATTTTGAAACATGACAGACTTTGGAGTGCAGATTATATACTTCTGCTTGTGGCCAAATGCATACCACTATATATTCTCTGAACATAAGTGTAAGTATCAATGTGTTTACACATGTCCTCATGTCTGCTCTCTTCCTCCACTCATCCCTCTGTCTCTCTCCATCCTTTTACATTACTTATTACTGCCCTACTTTCCTCCATTCTCTTCCTTCCACTTTCTGACTCAATCCCTCTTACTGTATGTGTAACGACATGACCTGAGTCAGCAGTCTTTGCTCCCTCTGAGTGGAACTCACTTGCTCTCACGCTGATGCATCTCATGCTGTGGGCTCTGTTACAGGAAGTGAATCATGCTTGTCAATAAGCAGTCCTGAGTTATCATGTTTCAGATGATGTTGTACAGACTAACCCTGTTTCTCTTGTTTTATTTATTATCACAGTGTTTTAAGTTCTTTTTTGTATCTTGCTGACCTGCTGGTAGTCACAAAAGTAGATTTCCTGGAAATAAACATACGCTTTTGGATGAATACATAAACACACACTCATACACAAACATATTCCCAGATTTCTGCATGCCCCGTTGAGATCACAGGTGCTGCTTTTGCTGCCCAACTGTGTTGTAATTGGTAGCTTCCTGTTCCACTTTACTAGCCAGAATCCTGATCAAGTCATTTTAGACAGTGACACACATAATGATAACTATTTTGATCTGGAGCAGATTTATTATATATTATTATTTATTATTACTATTACTCTCTCACACACACACACACACACACACACACACACACACACACACACACACACACACACACACACACACACACACACACACACACAGACACGCAGACACACACGCAATTATCTTCCAATTTCCCAAAACATGGTGCGCAACGTATACGCTGAGTCAGCAAGGCCCTCCATTTGAATGGCTTACTGATTTCTGCTACAGCGACACCCCCCAACTCCATGAAAATCCAGTGTGTGTGTGTGTGTGTGTGTGTGTGTGTGTGTGTGTGTGTGTGTGTGTGTGTCGTGTCGAGCACATATCCCCATTTGCGCATAGCCATTAGTGTGCACTTTTGCATAAGCTATGAATTTTCAATACAAGTCTGCAGATTTAGTGTGTGGACAAAGCCCTATTATCTACCTACCCACAGAATGTTTAATTGGTCAAGGCCAGTGTCAAAATGACCCCTTTGACCCATCAGAGTTCAGATTTCAACTGTCTGGACTAAGAGCTTTGAACCTCAGAGGCTAGTGTGCACAAGGCCAAAAGGTTTTCCCCTCAGAAGGGCAAATGTGCTGTTTGAAAATGGGCTGAATGTAAAAAAGGGGAGTCAAATTTGGAGAAAAAAATGAGACAAGGAGGCAGAGAGGTAGCTGGGTTAGAGAAAAGACAAAAGTTACACTCGATAGAAGGTGAATGGACATGAGAGTGTGAGGAGAGAAAGACAGATACAGACAGATCGAAAATACAAAGAAAACGAGGGGGAAATCGAGAACATTAACCTTTAATATTGTATATTTGGGTGGATTGGGGACACCATGATGACTGGTGATCACATCAGGATGGCTTTTATAATACAGATGGTAAAGTTCACTTTCAAATGAAATGTAAAGCATCTGCTGTGGGCAGCAGAAAAACACCTCCTGTCATTAACACTAATTGCTGAAAATTCATTAGAAACTCATCTGTACTTCTACGCCTACAAACAAACCAGAAAGGTCAAATCGGGAGCACAAGCCCAGTATCTGTATATCTAGAATAGCACTGTCAGCTCATTAGCTAGCCGTCTGGTCCTGAAGAGCTTGTGGTTCATTACGCATGGGCTCTTCTAATTCACATTTGACTCAAATCATTTTCTTAGTTCAATGGATAAGCACCAATTAAAACTAGCATATTGTAGTGCATACAGAATGCAAATATTTGTATCATCCGTCTTTCTCTTATTTTTTACGAGCAGGCCATTAAAGCAACGAAAGGACTGGATTAGTTAATGGTATCGACAGGTTAGAGCCTATAGCAGTTAGAGACACAACCCGCTCACAATTGTTGTTTTTAGCACCACCTTTTTTAGTCTGTCAGTCCTAGCTGAACCGATTCTGCTGCTGTGAGCCAAGCTTGCAAGCCACTTTTGATATTGAATGGAGATATGGAAACAGACAGGGAGGGGCAGGGGATGGACACATGGAGTACATGGAAAACATCATGAGAGGAGGGAGGTAAAGATGTTTGTGGCATCATGTTGATATGTAAAATATTAGCAGTGGTGCCTTAAACCAGATTAGACTTAAACTCTGATCTTCATTTGTAAACCCCTTAGCACTGAGATTTGCCTTGAACTGGGACAGTCTCACTGAACAGGAGATACTTTGTTGTTGTCACTGAACATCTTGTGGGTTTGTGTGCACTCAAAAAGGACACACATAGGGTGAAATGTGTTTAAATGGACATTCAATTGTTGAATTGATTGTATCTTATAAGTCAAATGACATTCTATTGTTCATGGTAACACACACACACACACACACACACACACACACACACACACACACACACACACACACACACACACACACACACACACACACACACAGGAATACAATGTAGCAGTCATTACAAAAGGTTGACCGTGTTTGCTCGATGCACTACTGTTGCTCTAGCTCCCAACATAATTGTTTTGAATATTTAAAATGTCAGTAGTTACACATTTGTTCCTGCATTTATTAATTCACCCACTTTGTTGGTGTCTCTACCTCTGCTCTTTTTTGGAGCATACGTGGGAAGTGTTAGTGAGCTTATCATTAACGTAATAAGACAAGAATACACAGAAAATGTGGAAAAGAAGGAAAGGATATGGAAAGGAGTAGTCTGGATCAATGAGTTACATTTCTAGGATAATTGCCTGACATCCGGTCCGTGAACCATGCGCCAGATGTTTCTCCCCTTCTGCTCTCTGTGTGTTGCCGTTCTCAAACTCTGTTTGCGTCGGGAAACAACAATTAGAACCTCTGAGCTAGCAAGCTACATGCTGAAAATGGCAATTTTTGAAGACAATTTGGATTGTGCAACAAGGCAGGCCTGCTTGGTTCTTTCAGTTAATTATTGTAAAGATTTACAAAGAATATGTTGACGGCATTTACTATATTCAGTAACAGACATGTTAGCATTTTTGCCCATTGGTTGTGGTAAAAGTTGTATCATCCAAGCATGGCCTATAGTCTGAAGTAAGCTAGCAAAGGAAACTTTAAACACAAATGGAGCGAAAATGTCATGGTTTTGGCTGTGTCCCCTCTGGTTACGATAATGGAGGAACAGGTAAAAACTCACACTGGGCAAGATAAAGGGACAGGGGATTTTATCAGAATACAGCATAGAAAATCTTCTTAGAAATATAGGAAATGTTGTATAGGCTATAACAACACAATGTAATTTGCTAAATAAAACACATCCCATTCATTATTAATTAATTTAATTTGTTTGTTTTTTTCAACAAATTGTGTATCCATATACAATACACATTTTCTACGGGCTCTTAAGGCAAAAATGTGGATAGTCATGGAAATATTAATTGGTCATGTGACCAGGGCCCTATTTTTAATTTAGTCTTAGTCTTGTGCCAAATGTCCTTGTTAGTTTTAGTCATAGTCATTCACATATCTTTTTTTGTTAGTCAAGTTTTAGTCGACTACAAGTCTCGTCATTTTAGTCTAGTTTTAGTCAAAAGAGAACTCAATATATCTTAGTCAAGTTTTAGTCAAAACATGTTGGTCTTTTTTTAAATAACAAATTATTTCTGAGATTTTTTTCTGATAATGTAATTAATTCTGCATAATGTATGTGCCACAACACCATAGCTAACTGGTTGATTTACAGCATAGATGCCTAAAATCAGCATTAGCTTATGAGACGTTAATTTAAGTTAACTTATCTGAATGTGTGGGTGGTTAGCCTTTAGCTGTCACTTAAGGTTGGTGGTGTTTTTCCCCGATATTTTTTGTCCGCAGTGCTTCCCATCAGTTATAATGACACATTCTGACTTTTTGTCATATTATTATGAAATGCGACCAAATATCAAGCCTCTTCTTTCTACCTAGCAGGTCGTCGTCGCTCGTCGCTCTCGCAGGAATCTCTGATGTTCGCTACTGTCTATGGGTGTTGTGTTCGTGCTCCATGTAGTTTTGTGTTGCAGCCACAGGCTGGCAGCAACAGCATAAACTCATTCAGAATATTTTGAAGGCGTAACAGCTGAATATTCTATCTTATAATGAAGTAGAGACGATTGTAGACGAAAATGAAGAGAGATTTTATTAGTTTTTATTTTATGCAAAACATTTTAGTCTCGTCTTTTTTCGTCAACAATAATGCATGTTAATTTATTATTTTTGGACATTAGTGCAGTCTCGTCATCGTCTTGTCTTAGAAAAAAAGGTCGTTGAACATATTTAGTCTTGTGTCGTCTGACGAAATAAACACTATGCAATACACGGGCGGGTGCCGGGCCCCCCTCTAACTGCCCCTGTAGCACTGTGGAGAAAGGTCTGGCAATGGGAGACTAGGAAAAGGGGTAAAGAGGAAAAGCCTGAAGGCCATCCAAAAACATACTATACAGGCAACATTTTACAGGACATTTACTTGAACAATGACTTCAGCACAAATACAGATTTGCAGCATACGACGAAATAGATGTGGAGGCAGAGTGTCTTTGGAAAGCAAGAGTATGATGGACAACTACTGCAGTTGATAAATGTTGGAAATAAAATTACCCATTTATGAAAAGTTTGCTATATCTAATGTCCTTATGACTAAAATACAAAGAACATACCAAAGGAAATGACTGAGACAAGGAAGTAGAGGTAACATAGGTGAGAGACAGTTGGAGAAAAAGATCTATGAGAAACAATACCGAAGGGAGGTGAGAGGAATCGACCAGTGGATAAGGCTTAGAAAATGAACTATGCATTCCCTCTGACCTCCCATCCAAACATTCCCATCTGGTTCAGATGTGAACCATGGACATCATTTTTGCAGCAGGCCTGTTTGCCTGTTTGTTCATCTCATTTGATTGCACTCTGAAATGACACTGACACAAAACAGAATGACAGGGATACATAGAAATAGAGGGAAATAGATATATGGTGTGTTGAGAGAGAGACAACAGACAGGCAGAAAGTGAGAAGAAAAACAGCAGCAGAAAGATAAAGCGAAGGATTGAGGAGGAAAACTACATATGAAAGAAATACATCTTGAATAAATCATCCTAACCTGGAGGTGTTTATGTGGGGATGATTTAGATCTTGGTTTGGGAGAATGGAGCTTTGTCAACAAGAACTATACAGTCATCACCGCTTGCTCTCCGTTCTGTATTCTCTCTTTCCTGTCTCCTTACTGCCGTGCGTGTACCTGTATGACAAGATGTTTGTGTATGTATACTGAAAATGTGACTTTATGCAGCATGTTTGCATTGCATAAATGTTTGGTTTTCAAATGTGTATGTTCTTTCCTCTGGGACTGAGAGATGTCTGTGTGAATATGCATGACATTTAAACCATTGCCAAATGAGTTGATACAAAGCACATTAAGCCTCTCAGCTCCACAAAACTCTCTGTGTATTTCTCAGTATGGCTATGTTTACAAAATGGTGAAGTCTGGCGACATTCGCGCAGAAGCTCGAGGGATGCGTCTTACATCACCGCCGTGAAAGGACAACAGCAGCGTTCAGCTTTGGAGATGAAGAAAACATAAAAATTACAAGATAATTAACTCTTTTAAGGAGTCCATCTTTTTTTTTTTTTTTATTCTCCGTGTCCTTCTTACTTTTGATGGGTTAAATGCTACTAGCAACTTTGTGAAGGAGGGGTGGTGGTGGTGCGCCATCACCAAGGGCTTGCGTAATGTGGATGCACTGACAGTGTTGTTGTCATTACTTAGAATTCCTCATGGGGGCGACAGAAAGTACGCATTATAGCTTTAAAACAACTTTGATTGGAATGAATGGGGCATCATGGCACACAGAAACCGGCTCTCTTATTGTAATACATCCCACGCCAAACATACTCTTTCATCTTTTACAACTGAGATAAGTTAAGCTATTTTATTATTTCATTCTTTGTAATTGCTAGTTCAAGTTCAACTGAACCAACTGTTTTCTTATCCTTTACAATAAATACTTGTGTTTTCTTTAATTTTCTACTTTATGTCACTGTTTCTACATTCAGCCTCTCTGCAGCAGCTGTTTTTCATCCCCCCACGATTACACAAAGTTGTTAAATTCAAGATATGACACTTGTTGCGAGTGAACACTACCCACATTTCCAAAGATTTATTGTATCCACAGCCAAGATGAAACCTCTGAAAAGCTGTCAGACATTTTATCACAGAGACACTATTTTCTTCACTTTATTTGTCCTTTAAGTATGGGGCTGAAAATGTCCTTCTTTACAACTGCCTATTCGAGGGATCTCAAAAAATCATTGTTACTATTCTTTTTCTATTCCTCTGTGGGTCGCTCCCTCGCAGGGATCTTTTGTGCTTGTAAACTCTTAGTATGACTCATCGCTTTATCTCCAACTCCTTACAAACACAAGCCTGTGAGCACACACACACACACACACACACACACACACAAACACACTGGATTCTCATGGGGTTGGGGGGTGTCGCTGTAGCAGAACTCAGTAAGCCATTTAAATGGAGGGCCTTGCTGACTTAGCGTATACGGTGCGCACCATGTTTTGGGAAATTGGCAGATAATTGCGTGTGTGTGTTCTTTATTTGTCCCAATATTCAAGCACAATGCGATTGTCAAGAGTCTTGTATTGTTAGTCAGAGCGATCAATACATTGTTGTTACTGTTGCACTCGACTGCTTGGTATGGCAACCAACACACTGATGCATCAACGTGTCCAAAAATGATCCGCTTTTTCCGACACAAGTAGCAGCTGAAAAAGCAGCTGGATTGCCTCTTTGTTGTACTATCTCTAACTTTTACAACTTCTACAAGACTTTCTTTCATATTTTTAATATATCATATTTGTCTTTGTTGGCTACAGTTTCAGTCTCCTATTCCCCAGGCTATACCCATGTCACCTTCTCTTCCCTTCCATCCACCCTCTAGTTTTTCTTTAGCTTTATTTTGTTTTTACGGTTTATTTGCTCCTGCAGCCACATGCTAGTTTCATACTTTGTGTGTGTGTCCACGCTTGTGTGAGTGTTCACTGTATACGCCTGTGTGTGTGGTTGCGTGAGTGTTTGTTCAGTATCTGCTAAATGTCAGCCTCTGAAAGAGCAGCTTCTGAGTTAAATGCTAATTTGAGCAAACGTTTGACATTGGCTTAATAACATAGGTATGTGTTGGCGTGCACTGTACTTTCACACATACAGTGTCAGAAAGATAGAGCAGTGTAAACCTCTGTTGCCTGAATTGTAGCAGCAAGTTTGATTGTTAGCATTTATTATCCTGGTTGTTTTCACTTGTTTTAACTTGTGACTGAATCAGTTTTGCCAGCTTTGCGGAGCCCTGAGGCCTGATACTTGAAGATGAGAAAGCAGAAGAGAGAGGAGAAGGAAACGGGAGAGCAAAGGAGAAAGAGATCAGTGAACACTCTTGGGCCCTAAATATGACATAATCACCAGCTGTTCAGGAGCTTAAAAAATTTCTATTTTTCTACTCTGTTCCTCACTGTAAAGGCTGCAACAACTTGTCACATTGCTTTCATTGTATAATCATGATTTTTGCCTCTAGTAGCTCCAAACACTGTACTGCTTAGGACCCTGACACTAATATTGTGTCTGTGTGCTTTAACGCCTCAGGTTTCTTTTGCAGTGCAATGAAGAATGATGAGAATCCGTTGGGAGGTGCCACTCCACTCAAACTACAGAGAATGCTTTGCTGTTGGCATGCTGCTGTCTGTCCTGTGCTGCTACAGATACAGTCAGAGCAGTGAAATACACAACTTAAAGCATCCCAGGCTATATTAACCTCATAGCCCAGAAGCATTTGATCTGGCAGCAGCAGCAGCAGCAGTAGTAGTGGTGGTTACAGCACAGTACTAGTAGTTTTCGCATCAACCTTTACTTTGAGAGAGAAACTGTGAGAACATGTTGACAGGACTCTTGTATGTATTCTGGTGGCCTGTAATTGACAGAAAGTAATGGTGTCCCATTTACACAATACAAATACTAAGCATTAAAGAGACTGATCATCTAGCAAAAAATGTTGTTTAACAACTTACAATGCAATTTTAATAATACCGGCTCATTCGCTATATTGAATTGACAGCAATATGTGTTGCAGAGTCAGCTGCTTACCTATATAACGCCTTCCTACTTTGTTGAGCAGGTAAAATGTTGTGTGTGCAGGCGTACACTAAATGTGTAGTGTAATGAGTTTGCTTAATGGTGTTTGGATGTGTTTTTTTTCTTACGTGACTTTTCTAAACAAGAAATCTCAGCAGAAGTGTTGAAACATTGGTATCAATCAACCCTATCAGCTGAAAATATGTTAAGCTCATTTTGTGCCGCAGAGTAGTGAAACATTAAAACAGGGGATACTCATTTCCGTACTTATCGCGCTGTTGGATGCTGTCCTCTGTGACTTCAATGCCTGACAAATCTATCTCTTTCTCTCCCTGACCCTGTATTTCACTGGTTGAAGGCTGAAAATATTATAAACAAAAACAAACATAAACAAACATAACTAATTACACTGGTCGGACTGTTCAGCTCTGTTTCAGACTGATACCTCCGGTGCAGGCTGGTCCTCTTCCTCAACACGTGCCTTTTTCAGTTGCGAAAAATACTTTTCAATATCCATCTGTATTGAAGCAGCAAACATTCAGTGTAAGAGTAAAAAAATGACATAACATTATTTATAATACGGTTATTTGATTCACAGCTGCTACATATAGTGTTTTGACCTTGACAACCCAACTGCATTTCACCGCAAACTTGTGACTAGTTAACTTTCTAAAGCAGGTGCAATTGCTTGTTTGCTAAGAGTTGGGTCGGGAATTTCGCCAGCCGTCTTCTCTCCTTATGGAGACAGACGCTGTGTGCGCGGTGGGAGGAGTGTGTGTGTGTGTGTGTGAGCGAGACGCAAGTGACAGAGAGACGGAGGAGAGCAGGGAGAGGAAATCCAGCTGAACGTGTTTTAAATAGCGTTTAAAAAATAAAAAATGAATAACGAACGCAATGTGCAGTGGCCAGTGTTGATAGTGAGGCGCACCGCCAAACATTAGTCTATGTGTGGGAAACACTGGCCTATTTGTATATCTACACTTTTACGTAATAATGCATTTCAGTATTCTATAGACGATTGTTTGTAGTAGTACTGAAGTAGCAGTAGTAGCAGAAGGAGTCATGTTTAATTTATGATTAGAGCAACAGAAGGGCCCTTAATAACTTAAAAGGAGTACAATCTGTAAAAGGAGTGCCCCAGCATGAACACTCAGAAGTGCTGCAACATTTGGTGAATAGCTTCCATCAGCAGTCCAATTTAAGCTCTGAGGGTGAAGTCAGCAGGGAAGGATCACCTCAGTGTGAGCCTTGTGGGAGAGAGAGGGTGAGATATAAACACAGAGGGGCAATGCTTTTTTTACAGTGTACAATGAAAGATCAGTTGAAAGCGAGGGAATGTGAATGCAAGAACAAAGCAAGAGACAGATTTGGAGAAAGAAAGGGCTGTGATGGGAGGCCATGCAGAAGTGGAGTAGGTGTTGGATGGTCAACAGTGAAAGGCAGGTGTGACCTTAACTTACTTAACCCTTTATTTATAGAGGACAGCTGAAGACATGAAAGGGGAGAGAGAGGGGGAATTACATGCAGCAAAGGGCCGCAGGTTGGAGTTGAACCAGCGGCCGCTGCATCGAGGAGTACAACTCTATATATGGGCGCCTGCTCTACCAGGTGAGCTACCCAGGAGCCCAATGGAGAGCTACTTTAAAGAGGGAAAGGGAGATGTAATGATGCTCAGTGCAGAGGGGCCATTGAAGTATGCTTTTTGAATTCTTAGAGTGCTTTTGCCTTTGGTCCACGATTCTCTTCTGTGTGTGTATTTGGTGGTAAGGGGTTACTTTTAGAGCAAATCTTTTCATTGCTGCCACATACACTCATTCTTTCTTTCATTCTGTCTCCTGATGCTTTGCTCAAAGCCAAAATGATGTAAACAATGTTTGTTACAAGTCACAATATATTTGAAACCTCTGTATTACACCCAGACATTTTCCATTTTCCTATATTAGTGACTGTTTTAATTAGGAATACCAAACCTGCCATGATTTGTTCTACAATGTAAAAAAACATTGAAATTAGTGCAGTACAATGCATGATTGCTGCCACAAATTTTTCACAAGCAAGAAACAGTTGAAAAACATAACCTCCTTGGCAGAGGTAAATAATAAGTAATGCAATGGGAAACATATATTGGGCCAAAATAACATTAAGTAAATAAAAAATAAAAATCTAAGTTGTTATTCAAGGTACAGATTACTAGTTTGTACAAGTAAAATATTCACATGCAGGAATTATCAAAAACCATACTTCTAAAACCTGCTTGGGTCCATAAAGAGGAGAGAGAACACCCATCAGGGAGACTAATGTTGTTTTGGCTGATAGGGGCTGACACACAATGCTACATTCCTCCCTCATCCTACTTCCAAATGTTCATTAATTCCTGACTTAATTGAATTTTTGGCAAAACACTGAATTGGCAAGAACATACAAACTAAAACACACATATAATGTGTCTGGCCTCGCTGAGTGATAACTAGCCTGTCCCTAGGAACAATATTTACACCATGGTGCTGATTGATGTAGCTGTGTGTGTGTGTGTGTGTGTGTGTGTGTGTGTGTGTGCACGTGCATGTGTGTGTGCGTGTGTGCACGTGCGTGCGTGCACGCATGCGAATAAGAGACAGGGAGTGTGTTTTTTATGTGCTGGAATTCAAAAAACCTTTGTTTTACCAAAGTAAAAGTTTATAGGAATTCAAACACGGCTTAATACATCATTTTACTATGCCATATCCACAATGAAACATGTTGGCCTCAAACAGGTAATCCCAAGATTAAAACAAAATGAAAACACTAGTTTCAGTTACAGGTTATACATTTCTCAACGGTCAGAGTGGTAGTGCTGGAGACCCACAAATCGTAATTAACAATATTCAACTGAGGCAATTACTGAAGCTACAGTATATCTACTTTACCATTTTGAACCACAACATAGCGGAATTAAGACAACTCTTAGATCTTTGCTTAATACGGTAGTAGCTTATTTTGTCAAAAAGGGCTCATCGTCTTATGATTTTTTATTTTCTCCCTCTGCTACTTTGTATATACTCTATATCTTAGTTTCCCTTTTGCCTCTTTACTTTTACCATGATTTAACTTCTCACACCATGGACCTCATGGGATTGGCAGCTGACTGTGACCTTTTATCTAATTAGATTTTCTATGTTGTGTCTTATCAAGCTATCACTTCTTATGAATGAGTTTTAAGATAATTCTGTTCAAGCAGTTTCAGCTGTTAATTAGCCACCAACAAATAAAATATATGTGACCTTTTTGTTAGATTCAGCTATAAGATTGACAGTTAAATGCACAGCATTTGTTCAGTCAATTAAATGGATTAGTCAGTCCACTTATGGTCAGTAGCCTGGCTAGATGTTGAGGGTCAGGAGCGCAGGAAGAATGTGTGGCCAGACATTCCTTCGTTTTGTTTGCTGTTTATAGTTTACACTGACAAGATCTCATGACATTGTTTTGAACGAGCAGGCATATTGTAATGATTTCTTAAAAGCTGAAAGCGGTCCGTTTCACCATATCTCAACGTGAATTTGACTGAAGCCCTGCAGTAATCTATCTGCAGTACTGTGGGACTTCAGCAGTGTTCAATAGTATTACCACAGTGAATTAGAGACAGATCCCTTTTCAAGGCTATCAAGTTTAATGTCTTGAAATTCAAAAAATAAATGACGTAGTCATTAGCCTTAGCCATATTCATTATACAAAGAAAACATATTTCCCATACTACACAGTGTCTTAAAGCCAAATAAAACAGCTGCAAAAGTAAGACACAGAACTTGGTGGGGTTTCTTAATAAGAATTCAAAAACCTGCATAGTAAAAATAAAACATCTTTTGCCAATTTGGCTCTGTGCTGCACCTTTCCTTTGTGCCACTGCCTACAGTGATCAAACTGCCATCCTAAATAGAGCTGTTGAGAAACGATAGAAAACAACTCCCTCGATTATGTCTCTGGGATTGTGATGCGTTTGTCTGTTCATGCGTGTGTGTGTGTGTGTGTGTGTGTGTGTGTGTGTGTGTGCGTGTGTGCATGTGTGCATGTGTGTGTTGTTTTAGCTTAAGTACAGTAGATGTGTATGCCAATCTATAGTACCCGTTGCTGTTTTTCCAATACCTCTGACTTTCTTTAGCTCTCCTCTTTCCCTTTAATCTTTTCACACCCACTCTCATTCCATTCTCATTTATCCGCTCATTAAAATACCTGACTTTTATCCCTGGTTTTACGTCCGCTTTGCTTTTTCTCCTTTTTATTTTATTATTCACGATACACAAACACTTTTTAGAATTCTCTGCTCATTCCGATTTTTAAATATACTAAAGCTTAAGGACGAGACAGAGCTACGTATACAGTACATTCATGCTGTTTACTTGAGTCCAGCCTCTCCTCTCGCTTCCTCCCTCCCACTACATCTCATCTATCCAATCACCACCTGAGTTCCTCTTCCCATTCATAAACTTGCCCTTTTCCCCATTCTCTTTGTTGTTCATCTTGTGTGCCAGCACCTGAGCTAGACCTGCCCTAGCGAGGAGTCTTGATGACTCATTGCCCCCCACTGGGACATACTCAAGACACCCTCCTACAGAGCGCTATGCGCTCCAACCTTGGAGTGTGTGCCAAACTTCACTTAATAATGTTTTTTTTTTATCTTATTAATTGGTAGCAAAGTCTCTTCATACTGAGCTCTCTTTGGTCCTTCCTCCTCTACTTCCTCTTTCAGATTTGGCATGCACTCCCTCACATGGCCCTTATCTTTAACTATCTGACACGCAGGCAACACAAATCAATACAATTCCCATCTTGCCTAGATTGATTCATAGTTATGGGACTCTTATATGGTGAGCCTTATCTTGTGATCTGTGAAAGGTAATGATGTCTATCAATGTGTGCAATGTGTTGCTACAGGCATGGCAAGCTCTCTAACAATCAGTTATTTTCAAGGTGAGGGAGTGTGTGTGTGTGTGTGTGTCTAGTCTTGGTCAGAGTACTGCATGATTTCATTGTTAACCTGAATTTAAGTGATGTGTGGATATTAAAGAGATACTGTTGTAGCTCTGTTAACCAGATCAAATAACAACAACACTTTGTAGTTGATCATATTAGTATTTCTCCCTATGTTCTTTTCTCTCACCTTCCACATTTTAAAGATGGTTTTCAAGTGTTAGCCTTTTGAAAAAAAACATGTCCTGAAGGTTTCAGATTTCAAGTGGATTAGCATTTGCAATTATGGCCTCATTTGATGCTGTAGACTGCTGTGATTATGTGCTTAATTCTATCTGGGGCAGCATACAAAAACAAAGATGCCTACATGGGCCACAGCAATCTAGAACAAGATAAGCAAGTATGAAAAATGGTCAGAGGGATGTATGGATGGATAGATGTATGCATACTGTATTTACACACAAACACCCTTTTGGCATACAAAATATGATTGCGATCAATCAGTAATAATGAAAGACCTTTTCTTAAATACCACAAATTAGATTCAGTTAATGGGACAAATGTTGACATTCAAAATGTCAGTAAAAACTTTAAATGGATTTGAAAATGCCTTAAGCACCCAAGCTATTTCCATTATTGACATCTAAATTGTTAAGAGGCGAAGAATGAATGCTTTCAGGTTTAGGAACAGGTTTGATAAGAACAAAAAGAGGAGTTTGCCATCCCCTTATTGACATACATTTTGAAAAATATATGTATGTGCTCTGTGCATTTAAGCTACTCATTCAAATAGTTTAGAAGCAGTGACCTACATTTAAGGCTAATTACTCCAAGGACTGTATGTGAACATTATTTTTTTTATTATGACTCAGCCATCAATTGTTTTTCTGCTACTGTGTGTTTGCATTGCAGCCATGGTCCTGTAGATCTGCGCATTTCACCAGGCTGCAACACTATCAATATCAGGGCATTGATTCCAGACCAATGATGATTATGTATACGCTTGTGCAGCTGTTATATAAAGTGACAGGTAGCAGTTAGTAGCATCTCCCTATTGCTGAAATGGCCTGTATCCACTACAACCTCTTTACTGACTCATGTCAGCAAAAGACCAATAATATTACAGTATTCATGAGCTTGTTTTGATGTACGCCTCTTTGGATATGGTGTCTGTGTGCACCAACTTGACTGACAGACAGTATAACCTTGTTGTATGAATGTCAAAGTGAAGCTACCTCTGCCATGTACATGTGTCCGGGAGAGGCAGAGTGGGAGGCCCCACAGGAACTAACCAGTTCCATCTTCAACTACTGCCTCAGGCAAACTGACTGCAAAACACAGACTGCAGACAAAAACACACATGCAAACATATATAATGACAAAATACATTTAAAAAAAATGTGAGAGACTGTTTAGAAATATTTAACTCATCAAGATGATGCGTGATTGTGTCTCTGTGTGATTTTGGTTGGCATGTGTCTGTTTTTATGTGCATCTGTCTGCCAATGCATTAAAGCAGCTGTGCAGTATGTGCCATCTTAGCCAAGTTAGTTTGGATTCCTCCCATCTGCCTTACAACATATGTATGTGTGCATACTGTAATGTTAGGTGTCAAACTCCAACCTGTGTCTGGAATTTCAATAGAATTTTCCCTGACAGTCTTTGGCATTGCACTTTGTTTGAATTTCCTCACATGCGCACGGCTGGAAGTAGCCTTCTGAGCACAACAATTACAGCTCCCGAATGTGGCCATGTATGTTCACACATGCACGTGTGTTTTTAATGTGCATGCGTTTATTGTTTATTAAACATAGTTTTGTTTGTATTGTGAGTATAGAGATAGCTTTTAAGCAGGCTACTACTCTAGCCCAGACTGTCAATATGAACAGATGGCTGTGAATTGTGTCCATTTATTGTCATAGATCAAGAACAGTATACTGTGCAGCGAGTTTTAGTTTCTTGATTACTGGAAGAGGCATTGGAACACAGAGTTGGCCATCTGAAGTGTTAATGAGGGGAATGTGTGGGAGTGTGTGTGTGTGTGTCTGTCTGTGTGTGTGTCTGTGTGTCCGTTCCTGTCTCCTGCCTGTGGTCAGAGGCTGTCAGCTTTAGACCACGGTGGCACATGACAGTATTACCCTGTGTGTTTGTCCTGCCTACACTATTAGTTTGCTCAGCTTCACACTGGCACCATGTCATGCCAAGATGACAGACCACGTCTCCACCCCTGCAGGACCAGCTCATGATTAATGGCTACAGACATGTTTAATTGTGTGGTCTTTGCTTTATTATGTAGGGTATAGTATAGAACTTTGAAAATCAGGTGAGAGAAAGCGTATGACATGTTACAAAGGTTAGATTTGAACAAGTTGGGAGTGGAGCTCTGTAGGTCATGTTTCAGAATGCCTTAGGCACCCTTGCAAATATATTTAGTGTAACAACTGTAAAACCTTTGGCTATGATCGGATAGAACATTTTTTCTACTGCTGAAACACAAAGCACAGTTTGCAGTTTTCAGCATTGCTAGTAATGATGAAAAATAGGTTTAGAGGGTGCAATGCGAGTTGCATAACAGTGTTTGCTAGCACAAAGTGGAAAATAAATATAAAAATACACACAAGCAATTAGCAACTGGCTAGGTTTGCAATTGAAGTAGCGAATGGTCTGCATATTTGACTCCTGACATGGTGAAACATGTTCAGCTTGAAGCTTCCAGAGCACCACGACACGGAGGAGAATGTGCACCTGACGTGATCAAAATAACTTGTGGCATGTTAAAAAAAGAATGCATCTGGTCATGGCCATATTTATTTATATAAATCAGCTTACAATATATGCTTTGTGTGGAATACATACCGATGACATAACATAATCCAAGTTTTCTAACTAGGTGATGCAATTTATGTGCAATAAACAATTAAACTAAACTAAACCACATGTAAATTTAGAGCATTCTTGCTTAGCCCCGTAGTGTAGACTGTGGTCAGTCTCATGTGACTCAACTAACTTGTGTTAACTGTCTCACATAGCTGCTCTCCACACTTGGTTTCATCTTATTTAAGTGCTGTACCAGCACAGGATAAAAGCTTGGCTGAAGCTGTTCCCACGTAGGGACAGTGGATAGGATGGGGGAGGGTGTGGGGGTTTGAAAGCAGGTCTGCAGCACAGTTATGGGGGAGAAAGTAGAATAAACACAACAGTGGAGAAACATGGAAAAGGCATGCTAAATTAATTGGTCAACCTTACATGAATGAAAATGAAAAATCAAAATCTACTATTTCCAAGGTCAACAATGAACTGTTAAGATAACTGATCTCTATATGCCTGAACTCAGTGCTATCTAATTTAATTCTAATCTTAAAGGTGCTGTAGGTTGGATTGGGAAGATCCAGGACTTAGCCAAAACATTTGAACATCAACAACTTCTCAGTCCCTCCCCCCTTTCTGCTAAAGCCCAAAATGTTCTCCTAAGCCCCTCCCCCCACAAGGGAGAATTAGGCTGAATCCCATTTTTCTATCTTACCCCTACCCCTTACCCCTAGCCCTTGGCCCTCGAAAATGAGGGGTAGGGCGTAAGGGTGAAAACATACCCCTATGAAATGGGACGCCACTTGGTTACATCATCATACATACTTAGGTCTGTTTGCAATACATATTTGTAAACACACTGCATGGTGTGTTGTATATCTGTTTCAGTTATCACTGTTTTGAATTTCATTGATGTTCAGAAAACACTTTCTTTGTTAACAAAAAGCTGTCTTTATTGCCCAATAAAGTAAACATTATTAGAACTATTAGAACCATAACTTACATGTCACACATATAAAAAAGGAACTCAAATGTATAACACAAAAAAAAGACACAAGACCACAAACAAACCAAAAACTACAGCTATTCTGAAATTCCAGACCACAGTCTGATGCCTGTTGGCCAGTAACCAATAATGAATGGCTACAACATGAACGCAGAAACTTCTGCTCGTTTTCAGCCCGAGAGTGGATCAGCTGCTGGGTTTCCTCCGGCGTCCCTGTGTGATACAGGACGGTAAATGTAAAGCACGTATCGATGTCTCCAAAGCAAGTAGTGTTATACACTGATATCAAATGAAATTCACTGCTAATGAGTTTAGTTAACACTGTAGACATGCATGGAGTCCATTCAAGGCAGAGAAATGCGGGACTGTTGTGCAAATAAGCAATGTAGCTAACGTTAACTTTAGCGTTAGCATAGCAAGCTAGCGATTTTTAAAAAGGTTTCAATTACAAATATGGTTGCAAATATATATGTACAGGACTGTGTAGAGTACAAAACAAGACTGTCGTCATTTTTAAATCAATTCTTTAAGCCGAAAATACTTACATTTATGGGTCCTTCTGGTCGACCTGGCAGCCATTTTCCTATTTGCGCAATTAATCTGGATACCCCTTGCTTTTCAAGTAAGCTTGCGTCCTTGCTTGGCGTTAAGGGGTATATAGCCCTTCCCCTTAGCCCTACCGCTCAACCAAAATGAGTATTGGGACAGCACTTACTGTCACGTGAGCGCGCAAAACTAAGGGGTAGGGATAAGGGGAAGGGTTAAGACAGAGAAATGAGACGCAGCCCAAATGCCTGGCCATGATTGGTGCATCTGAACAGGGAGCTGTGGATTTTTGCAGGCTGTAGGTGGTGCCAGAGGAGCCAGATTTGTTTTTTTTTGAATTACCTGCTTCATGTAGTTCTACTCAGACATAGGGGAAATTTCAGCAAATATGACAGAAAGTTAGTTTTATAAGTCTTACCGACTGCACCTCTAATCCTAAAATCAAGTCTTAAAAAGTGCCTTTTTGAAATGGGCTGATTGTTAAGCCTCTGGTATTGCTGCTTGCAGCTTTTTGAGAACTGTTCATCCAAACAACTTCACACTCAACAGTGTGCTTTCTTGGGCCCTGAGCCATACACCTGCCATGACATAGTTGCTTCCCCTTGCAATGCCAGAGTATAGCGTTCAGAGTAGGGTGTTCATTCCAAAAGTTACATCATTAATGCTTGACATGTTTCAGTTTTGATACATGTAACATTTCTGGTCTCTTTGTCTTCATTGGTTCCTGAATGTACTGTAGCGAGCAACAGAGAGCAAGCTGTGCCCAGCATGCCGTTTAGTGGTGTAACAGTTAATAAAGGGTCCCCTCTCAATACACTACACAGTGTGTACAGTATATAACGCATCCACTACTTGTAAATATGTCCATTAGACCTCAAGAGCTCACACTCGACACTGCCCTTTCTTGGGTCCTCAGCAATACACACGCCAAGTGTAAAGTCAATCGGATGAACGGTTGTCGATACACAGACAGACACATCTTCCATTTTAGTTAGCGAAGAGCAGAACTAACGCAACCACTACCATAATACACAAATAGATTGGATTCATATAGTGAATTATTATACCCTTGTGTTTCATCCCAACTCTGGCAATTGTAGACCTCATTCCCACCACAATTGAACAGGCAAAAATTCTGATTTATTATTTCTCCTGATCGTATCATTATAAATCCCATTTTTACGGCATTTCATTCAAATGGTATTGGCTTTTGTAACTGTGACTCATTTGGCCATAAATTCAGCCCTCAAATTCTTTTATTTTTCACTACAGTGGTTTCTCTACAAACTTTCCTGTTTATTCCTTCCTTGCATCAGATATGCAAGGTTTGTTTCCATCTTTGCATGTGAGTGGGGAGTGTTCAACGAAATTGAAGTGTTAATGTGTGCTCTTTGTGTGTATATCTGCTGTGCATATTTGTAAAGAAAAAAAAGCAACAAAAGTGCCCGTAAGCTCATAACACTTGTACAGATGCAGTTTTAAACAACTATATCTGAAAAGTTATACATGTTTGAGAGGGCTGAGGGACTGAGGGCCAGATGTACGTACATTTGCGAATGTAGCGTTGTTGCCATGTCCAACCCGCAAAAAACGCACACTGTGATACTTCAGCTTACGTCGTATTTACCGAACCTGCAGTTCATCGGGTAATCAGCACCTTTCTCCGCCCACTATACCATAAATTGCGCTGTAGCAAAGCGTTAAGTACTTGTGCTGTGATACAGCTGAGTGCAGACTGTGATATTCCCACTGCTGATGCTTTGACTGTTTGAAATGATCCTGATGCCAATATTTGTAATGTAGCGAGGAGTTTAACAACTGCTGGAATGGAATGTAAATGCTGAGTCAGAGATTCAATGTCATCTTTGATTTCTTCCAGTAACTGTAATATTGCATGGCTGCTTAATCTGTAACGCTTAATGATTTCGTGTTCACTCAACTGAAAAAGTCAGATCCTTGTGGCAAAAATCTTTTCAGCTCGTCTCCTTGGTCTATGTCTTCGTCTTGCTAGGATTACTGCTGTCATTTCACCAGGAGGCATATGCGAGGAAACCTGCTTCCAGGTTTACACCTGCTTTTAAGAGGCGGAGAATTTTCACTGGCGGTTTTTCTACATACTGCAGAATACGTAATTAGGCGCCCTTTGCGCTTCCCCTCCAATCTCTTTATGGAAAACTCCCACTTTCCCCTTGACCCTTTTCGCGTTCGTATGTCTGGCCCTAAGAGAGAAAGATAGAGAGTCAGAAAATGCAAGAGCGAGAACGATTCTGAGCACAAGAAGGAGGGAGTGAAGAAGAGAAGTTTCTCACTCAGCGGAATCTCTCTTCACTATCTTCTTACTTATAAAACAACTAGATCCAGAGTGCAATACGCAACTGCTGCTGCTAATGCAACAAGTGCAATTACTGTCAAACCGTATTGCCACATCCATGTATCCATTTTATTTTCTACAATTTTTTATCTGTACTCTGTGTTTAGTGTTAATTAGGAAATGTTATCATACTAACACACAATGTTGATGTAAACATTATATCTGCTAAACATGTTAGCACTGTTATTGTGAACATGTTAGCTCACAGTGTAGCTGCGCCTAAACACAGACTCAGTCATGGACGACTCTCTGTTTTGTTGAAACTGTTTTAAAGAGGTGTTAATTCAACTTTACCATATGGGAGGTAGAGGTTTGTGGTGATGTTAAGCTGTGTTCCGTCATACTGAGAGGTGATTCTAATATTTAGTATACCCTCATTGATACTTGATGAGGTGTCTGCCATATTACTAATTAACAGTATTACCGTACTCTTATATTATCTCATTGTTTACTGTATCTCTCTTAGCTTTTTACCTCGATCCTATCACTCACTCAACTTCACCTCCCTGTCCTCTTTTTTCATGGCCCTCTTTTCCTATATTTTTCATCACACACCTCTTTATACTTCTGTGCTCCTTTCCCTCTTTCCCCCCTCTTTTTCCCTTTCACTTTCCTTCTCAGGACATCTGTTAAGCGATGTTTTCCAGGCTTAGTGACCTATATCTATACCTAATGCCCTGTCCATTTATCTAGGAGATATCTGGGCTAACACAGCCATGTGCACACACAAAGAAAAATGCTTGGTGAGAGTAGAGCTGGAGAGGGAGGAGTGATTCTACATACTGTATCAAACAGTATAATACATTTTATGTGTCACAGTCTCTAGTCATTCCACTTCAAAAGGGACATGCCAAAAGTTGCCCTAAGACAAACAGTGACTAAATAAATTGAAAAAAGAAAGAAAATAATTAGGGGGTTTTATGCAAAGCACCCTTTTCTCCTGACAAATTAGAGTAGAACATTCCTTCCTACTAGGAATATGTTTAAAAAAAAAAAAACTGCTTTGCATACATATATAACCGGAATGTCAAAATAAATGTTTTTTTTTCAACTGTTCAACAAAAAAATGCTTTTTTTTAGCACTGTACATACGTTCACTCCCCCCCCCCCCCCCCTACAGAGTAGTATGTTGCCTGGATGCTGAGTAAATATGACTTCTTTTCACAGCTGCAGCCACTATAGCAAAATAACTCTCCCCAAGGTTCAGGGCAAACATCTGGCTCAGCCAGAAATATTTGCTTTTACCATAAAGGCAAACATTTCATCTTCCATGTTGGCGAGCAGCCTTCAATCTAATGGTACCTACATCTCATCTTTCATTTCCATTGACATTTTCTATTTACCTTTTTCCCCAGAAACATAATACCTCTCATTTTACACTTTCAAACTTCTGCCATTTAATCTATTCTGAGATGAGGAGCAGAGGATAGTGGACCCAAATGCAGGGAGAGACTGGCAGGCAGGAGATCTTTTGAGCTGAGGTTTAATAATAACAAAAAATGGCAGTACAGACACTGGAAAAGGACATAGCAAAACTCAGAGGGAGAACTACAAAAAAACACAAGGCTGAAACAAACTTAAAGAACATAAACTAGCAGAACTAGGAACCCAAACTCACGCAGACAGGGCAACGGACACAAACGGACACACAACGATCCAACAAGAGCCAAAGGAAACACAAGGGCTAAATACACTGGGTAATGAGGTAACGAGGGGCAGGTGACACAGCAGGTGAAACACATTAGGGCGAGGCATGACAATCAGACAAGACGGGAAAACAGAAAGCAAAACTAGACAAGACAAGACAGAAAACAGACTATCAAAATAAAATAGGAAACAGAAATCTACACAATGAACAGGGAAATAAGTAAACCGAAATGTGCACAACAGAACTATACAAAACAAGATACATACGGAAATCTACAAAAAAAGGAAAAATACAGAAATAATAATACAGGCAACAGAAAAAGTCCAAAACCATGACACTATTCCCAAACACATTACCCCTGAAGTCAAATCTAATGATGGGGATTCAAAGCACAAATTATATCTATCATAAGTTGTGGCCTGGATCCTGTTTTGCATATGGTCAGAAAAACTGTCGGAAACCTGTGGAGCTATTATTGATGCAAATGAGATAATAGCATTATGCTAATGACTGTTCATTAGATTACCTTGTTGTATGTGTTAAATTAGCTTTCAGATAAACCCCTAACCTGTCCTATTTGCAATCAAAGTCTTATTGGATGACATTCGATATTGGTTAATTGAATCTTGTTTATTTAGAGTAGGAGACACTGTGTGAAGTTTACCTGGAGGTCAAGAAGCACACACTCACTTTTCTATCTTGTGTCAAAACACAAAGTGCAGGCAACATGCATAGCCTGGAGTAAAGTTTAATTAAAGTTCAGTGGTCTCACATGTAGGCAAGATAACTGCACTAACACCTGTGTCTAAGTTTGCATGCTGTATACAAATGTGTATAGATCAGTGTGTATGAGTCTGCATCACTCTTTGTGTGTGTGTGTGTGTGTGTGTGTGTGTGTGTGTGTGTGTGTGTGTGTGTGTCAATTGCCACCTCTGCTCATTAAAGGTGAACTAAAGCGAGGACTGGCCGTTTGTTGGGTTGATAATTGATGCTCACAGCTCAGTGGGATACAAGGTTTAATTCCTCAGCATTAACGGACCTCACATACACTCACGCACAAACACATACACACAAACTGCGAAGGAGACATAAATCAAAGACTAAGAGCCTGCCACTGCCTGCCTTACTGCAATGACAATATCAAAACACCTCTCCATTTCTCTGTTTCTTTCTCAATCTTTCTTTCAATCCCTGTTAATCCCTCTCCTTTGACTGCTGTAACACTGTGTCAGTGCACATATCTCCTCTCTCTTCCCCTCCGTTCAATTTTATTTTGACTGCAATTACAATATCATAACACAGCTCCCTCTCCCCCACTCTGTCTGACTCTCTCTCCTCCACTCAATCCCTTTCAAGCTCTCTCTGAACAACAGATGGTCACCTCATCCCACCCACAGATAGAGGGATAGAGAGTTACAAGGCTGATGGGGGAGGAATGATAGAAAGTGGAGCAACCAAATAAGTGTGTGTCTGTGTGTGAGAGAAAAGGAGAGGGAGAGAGGGAGACACGGAGAGGGAGAAAGTGAGGGGAAGAGAGAAATGATGGTGTCTTGAGAGACCATGTCCATAAACACAGAAAACACACAACACAAACCATAGCCTTGCAGGGAATTTAGATTAGAACAAACACACACACACACACACACACACACACACACACACACACACACACACACACACACACAGGGCACGCAAATAAGCGTTCCAAAATCTGCATGCCCAGATTACATCCTCATCCTATCTGATGGCACCAGGTCAGATAATTATTTTAAGCATGATTTACATATGAAACACTAATAAGAGTTGAGGTGGGGAAGGAGGCTGAGGGGGAGGAAAGAAGGGTGAGAAAGATGTAGAGAGAAAGAGAAGGGTGGAAGATGAGGGAGAGGTGAAGTGGTGGATTGAAGTGCAGCGCCATGTATGATGAGATAGAGGGGACGCAAGGTGAATTACAGCGGCACCGGGGAGGGGAAACCAGGCCAAGCTTCTGTCGGTCTCGATTTTGCTGGCTAGTAGGAATTCTGAACCCCCATCTTTCCCCTCTTTCACCCCTCAAATTGGTATTCATGGTCTATTGTGGTCACTACATAATTGAGCTGCTACCGGTGATACAGAATGATAAGAGAGGAGGAAAGAGGGAGAGCGTGAGAGGGGGAAGAGTGGTAGCGGAAAGAGGGAGAGCGTGAGAGGGGGAAGAGTGGTAGCCCATCATTACACTAAATCATGATATAGGAGATGTGCTATAGAATGGCATATTGTTGCTGAAAGTGCAGATTTGATGCTAGAGACAAAATTTAGTCTAATCAATGTAGTATTGTTATGGTGGAATTGCTAGGAGAACAGTGCTCGATAATAAGATGATCACTAATTCTAAATGGTTTGGAGATGTGCAAGATGAAAGTGCAGCACTTTTAATCAAGGCTGCCTCTTTCAGAGCACCAGTAAAGTTAGGAGTGAAGCTTAACGCCCATGGGAGACAGCATTTGCCACCCTCTGTCAAGCTATCTCTTCTAACCATGTGCCTCATTATAAAAGAGATAACACACTGAATAAAAAGCAAGCACACTTCCGCCTCAGCAACAACTCTTTAACATTGGGAACCAACACAAAGATGCAGCAGAACAAAAGAGAATTAGTTGCTTTTAAAGGTTAATTACATTTTATATTTACATTTATTGAACTGTAGCTATAAAAAAAATATAATCTCATCTGGTGTGAATAATATCAAAGTGTTTAATTTCCTTTAAACTACACACCAGGGTATGCATGATTTAACATGGTTCTATAACAGTAATTACGATAATTCTCTATAGTAGTACAATTGTCCCATCGTACTATTTCTTATTGATAGCGAAATGGACCATTCAGTATCAGTCGTTACACTCAATAATGTTGTAAAACAGTGAGACCTTTCTCATGTTCAGATCATCACACTCTTTTAGACTAAGGCAAACATCTCAAGAGAAAATCCTGGTGTATTTTTGGTAGGAGGGTAATTTACTTTTACTATTATTGTGATGAAGACTGCAAGATTAATTTGTACTGCCTGAAGCTAAGACATGATGATTGGTAGAGAAGACTCAGTATTCACAGGAGATATTTTGCTGTCACCTTCTCATATCTACAGCAAGCCTTATTGACACAGAATGATGATACATACAAGATCCTGCAAAGTGGAAAGAAGAACTACCTAATATATTTGCTGGTACTGAAATGCAGCTGCTGAATACAAATGGGGATAACATCATTAAACAAAGGACACTGCAATAAAAACCTAAATGGCAATGAAGCAAAACTGCAAGTCCACTCTTAAAGAGACAGTCCAATTTAATACAGCATGTAGTAAATGTTGATCTTGTGTGGCATACTATGTTTTCATGGACGGGCATTTGAGAGTACAGAGGAGGCCAGTTTAAACTTCACTGTTTTGTCCACTATCTCATTCAGTGTGCTGTTGGGTAAAGTAAAAAGCATAATGACAGCCTGTGTTGTGACACTAGCTAAGTTAATGTAGACTTGTACTTCTTTATTTAGTAAAAACTCCTGAGTGACCTCTGGTCCCTGAGTATTTGAAGATTGTCTTTCTTTTCTGGTACTATGCCTGTCCCCTTCTTTGAAGCAGCTAAATATATTGTGAAGCCCTTTTTTATAATTTCCATTTGAAATGACAATATATGAGTACATTATTGGTTTCTATCAGCTTTGTTTACATGGTTTAAATACCTGATGTGTGTTAACATTGTTATGATTGTATAATGAATTATAACAGGTTATGGAACATCCAAACGCCATCTATAAGTCAAGCTTGTATGTGAATCTACTAAAAATTGAAATACAGTGTTGAAGGCATGGGCCGTTATGAGATTCTGACGGTATGATAACCTTCAGCAAAACTATCATGGTTTCACAGTATTGCAATTACAGCTCTAAAATTGATTATTTGCAGTGTATGTGTGTGTGTGTGTGGGGGGGGGGGGGGGGGGCGGGGTTAAAGATAAGGAAAAATATGAACAATAATGTTGCTGTCAACAGGCTTATCTGATAATGTTAGCTACTGCCCGTTACCTTGAAATCATCCAGCAAATAGAGGGTACCGTAGGGTCGTCACGTCACCGCTCATTTTACACACAGTTTAACAACAAAACAAAACGCTGAGTGAACATTACTAGCTACATTTTTCATGTTGGTTTTGAGCGGTATGCACCCCCACTAACCTGGAAAACGGTTTTAAAACAGTAACGTTAATACAGCGTGTCGGAGGAATACAGCGTCTCCTGCAGCGGGGAGTCAAAGGCAGAAAGACTGCAGCGTTCGCTAACGTTAGCTTCTTGTCTCATCTGGGGTCTGATAAACAGTAAATTCATGCTATTTTCCAATAAACTGTAGCTGTCATATTTCACGGGACCCGCGTGAGTGCAGATTTCATGTTGCGGCTTTCGTCGTTGTTTGTCACTTTGCCTAAGATTGAGTGACAAGTAGCACTCGCCCTGTTGTTTATTTGATTGCATTGACTTCGCGAGTGATGACGTCCTGTCACTGTTCCAGTTGCTCACCCTAAAGGGGAGAGAGAGTGAATGGCAGTTTGTTTGAGTTCAGTAGAGCAGACAGCTCTGCAGAGTCGTGTAATTACGACTTTATGACTTTTCATAAACAGCTCAAAGAGCGACGGTGCGCGGTGTACATAGCGGAAACCCTGTTGTGCATCAGCCCTATTTCTGATTCCGTGGCGGCAGAAACATTTTAGTGGTTTGGAAACCGTAACTTTTTCATACTGTGGTATACTTTGAAACCGGTAACCGGCCCATTCCTACAGTGTTTGTTGTTTCGTAAAAGATCTGCAATGAACCCATCCAACATGAATCTCTTGGAAGAAAAAATACTTTCCAAATCTGTTGTTTTACTGAGACACATTCTGGCAGACATTCAGCACTGAGGAAGAATAGTGTCTAAAGACAGCAACAGAAGTACTTCTAGAAACCTACCCTTGCACATTTCCCTCTTACGAATGCAACATTACATTGAATTTGTTTAGGAGATCTGCCAGAATTTATATAGTGCTTACCCATCTTTAGAAAACTGCCACTGTCTACAGTGGTATACATCTGCAGACGTTTGATCAGCAGAAATGACTTTATTGCTGATGTCAGTTTTTGACTTATTGCTGCCTGATTGTGTTCAATAAAGAATCTATAGGGACTAATTACATGGGGCTGAGATTGGGTATTGATGAAGCTCTGTGCCTAATGATGTGTGTGAAATTGTGATTATGTTTGTGTTTGAGAGGTGGGAGAGCAGGTTTTCTGCTTTCTAAAGTGTGTGACATCATGCATGTGGGTGTGTCTGTTTCGCTCCTGTTCTTTAAATAGTTGGGTTTTTCTAAATCCATCCTTCATGATGGACAGTTGGAAGTGAAAAAGGCCAGTTTTAATTTGCTGCATGGATACCCTCCTCGGCTCTCCCAGGGACTCTCTGCTTACCACCTCTCCTGTTAAAGCAACACACTCTCAGCAGCACACACACATGAACACACTTACAGTATATCCCCACAGAAATCAGCTACACACTGACATACAGATGCATGCACACATTGTTTTCAGATAAAAACACACCAGCATGCAGATGTGTGTTTGTACACACACAGAGGCAGAGGGATCTCAGGAGGTACCCTATTTAGATTAAATGAGTCACAGAGATCTCATTACTACTATCTAGACTCTTTATCAATTTTTAGTGGGTATGCTTCGCTTGAGAGCAAGGATAAACAAGATTACGTAATGAGGAAGAAAGTAAAAACATGGACAGTCTGACAAAAATAGGGTAAAAAGTAAGAGGAGATGAAGTAGGGAGAGGAAAGACAGGTCAGAAAAACAGACTGAGAATGGAAGAAACATAATGAAACCCAAAGAAAGGAGGAGGGGTAGAGAAGATGAAGGGAAGCTGTGCCACATACAGTCATTAGACAGTCCTGTGTCAACTCATCTGCTTTCAAGCCTGTCTGCCTTCATTCATAGTAAATCTCTCGCCACATGTCTTTCATAATCACCTAGCGATAACATCACCATGACTTTCTGGAGTTCAGTTCTGAATGCAGCCAGCAATGCTGTCCATACTCCTGTTACAGTACTACAACAGTGACTATTACTGTTTTATTGCTGTTATGTTACTGCTACAACTTCCAACATTTCCCATTCTACCCAAGATGTTACTACCAGTCCTGTATTTTTGTTATCTGTGCAGCCGCAACTGTTCCTGAGAACATAACAGGACCATGGACAGTTCCGGTCCTGCTGAATGAGTCATTTGTAGGTTCAGCACTGTGGAGAGCTCCTTGTTTGTTGACTAAAGGCTAATTCACTAATTCTCACACCTCTTCTCCATCTTCATTCATTTTATTGTGCTCTCTCCTTGATTTTCCGCATTTCCCCATTCTTCCCAAAGGGCCTTGGAGTGATGGGGAGCATTTCAAAGCAGCGCAACGTTGAAACAGAGGTGGATACAGTGTGGCCTGATTAAAATGCAAAGTGCAGCAGCCTGGATATGTGGCAAAGATCAACATCACAGACAATTTTGGGTATGCTGGTTTGTGCTGTGATGTTTCTTGAGACAGGCTGAGGTGTGTGATGCAGTACAATGCCAAAATAACTGGAGTGATTTAAATTATTTAAACACTTGCAACACACCATAGAGAAGGTTACTATACCCTATCCACACTTTTCTCTCTATAGGACCCCTGAGGAAGAAGGTATTTGGAGCATTGTTACAGCAGGAGCCATGTTCATCATGTATATCCAAAGTGAAGGCTGCTGTATAGGCTTGTAACATATTTGCTCATACCCCTGCATGTGTCTACCTTTGTGCAGGTGGGTGATGATTGCAAGAGTTTTTGGAGTGCAAAAACTATTGTGGAAGAAAATAAAATAATTTTACCCAAAGTGACACACACACACACACACACACACACACACACACACACACACACACACACACACACACACACACACACACACACACACACACACACACACACACAGCTTCATAAGATCAGGAGATGCTAAGTGTATGGTGTAATTGCAGACAGCATTTAATTGGTTTTGGGAAGAGAACAGATGTGAGGATTGACACAAAGAGATGGAGAAAGACGCACCAAAAGATAAAAAGGGAGAGACATTAAGATGTAGACGTGGATAGAGATAAAGAGATAGAAATGGACAGATGGAGAGATTGAATAGGAGATGGAGAGAAATGCCTAGAGATTGAGAGATGATGAAGAGAAAGGTGGAAAAAGGGTTATGAGTTTAGAGGAAAGTCCTTTGAGGGTAAACCGAGACAGGCTGTTGAAAGCAGGACTGTCTAACTTTTTTAACTCTCCAGTTTCCCTGCTTACTGTATGCACTTCTTTATCTCTGTTTGTTCTGGACTCTTTGTCTTACCTTGTAATTTTCTCATGCATGCTTTCCCCAGTCTTGCATTCCCTTCCCCACTGATCCCCTCCACACCCTACAACACACCTTCCCACACACGTACATGTACCCGCAGGCACACCCACTGTTCCTCACAGCATTACCCCTTCTTCACTAGAAGCCACTCGGGATTCTTAGTATCCATTTGCAGGGGGCTTGCATCATGCCCTGCTTCCTGTAACCCAAGGTCTTTGCAGCTCCACATTCACAGCAGGGGGAAAGCCTTGATGAGCACCCGCTGGCCTTAAAGGTGCTTCCACATGGGAAGGAAAGACCATGTCTAATTGGCACTGTTAAGACTTTGAATCCTCGTTGGTAGATTATTCTGAAAATAGCATTTGCTTAGCTATTCAGTCTAATTCGACTGCTTTGGGTGGTTGTAATTGTGCAAGGTTATACATCCTGAGGGGGAGTTAAGTCCAGAACAATAGGGCACAGGTTAGGATTCTTACACTGGATGTGCAAATACTCTTCTGTCGCCTTTCCCTCAAAAACAAGTTACGATCTTGGTGCTAATTGCTCTGCGCTGTGTAGTTACATAAATGCCATTGCTTCTGACTTAGATGAAAAACGAAAGAAGAAATAAAGCAGAAGTAACATTTTGCAGGGTTTGTGCACTAATGCCACGCTGTTGCTCCACTTGCCAACTAGAACGCCCTACAGTATTTGGATATTTCATGATACTATTCATGATACGGAATGATGATGATACTACTGGTTCTGATAAAAGTTGTCTCGTTTTTGTCCTTTCTATACAGAGGCCCTAGCACATGGTCAGCCATACAATACATCCCCCAGAATGGGTTGTCCATTGACACCTCAGTAGAATGTTTCAGTTGCCCTCTACTTGAAAATCTCCTCTATTATTTTGTCACCTTGCTGTCAAAAATCGCTGCACTTGCACATTTTGACTCTGCCTTCAAAATAAGGCTCAAGGCTTGTCACTGAGGCAGTGCACGATGAAGCTGAATACACTGAAGGGAAGAGTTCAAGAGAACATTATTTGATAAAATTGTGGCGTTTATACATTCATAAAACCCTCCAAACCTTTGGTGCCCTTTACAGGATGTTAAGGGCACTTTCTACATCCAGTGTATCAAGCAAATTCTGTCAGCATGTTTAGACTTTCCCAAGGGCAAAGAGGTCAAGATGAGAGAGGGTGGGGTTGGCACAGGGCTGAAATTAAGGTTGGAAAGTATATCTGGGATGTACAGCCTCGATCTAAAGAGAGTTCAGCACATCTAAGCAGAAAGGCCAAGGGAAAATCAGTCTATTGAAGTGTGAATCGCAGCTGTAATTTTCCAGCAATTTAAAGCATTAGACTTTTTCCCTCTCATATAGGACTTGATAAAGAACCAAGGCCCTCTGAATCACAGTGTAATACTTTCATCCAAACTATCCCTACTTTAACGTTGTTCCCCTACTAATGAAGGGTAACTTCAATCGAGACCTGGGCCATTACTCTGCCAAAGTGGGATTGACTCTAAGCCTGCGGGTGGAGGGCGGTACAAAGACAAAACACTCGCATACACACTTATGTGTGTTCATGTATACAGTCATGCGTTACAACTCATCAGATGTTGTTCTCCAACAAATCTGGCCTCACACATCCTGTATCACCTAGAGTATGCACACATGCATATTTAAAATTAGATAAATTAGATACACTAATATGAGCGGAGGCACATACAGACACTGCAGACTAATGTGAAGCCTGTAGTGTAAGCAAGGCTGGTATTTGGATTGAATTATTTTAGAAAATAAGGAGATATTTAAACTCATATGTATACTCCTAGTCTGAAGTTGGCTGCAGCTGTCAAACTTTAAGGAATAGTCTTCATAAAGTAGTTGTGCCCTCGCACCCTGAGTCTGTCTGAGTCTTCCTTGCGACCCAAATACTATCTTGTTATTGTCATTTCTACCAGACAGTTGGATAGAAGGCTTTCAACCCTGGCTTTTCATTCTGATTATGTTGGCACTGTTTCACTGCCAGCCTCTTCTTTTTTTCTATTTAAAGATTGTGTGTGTGTGTGTGTGTGTGTGTGTGTGTGTGTGTGTGTGTGTGTGTGTGTGTGTGTGTGTGTGTGTGTGTGTGTGTGTTTTGGTTTTTATGTTCCATGTGTGTTTTATCTCTTCAGGCCAATGTAGAAAGAGAAACAGCATACCATATATGGTTGTAACCCTGTCTGTATTGCCTTTTATGGCTGCACTGGCTAGGTTAAGCATTTACATAAAGATTATAACAAATGTTTTGACAAAACTAATTCTGAAAATGAGTTATTCCACTTTAGCCTGGATGCCAGCCAAACGTAACTCCGCCCACAACATTTGAGGTCAGTATATATATATATATATATATATATATATATATATATATATATATATATATATATATATATATATATATATATATATATATATATATATACATATATATAGTAAGTATAGTAATAATAAGTTTGTGTCTAGCCCGGTAGAGCCATTGCCAACAATCCGCCTCAGTACTGAGCCATATTCTGCCCACTGTTTAGCAGTCCAATCAAATGCAAAGTTTCTGAGATTGATCAGTGCTGTCAGCCAATTATGGTTTCAGTCATTCAACACTCATATCAATATTAACACCTAATTAAACTAACACAACCACACTAACAGACTGAACATGCCACTGAGGCTACTTGGGAAATATGATTGCATTCTTTCCCCAAGGGAACACATCCCCTGGAGAATATTTAAAGCATTATTTGAAAAATAATAAAACCCAATGTATACTTATGAAACATCAAATACTGATTTGAAATTATTACAATCTGACTGAAGTTGGACTACACATAAGTGTTGATTTAATTCATTTCTCTGAACCTATATCAACTTTAGATTTTAGCTCACTTTTGTAACATTTCTTTACAGAAAACAACAGTGATTGAGAAAATATGGGAGAGAAAATTGGGTGGCACAGTTCAAAATTCTGACTGGAACTCAAATTGTCTCTCTCTGTCCCATAGATTGCTCCTGAAAGAAACACAATTACGCTCTTTGATCACCTTACTGTTGTGCAACACAAAGATTGATAGCACTTTCAGCTCTGGGGAAACTACTGCAGATCTGTTTTGTTCTTTTTTTCTGAGGCGGATCAAAGAGCGTATTCGTCAGTGAGACAGTGTATTAATAAATCTGTCTGAACCACTAAGATACAGTATATCATATGAACTCTTCAATCAGAATGCAGTTGGATTTTCTTCTGGGAAAAAAATTACATCATACTGGAATGGTAGTCCCTCGCGGTTCTAATGGTGCCTTATCTCATTCAAACTGGTTTTGGTCAGGATCTAATTTGCCACCTCCCATATGACTAGGCTATAAATTCCGCATGGCAGGTCAGTCCAGGGGTACTCCTCTTAAAGGGTGAGTGCAATCCCACTGGTGTATTCCCACGGCAATAGTTATTGTACTTGATAAGATGAGTTTGTTTCTATGTGTGAGTGGAATAAATTAGGCAGAGGAAAATGAAATACAAAGAAGGAAAAAAGTAAGGCAGCGGAAAAGAGAATTTTCCTCTCACACTTACTAACTTCGGATGAGCTATATGAGTGAACTGAACCTTAACTTGTCTTTCTGTTTCGTTTTTTTGTCTATCTCTATGGCCTTTTGTCTCAGAGCAACTCTGTGGGTGTGCATACATTATGCGTATTTCTGCTGGGCAATGAGAGCGATACAAGGACCGAGAAAAAAAAAAAAGCATTTTTCTTCATCTTCCGCCGCCGATAAATTGCTATTCATTGTGTCCCTTTATTCTTCTTTTTTTGCCTTCTCCTGTACTGTTGTGCTGCTTCACCCACAGCCATGGTGACCTGCATACAAAAATGAGAGGAGGGGAAGAAAGAAAGTGACATATGAGTAAGAATATGAACAATTGAGGCTGAGAAAATCAGGTGACAGAGGCAAATTTGAGGCAGAGGAATTAAAAGAGGAAAATTTGAGGGACAGCAGAAGAATACAAAGAAGGGTAATAGAGTGATGATAGAAACACGAATTAAGGATGAGGACAGAGGAGTCTAAAGAATAGAGGAGAGCAGAGAGAAAATATAGAGGGAGTGAATGATGGCAGCATACGCTAAGCTTGTCATATCTGCTTTGGCCAGAGAGAATACACAACCTCATGATGGACACTGACAGTTGTTGATGAGTGTTGAATCTGTTGAATGTTGAACAGGCGCCCGATGTTTCATGTTTTCATTTGCTAATGTTGTTTTTCTGCTCTGAGGTTACACTCGATTAGCACTCAATTACCTACTTGGATTGCAGAGGGAGGGGAGAGTCTTACAGCAGGACAGTGGACCCATTTATCCACGTTATATGGGCAGGAAGCCATACAAATACTCAGTGGTTTACTCAACCACTGAGCACCACAGACGTGCAGTGTTTATAGTGGTGCAGTGTTTAAATCTTTCGGGATGTA
This sequence comes from Zingel zingel, assembly GCA_023566125.1. Taxonomy (NCBI): domain Eukaryota; kingdom Metazoa; phylum Chordata; class Actinopteri; order Perciformes; family Percidae; genus Zingel; species Zingel zingel. The sequence continues at coordinate 15,116,992 of CM042335.1, read as the reverse complement.
ACAGATTTAGTGTTTAAGCCAAAGTTTATCTGCACCTTCCCACACTTTACCGCCTGCCAGGTAGAAGGATTAAAGTAATAGTTCATTTTTAATATTATAAAACACTTGTTACTGGCTTGTAAAATATTTATGAGCACTTATTAGAAACTTGTTAACAGTTTATACACCACTTATCAATGCTAAAAAATGTGTTTAATGAGAGTAATCAGACTATAAGAGTTTTTATAAATGACTTAAAAGGACTAATAACCTCTTTATTATGCGCTTATTAACCAATAACAATGCTTCTTTGCAGCTATTTGAACTAAAGTGGGAAGCTGTTCTGTGTAACACTTACACAGAACAGCTTATTAACGTTTCTGTTAAATAAATTTAGAAAAGTAGCTGCAAAGGAGCATTGTTATTAGTTAATAAGTGCATGATAGAGTTTATTAGCCTTTATAAGGCAATAATAAAACCTCATAGTCTTAACATTGATGAGTGGTCAATAAACTGTTGATAAGTTTCTAATAAGAGCCCAAAATATTTTACAAGCCAATAATAAAATTGTTTTATACTATTATTAAAACTCCTTGAGTCTAATTAATGTTAATAAACATCTTAATTTGTATTACAGGTATATAAACCATAAACAAGTTTCTAATAAGAGCTTATAACGTTTTTTATGTATTGTAGCAGTTTAGAAAATGTGGATTTTGTTGTTGCTAGAGGCGATCATCACAACTACTTCACCCATTGTCCATTGATGAGAACTTTTCCTGAAAGCGGCCTCTTAGTTTCAGCATGAAAGCATGTCAATGTCAATTTAACACTTACACAGTAAGTTACACAGTCCTGATGTGGGTATATAACATCAAAAGACCAAAGAAGTGTGTAATTTAAATAATGTGGCCCATGTCCCATTGACTGAAACGATGAATGATAGAGCGGCCTCTTGACCTGCATTGATAAGAAGTAGATATGCACAGCTCAGGCAGAACAAATCTCAATTTGTAATCAATACCTCTGTTAAGCACGCAATGGAGGATCAATGAGAGCGGAAATAACCACATACTCTGATGCTCGTAATCGGCCCTTTTATTGTGATGTATTTTTCTTCTATAGTGTGTGCTGACACCAAGGTTATTATAGTTTTTCATTTTTCATTAGTTTTTATTTTGTTTCAGTTTAGTTTTAATTAGTTTTTAAAGCGGGTTTGCTAGTTTAGTTTATTTTTGGAACATGCTTAGTTTTAGTTTAGTTTTTATTAGTTTTAGTGTTAGTTTTAGTCTTTTTTTCGTAATATGGGTTATTTGTCAGGGGCAAGATTCAAAAAGGTCAGAAGAAGTATTGTGTAATAATAACTCAACATAAACATCATACAATTTCAGAAATATGTATTCACAATGTATTCAACAACTCCAGTACATAAAATGTACATATGATGAACACAAATATGTAAACAGTCTACACAAGACGCTGCAGTAAGTGCAAAATGTGTAAGTTACGTGTGCCAGGAAAAAACCTAAATAGCCAACAGACTAAAGAAGACATACATGAACAGGTGTTTTGAACTTTGGTTCGAGTAAAGTGGAGAACTTTTTGAAGTCAGTCGACTCACACAGTTGTGTAGACATCCCAGTATCAATCCACATATTAACCCACGCTTTTACTAACCACCAGCTATCGGGTCTCCGGTGAAAGCACACCTGTAGTGTGTTCTGTCCTACGGTTGTCTCCGTACGGCTACAACCGGTTGCCTGGCCCTGTAACCATACATCCATGCCCTGTACCGGGGTTTGCTTCTGTTTTCGGGGAAAGGGGGCTTTGTATTCTCCTTTACCTTGTTAAGGTAAGCTAGGTTAGCCTCCTTGTGCGCGCTTCTCAAATTTACTTTCAAATTCGCGGGATTTTTCCCTGTAATAAATTGTCCACATATTTTACCACCTTCCCCTGCAAGGCACTTGCTTTTATCATAATCAAATAGGACTTTCTTCCAACTTTCGGTACCGCCATGATGAGGGGCATGGACTATGTTGTGTTCAATTTGACATACAGTATACTGTCAGAACTTTTGCGTTCCCAGTCGGAAACTATATATGTATATGGCATAGACTGTATAAAACAGGTCTATGGTTGGAAATGTCAACTCTGAAAGATATAACTTTATTTGCTCTCTGAAAGACATTGACAATGACAAAAACCAAGGACATTTACTCGATAATTTTATTTTATTTAGTTTTGCAAATAGACATTACAATTTTAATTAGTTATCGTTTTTCGGTAATGCCTCGTTTTTATTTTTATTTCAGTTAACAACAATGTTTTTTCCCACCTAATTTTTGTTATTTTCGTTTGTTAATGATTATAACCTCGGCTGACACTTTCCATTATGTTTTACACAACATCTTTGTTAAACTAGTCTATATCCACGACGGTCCACTTCCGGGATTGCTCAGTTTCCGCCGGAAAATCCGGCTTACTCATGTAGGCCGGATATCCGTTGCCTTGGGCTTTCTTTGTGTCTGCATTTTAAACTCCAGTCGATTTATGAGGACTATGGTTAACCTTTTCTCAGATCTCTGCATGATAAATCCAGACAGCTAGACTATCTGTCCAATCTGAGTTTTCTGTTGCACGACTAAAACAACTTTTAAACGTACACATGTTCCACCAAAACAAGTTCCTTCAGAGCCTATTTTGCAGCGGCACCGCTGCTTTTCTCCGGTGCTTAGGATCGCCCAAGACGAATATGATTGGTTTAAAGAAATGCCAATAAACCAGAGCACGTTTTCATCCCATCCCCGAATGCTATGTGGAGTAGCCAGACTCTCTTTCAGGGCGCTTTGGAGGAGGGTCTGGCAAAGCAAGACTATTGTTAAACTAATACAGGCCTCGCATGTGCTCCTTTCTTTCTACCTCTCTTTACAACCACCTTTCTCTTTCTGTCTTTGTCTTATGATCTTTTCCTGTCTTTCTCAGTGCACACTTCATACTTGAAAAATCATTGTTGCTCTCCTTTTTCTCTCAATCTCAGTGACACTCGCACACTTACAGTATAAGATCAGATCTTTGTCTGTACTGTGGTTGGGGGAAGCAGCATAGGGGGGTGAGTTATGTAGCTGCCTGGTTTAACAACCCTTTCAGAATGTATTTTGGCGCTTCTAAATGCATGACTATGAAGAGTACGCAGCGTGATAAGGCTTTTTGTAAGTATGATTGTGCATGCGTTTGCGTGAGGTGGTGAGAGGTGTTTGTGTTAAAGTAACAGGCAGATTGGTTGAGAGAGCTTGTTTCTGAATTATGGGAGACACAGAGTAAAGCCAAAAGAACTCAACGTCCACATCTTCTCAGACTGCTGTTGAATAGAGCCATGTGGACAAATTCCAGTGTACTCACTGCAGCTTTGAATGTGTTAGTTGAATGAAGGAGTCGAGGTAGCAGCAGACATAGCTTTTGTTGTTCCTCTTCCATCAAGTTCAAGGTAAATTTTAAAGGTTTAAAGGTCTTCCTGTGATGCCTTCTCACACACACACACAGTGTCTGTGTTTATGAGTATACAACCTTGAAGAAAGACACTTTCTTCAAATGAATTCTAAGAAATATGTAAATGATATGCATATAGACACATGCAGACCTTGGCATTCACACACACAAATGTGCGCATATGAAAATACTTACCTTACTCTTAAATGCAGGAATCACCAATCCTCAACAAATGGCCTGTCAGCCTTGTACCACATTTCTTTAGACAAACCAAAAGTGCTTTATTCCAAACGTACATTCATAAGTTGATTTTGCAGATAGAGGCAAATACACAGCAGGAAATAAAATGCCCTTGTTTTGGCACTCCAAGATGCACTTAATCTGAAGGCTTACATGCAGATGTGGGTCAGAGTGAGGAGAGAACCAAGTACATTCACAGATCGTGTACGTATGGTAGTGCATGTGTCAGTATGTGATGTTCTTTGGGCCAATGTGGTGTCAGTGAATTACACCGACAACACAGCAGGCCAAAGCCCCTTTTATCTCCTCATATAATATTCATCATTGCTGAATGAATGAAGAATGCATGGGTTTATGCATAATATATTAGAATGTGAGTAAATGTGCATGCATTTAGTGTGTACGTGCATTATTGTGTTTGTGCAAACAATGTGGAGAAAAGTGTGTGCACAATGCGTCTGCATGTTATTATTATTATTATTTTTTTGTGGGTATATTTGTTCTCAGTGGATCCCTAGCCTGCCGTGCTTGCACTGCTGCGCTCTCTTTTCCAGATGAAAGCCGCTCTGCTTGTCCTCTGGTGCTGACTCTTCCACACATGATGTTGAACTAACAGCGCCACACATTCACACTTGCCTCTCACTTTGCTTCCATTCACTCTGCTATCTGCTGTCAGCTGAATCTGTACTGACGCTGCACACCGACTACAGACATCAGTGTTTGAGGATAAAGTAGGAAGAGGAGGAAAGAGACATAGCACTTTCTTGTAAAAACAAACACCTCTAAATTTCTGTTTTTGGCAGTTTTCTTCAATCGTAGACATGTAACCACTTTGAAATTGCACCTCTTCTTAAGGCAAATGCATACCAACATGTATTCAGAAAGAGCCATTTGCAAGCAATTTCAAAATAATTTACATTAAATAGATTAAATCAAATTATAATAATTTATATGTATTTTAGGTTATACTTATGATTAAATATGATATACACTATATTGGAATATACGCATTTACTCTAGCAGTAATTTTCTCCCACGCAAATTCTCTCTTTTGCAGCAGCCGCCGTTGTCTTTTTTTAACTCACTGTTTGTGCGCATGAGTATTTCCGCCGACCCGTTTGTTTGTAGTTGTTGCCATGGTGAATCGTAGTATCATGGCTCCATTCATGCTGCCTTTTCATTGTGGTGGTGAACCTACTAGGGCTGCAACTAACGATTATTTTAATAATCAATTAATCTGTTGATTATTTTTTCGATTAATCGATGAATCGGATAAAAAAAACAAAAGCATTAATTTACATCAACTCGATACATACTTACATACATACTTGTTGTTTTAGTTAATAGTTGTGTAAAGGTAAGTAACCCAAAGAGCAGATACAGACAAGACACACACACACACAGACACACACACACACACACACACACACACTTGAAGCTTATTCATTAAATTATTACCATCATTGTAGTAAGTGCAAGTTAAGTTAATTTATACAACACACCCAAATATATTTGTCAACAATAACTAATATGGGACAAAGCACAGAATATATACATGACAACAGATTGAAAAATGAATGGGCCAAAAAAGGCGAGTGAATAAAAACGTGTCTTTAGTCTTGCAACTATACCACCACTGCTTTACTGCTGTTATTAACGAGCTAACGCTAGCTTGTCATGCTTGTCAACTTGATAACGAGTAAACACCACACCAGCACCAGAACAGCTCCTGGAGGGACGTTACGTTCCTCACTTCAAAACAGAACCACAGTAGGATTCTGTAGTGACTTTACCCTGCTGGTGAACTCCCTTCCTCCTCATCAAGGACTCCAACATCTTTACGTTTTAGGTGCTGAATCATCACCGTGGTGCGCCCATGCCATGCCGTGTCGCTTTTGCTTATTTAGTGTGAAATGCTCCCACACCTAGGATGACTTGGGTCGTACTGATTTCTCTGCCTCCGCCGTGTGTTTCAGAACAACGTTACAGGTCTCTCCGGTCTCTCTCCGTATTTCCTCTACCCCCGCTCTGCTCTTTTTATCTTTTCTTTCGCTCCGCGCTGCTACGCTATGCGCTCGACTCAAAACATTTTTTTTATCTCCGTGAATGAGTGGCGTACTAGTTGCGCGACACAACAAATCAATAATGAAATTCGTTGCCAACTTTTTTAATAATCAAATTTTTTTGATTTTATCGATTTGTTGTTGCAGCCCTAGAACCTTCTCTGAGTTGATTGAACCAACTCATATCAGCTGTTCTGAAACCGAAAACTCAGTTTCCCATCTCAGGGTCAATCAGATCAGGGTTAGACTCAGTTTGTTAAACCTTCTACCTGACATAGGGCCCCGAGCTCCTTTTCTCTTTGTAATCAAAGCACTACTGTGACCTGTATCACTTACAGAGGTAAAAACAGCTAGACAATTACAGAAACTGTAAATGAAGTTGGCAAAAAGCTAGAACAGAGAGAAAAAGGCAGTTTCAAAGAAAAGAGGAAAGATTTGTGTAAAAGAGTAGCTGTGAGTGGAAAAATAATCAAGTTGATAGTCTGCTTTGTGTTTCTACAGGGCAGGAAGAGAAAGAGGGGAACAGGGAGAGAGATAAAGCCTGAGATGCATGTGGTGGTAATACAAATGCGGTGGGAGACAAACAAATAAAAAAATTAATGTTGAAAAAAGAGATGTCAAGGTGAACATTTCACCCCTGTGGATACTGCATGTAGACTGAAGATAAACATTTACTACAACTGCAAGAGAAGACAAATGTGACATAGTAAAATGAATATCTGAAGAAAAAACACTTGTAAAAATGATCACTGATACAAACTCAGAATGGAGTACTTGTGAAGTAAATGTCAGAGCTTTTCAGACTTAATATTTCAGGGTAGGTTTAATCATTTGGCTTATCAAGATGGATACAATATTTTGAAATTGAATACTTGACATGCTACCTACCGGAATCTAAGAGGCAAAAAAAAGACAGAATGAGAAAGGAAGAAAAGAGGCACTGGCCTTGTGCGGAGTGCTACATCACTCCACCAGTCATTTAACATTTGACTGTGGCAATTTTAGCCTCCATTTGCATTGATTGAGTTTCTCCACTCAAGTTGGGAGCTGTCATGGGATTAAATTTAGCTGTCATTACAAGGGGGACCCCAGTGTTATTGCTCTTCCATTATCCCATTGCTTTATTGTGTGTGCACAGGTGTGTGAATGTGCGTGTGTGTGTGTGTGTATAGCCATGAAGAACACCCATATACAATATTTGGTACTGGACCAAGTCTCAGACGATCAATGTCCTTTGATCAAATAATGCCCTCAGATCACCCACTTGAGCTCTCAAGTGTGCGCTGTGGGCCCAAATCACGCACAAACACGCTCACACATGCACGCAAACATGCATATAGTTGTGCATGCTATGCTGGGATTTATTTCTATTGAACTATCTCTTCATCAGACATGTACACATGCACACACATTCATTTGTGCTCATAGCTATGCATACGTCCCTAGCTTCAAACACCAGTGATTTGACATTTCCTTCAGAGCTTCAATGTTCGTGACACAATCTGTTTCCCCATGTGGGCTTTGCAGCCTCAAAAGTGAGTACCAACTTTGCTTTCTTCACACACTCCAAACTTCTGTCCCTCTGCTCCCTCTCTCATTATCGGGTCCCCCCCCCTGGACTGCCTGAGGTCTTTTCTAGTCTATATTAGTGTGTATGTACAGTTTGTGAATGTGTAAGACTGTGAATTGTGTGCATTCACAAATGTGTGTTGTGTGACTGTGGGCAATCATCCTTTCATGCTGTCAGAAGAAATTATTCTGCTGCGTTGCTTAATGAGAGCAAATTAAGCTCAGTTTTACTTAGTTACTTGCTAACTTCCTTGATAATGAAGACCTTGTACTGTATGAATATCACTGCCTGATCTGTGTGCCCAAGTAAATGATTGTGCATCATGACTGTGCTTATGGTAATGCGCGCGAGTATATCGATGTGTCCTATCTCTTGGATTTTGGTTTTGTGTTTAATCTCATGGATTGTAGCTGGACACAGGAGACTTAAACTGCTACTTTGATTCATGGAACAGTACGAGTTTGGAAACTGATCAAAGTCTCTAAATCCTTTTGCTAACAGAACCCGTGCAAAGTTTTTATGTTTCGAAGCTTTAGTTATGTACTGAAACACTCTAGACAGTAGACCGTAGTAGACAATTCTCACAAAAGAATAGAAGGACAGCTAACCTGCCAGAATACAGAAACATGTGTGCACTTCTGAAGAATGCCATGTTAATGCTGATGATGAAAAAAGTAACAATAGCTTAGCATGTCTCGCCCCTGATGTGTTAATCGTCCGTTTGAACATTTTATTAAAATGTCAACTCGCCTCTGGGGAGTGACAGTGACAAAACAGACGCTAACAGAAGAATGATCCCTCCGCTGACCTTTATAATTCCCATTCTTCCTCTCAAAACCTCCTTCCACCTGCATCTAATGAGCTGGCCAAAGAAAGGACAGATGTACACTTGGAGATTGGAAACCACTGGTAAACTCCATCAATACGCTGCCTCGACCTTTAAACGGATGTGAGCGTACTTGATATAAACTGAAAATCTATAGTTTTTACATGTCACACCTCCACAGGGAATCCAAGATCAGCTACAGAACAGAGACTTGATCTTAGGACTTTAGGTTTAAAGACAGTGACCCCCTACCCTGTTGTCATTATGGTGATCTTTCAGGCATGTGAGAATAAAAAATAAATCTCTTTTATGTCTGTGAGTGCTGCTGGCGCTAGTGTGTCTTATTAATGCAGGAGAGGTGTCCCTATTATTACTGAGACTCTATTGATCCTACTAGACCTTCTGGCTGGAGATGAATGGGGGTTATATATTATCACAGCTCCAAAATGGGCCCTCGCATGTCTGTGACATTTCCACCAGAGACGGCTGTAATTTCCAGAGTGACACACCCTATCTCCCGGTCTTTTATTTTCAACCACTTACACTCTTTTTTTTTTTTTCTCACACTCACTCTGCTTCTGCCTCTTCCCACACTTGCCCTTTTCTGAGTTTCTGCTCTCAGCTACTTCATGTTATCAGTCCGTTCTGCCTCTTGCCACCTGTCTTTTCATCTTTCCACCGCCTTCTGCCATTTTGCTCTTTTGAGATTCATTCACCTTTTTTCAGCCCATCTTTTCTTACATTAAGTCTCACTTAATAGTTATCTGTCTATTTCTGTCTATTATAACTGTCTGTTTTTGCCTCCTCATCAACCACCTCAGATCACTCTTTCTCATCTGTTAAACATTTCCACCTACTTTTATCTGTGCTTGCTCTCATCTCTAACCCCTGCCTCTCATTTGGGTCTATGTTATTTATTTATTTCAGTTTCTCCATCCTCTGTCTTCTCATACTCTCTCTTTGTATTTTACTCAGCAGCTCTGCTTTGTTTGGCACCCAGCAGACAAGGCTGCTGACAAAGGTGAGCGAGAGCATATTTAAAATGTCACTGGAAAAGTGACAAAAGGTCATATGGAAAGTAAGAGACTCCCAGCACAGTTTGGACTGACTGCTAAACAGGCATTCTTGCCTGTTTTGTGTGTGTTGAGGGTTTACAGACACACATGCATATGCATGTGTATGTCTGCATCTGCCCATAGGCGTGTGTCTTTTTGTGTTTCGATAGAAGAGATAAAATACAATTAAAGGTATACATGCCCCAGTGTTGTGTGTGTGGTTACATGTTAGGCATGTATGATGTGTTGCCATGTTTATGCTGCTGGCGTTCCTAATACCTGAATGCTTCTCCCTGCCTGAGGTGAGGCCTTGAGCAGCTTACATTCTGATGAGTCTGCTTCTAAAAAAAAGTTGCTCGCCAGATACATTGATGCACCGAGAGTGACTGCACATTGACCTAAAGGTTGCGGGTTTAAATCCAGAGGTAGTGGTTCAAAATCTGTTAAGTCTGCCAGCAGGATGTCAGCCAGGTCTTTGTCATGGATGATAGGATCCCTGGAAAACTTTGCACACAAGTCAGAATACAGGAGGAGGAAGTTTAGCATTAGACCACAAAACATCTAAATATGGTGGAGCTGGCCCTGGATAAGCCACAGTCATCAGTGTCATTGGAACTACTTTCTGAAGAAGTCACAGTCCCTATGAAACCTGTTGACAGCCTTTCCTGCGGATTATGGGAGCAACCGGGACATTGTGGTGTCCATAGTCTACTCTATGGGTATGTTTTTGGTGTTGCCTGTTTGATTAATGGCATGGGTTTTGTGCTATTCTCATTTTTTTATTGTACTCAAGCCACTGAGGAATTATGTTGTTGTATTCAGTGTGTCTTTATGTAAAAATAGTATTGCTAGGCTTAACATTTTGACTGAGCAAAGACTCTGCAGTCATTTTTGTATCTTTGCACCTGGACTCAGCATGACATGGTTTCGTTAATAAATATATTACGGCTAATATCATGATTTAATGCCCTGCTTTCACGAAAATGATTCAGGGCTATGGACAACATTCAACTTCATATTTACACAGGTGTTACAGTAAATGTCAGCAGTAACCTCCAATTTCGAAATGTCTGTGAAACGTGCCATTTTCTGATATCAAATACAGTTATCATGTGATAGTAATGAATTCCTCTGAGTGTTAAACAGCAACAAATGTATCTTCACTGTGTGTCTGTAATGTAACGGAAACGTACACCTTTGCACACACCGGTAAGCAATGTCAGGGTTTTGGTATTTTGTTCTGTTTTATTGTGGTAGTCTTGTTTTTCTGTTAGTGTGTTTTCTGTGTTTCGTGTGGTTCGTGTCGTGGGTTGCCTTTAGCGTTTTCCTTATTTAAATAAATCTCTATTTGAACTGCATTTGGGTCCTACCCTTCTCTTCAACCTGACAAGCAATATATTTCGTTAGTCAACATTGTTATTTTCTAATGAATTGCATAATTTGTAAGCTTATAGAGCTGTCTTGTTGCACCCGTAGAGCTAATTAAAAGCAACACATAGGTGTTCATTATATTAAGAACTGCTGAGTGTTGGTGACAGGTAACTAAACTTGAAAATCTGTGTACGTAATGGGAGCGTGCTTTCAGATGGGTTGAAAAAAAGAGGTCATGTCTGTTCTTTTACATTGATCATGTTTGGGTAGCTTCCACTTCTGGCTGTGTTGAATTTTAAGTCAGCACTTTTGGTTTTAGAGACCTGGAGAACAAAATGATGTAGATTTATATATATAGACAGCGAGGCTTGATGACAGATGGATTGTTGCAAGCACAGGTAGGTATGCAGAAATGAATGGAGTGCTAAATGAGGAAAGAGCAGGTGGTGGGAAACCAACTAGCACAGAGATGTAGAGAAAAGCCGGGAGGCAGGTGTAAAGTTCAGCAGACAGACAGACAGATGTTATAGATGACAAAGGAAAGTGAGATTTTTGTTTAAGTCAGGTCATATAGTTTCCATTTAAAGCAGAGTGCAGTTTTTATCTTCTTCTTTTCTTGCTTGTTTTACCTTGGAAGCAACTTTAATGCTTTCTAGCAGAGAGCTACTTTCTGGAGTGACTCATTTCACAATGCTCTTGTTTTTTTTCAAAATCAATTTGACATAGCACTTAAAGTTGTCATTTGGAGTGTGTTTCCCCCCACCAACACTTAATGTTCTGTATGTGTCTCATTTGCAGTTTGAGGCTCAGACTCTCCTCATTCTTTTGGAGCATATTCAGCCATCTGTCTACCTGCTACTCTGTCTGCTCTCCTGCCGGTCTGCTTGAACCTGCAGGCCTACCCCCCTCTCTGTTTCTCGAAAGTATTTTTTCCCCATTGAATAGCTATGCACTAAATGTCACTGCCAGTTTGTGAAGATGCACCCCCCTTTCTCACTCCTCATTCATGATTTTTAACCTGAAATTCTACCTCATACCTGTTTTCTTTCATAACATGCCGTTTTTGATAGATAGATAGATAGAGATTTTTGCTGACAGATAATGTCAGCTACACAAATAGATGACATGGATGGATGGACATAGGAGACTATAGATACAGTATGTATGGGCAGAGATGGAAAAGAGAGGGATGTCAGCAGTGTGTCAGCGGTTTTGATGAGTTGATGGCAGAGCTGACACAGCATTGGGAATAAGAGGCGAGCCCTCTGCTTATCACTTCTATCCCTCTTTTCTTGCCCTCTTTCCATCCATCCATCTACACTATCCATCTAACCTCTGTCAAACTGAGGTTCTCTTGCCAAGGGCAGAGAGGGAGGGATAGCATGGAAAAGGAGAGTTGGGGCAGTTTTCAAACTTCCACCATAACCCGAGAATCTGACTTTTTGTCCGTCTCTCTGTCTCCACACACACACACACACACACACACACACACACACACACACACACACACACACACACACACACACTCTCTCTCTCTTCAAATTGCAGTCAAAATCATACAAGAAAAGGCTGCAGCTTTCTCCCTCAGCATGATACCGATTGATTAGTTTTCTGACTTGGGAGGTAACTTCAAACTACTTCCCCGGATGTGTTTTGAATGTAAAATGTAGCCTATGTATACACTTAGCTAATTTCTGTGATTTCTACTCACCAAAACTTCAGAACTTCTTTATATGCAATACATCTAGTGTGGTGCAGTGACTGACAAGATGACAGGCTGTTAGGTTAATATTTTCTTGACGTGATAAGATTGTAATAAATGTATTTCACCAAAGCCAGATACTGTTAACGCATTACTGCTTGCTGAAAGGATTCAGTTTGTTTGACTTCCACACATTTGTGATTTCTCCACATTTTGCCTTTGCTTCATGGTAATTACTAGGGTATATGCAAACAGTCACAGGAGCTGGATTCAGTTTAGACAACAACAGGTAGTTAACTTTAAAGGTTAATCACTTTTATTCTCAAAGCTCTTAAACCTGGATGACACAACCCGTTGGGGGAAAACAGTGCCGTGTGAGATGAGGAGCAGGGAATAGTGGACCCAAATGCAGGGAGAGGCAGGCAGGCAGGAGAAAATTGGCATAGAGGATTTATTGCAACCAAAAACTGGCTGGAAAAACCACAGGAAAAGAATCACCAGGAAAAACTCACAAAAAAGCAGGGAAGGACATGAACACAAGCAGGCTGGCAGGGCATGGACACAGACACAAACTGATACTAACAGATACAAACTGACGGCACGAGGACACAAACAATCTGACAACACACAAAGGGAAACACAGAGGCTAAATAAACTAGGAGACGAGCAAACCAGGAACAGGTGAGACAACAGGTGAAACACATCAGGGCGGGGCAGGACAATCAACCAAGGCGGGAAAACACAAAGTAATGCTGGACATGACAAGACAGAAAACAGAATCAAAATAAAACAGGAAACAGAACTAAGAGGGAAACGTACAACCGGGAACAGAAAAATACACAACAAATGTATACTGACAACACTACACAACACAGGATACATTTACAAGACAGGGAACAGAAACCTACAGAAAAAACAGGGAGATAACTAAACAGAAATACACAACAGAAATATTCATATAAAAATCTACAAACAGGTAACAGAAATATCCAAACCATAACAGCAGAGGAAAGAAAGAAGGATGCACAGTAGTCGTATTGGTTTGGTATGGAAGTGCTCTTCTTTGTAAATGATGGTGTTATCTCAAAATGATGATGTCCTTTTATTTTGGTTCATAATTCATCTCTGCATTCAAATAATTTGCCACAGTTAATGCAACATTTTGTACCCTATTCTCGGGGCAATTAACTTATTTTCTTTTACTCTTAATGGAATTTCAGTAAAAAAAACTCAACTTTACACTTGTTACCTGTCCCAATATGATGAGGAATGTTTATATTCTTTTCATGAGCTTTTTGCTGGAATTGGTCTTAAAGGAAGAATGTATTAAAAATGCCTAGTGAGAAGGTGCTGTCTCCTTAATTAGTCCCTAAGAAGAGAACGTTTGTCCTCCAGTTTGATTGGTCTGGCAGCTCAGTGGCTGTAACAGGTTGGTTTTCTTGCGCTTTGATACTCTGGTACAGACCAGTAGTGCTGTTGCATATGGAGATGCTGGCTTCAGCATTTTTCTGACTGGTAATACCAGGCCAGAGGGAAGATGACTTTGCTGTCCTTCTTACTCCCGGGTATGTTTCCCAGATGACACAATCTTTGTCAGACTCCACAGAGCAATCAGCATCCTCAATGACAGTGGCGGAGCCCTGATTCTCTTTTTTTTTTTTTTGACCCTGCTATTAACTTACCTTAACATTAACCTTAAAATGAGCACAAAGAAAGAGAGCTAAAGAGAGCAACATAAAGATAAACAAAGCGGTCAGTTTAATTTGAGTGGTCCATTCAAGTCTCCAATGTTTCAAATCTCATTGATGAGCTTTTTGACTTCAAAACAATGTCTTTATTAGGTTCAAAACAGATGGCTTGTGTGTTCATGGGCATGTGTGAAGTCTGTTTGAAGGTGTGCATTAATTTGCAGATGTTTGTGTGTGTACTGGCTCTATGCGCTACATGTGTCATCATGTCTATCAGAAAACTCAGATTGTACAGATAATCTAGCTAGCTGTCTAGATTTATCCTGTAGAGATCTGAGGAGTAGTTAACCATCAGACTGATCTCACAAAGTGGCGTATGCATGCCAATTCGTATGCCATTTTTGCATGTTATAAAGACGCATAATCGTTTTTTAGCATGTTCATCAACGCCGTTTGACCTTCATTGACCTACATTACATGTGAATTATTGCTGTAGTGAGTAGTATGAAAGGATGGAGGCTGGTTGGTTGGTTGATTGTGGTGGCTGATGGGTAAAACACAGGACTTTCACCCAGGAGGGCGAGGTTCGTGTCCTGTGTTTGTTTGTCAACTGTTTCGTTTTTTTTTTTTTTTTTAATAATGCCTTCCCAATGTTCTTTTCCTAAACCCAACCATTTATTGTTTTCCTAAGCGTGTGACGTTGGTCACCGTAGTGTTTTTGTAGTTTTTTAGTGTTACTAAAGCCTTTCCCAATGTTCTTTCCCTAAACCCAACTTTTTTTTTTTTTTTACACGCGTGTGATGTTATATATCGTGATAGCACGGCACATTCTCGTGATAACACGGCACCTGTCGACGCCACATGGTGTGTATATTTACATCCGCTGTATACAGCGTAGACATACACGTGGATAGCTCAAAATGCGTACAGATAACACGCCATTTGGCTTTAGAAAAGTGGCGTGTATGTTTACGCAAAGTCATGATGCCATGTTGTAACCATAGTACTCATAAATTGAGTTTAAAATGCCAACACAAAGAAAGCGGAACGGGAGGGACATCTGGCCAAAATGAACGACATCCGGCAGAATTTCCGGTGGCACATGAACAGGCTTGGATCAACAAATGTGCTGTGAGAAGAGGGTTCTATGATTATTGATCAGCTGCATGTAATCACAGGTTCTATGGTAAACAGGTTACTGCAGTGCACATAAACACGTTCTGTGATTTCCTGCCTTAAGCCGACTTTCTTTAGTGTGTGTACTGTGAGTGTGTTTTGTCTGTGTGCGCGAGAGAAGGTTGTGTATCTCATTAATGGGTGAAGGTGCTAGATACGGCTGTGTGTTTGCCTAATCATACACTACACCCTAAGAGATCTGCTAATGAGTCCATACTTACCTGAATGCTACACACACACACGTGCACATACACTCTTTGACAACGAGATGCGGGTGGAAGGAGACCAGTTGCCATGGGGCATCACAAATCTGTGTGTGTGTGTGTGTGTGTGTGTGTGTGTGTGTGTGTGTGTGTGTGTGTGTGTATGTGTGTGTGTGTGTGTGTGGCATACTGTACTTCTGTCCCTGTGTGGGATCTTCGGCTGTTGACCAGAAAGTAATTAAGCTCAGCAGCTGTTGATGAGCACATTGCCATGGCAACACTACCTACATGGCCGTGCAGAAAGACTCTTGACGAAATCACAGCAGTTGGGGGCAACCACATCAGAATTTGACCCTGACTACTGAAACTTAGTCTGTATTATTTTTAAGAATACAAATTTACAATGTCAAATTTATGGAGAAATTTTCTATTAAAATGTTCTCCTAAAGCAGAGATTAGGTAAGACAAAGAAACACAATCTTGAGAAAGTCAAGACAAGCTGAGATGCAAAATAGATTGGGTGCTATAGAGACTGCATATAGTGGGAAATGTTTGAACGAATCAGCACATTAACTTTGTTACACTGCGTATCTTGCTTTGGCATACAAATATAAACTCCATAATTTGAAGCTATAATTAAATACATGCTCTATGAATGTATTTAATTTGTATAAAGAAAAGAAACACTTGTAAATGCACACTGACCACACTGTCATTACCATGCAATTAGATTATATAATTTTATAGTTCATAATTTATTTAGGTGTAATAACAGCCTGTACAGTTTGTTTACATCAGTGAGAAAGTATCTGGCCAGATTTAAAACTACCTCCCCAGTGACTCGCCTGCTTTGAACAGGATGAACAAAAAAGTTGATTTGTATAAACATCAGGGCACTTGAGCTTGTTTTACAGTTTTGTGGAGGCTCCACGCAGAGCTTTCGCCGTAGCCTATGTAAGTGGCCTGATGTTTATACTTGTGCGCTGGTGTGTGCGTCGAGCCGGTCATGTGTGTGTGTACTAGGCTACGGCGAAAGCTCTGCCTGGAGTCTCCGCAGAACTGTAAACAAGCGGCGCCGCAGTAAACTGGCGTGACCTAACGCGACACACACACAGAATGTCGAAGGTGTGTTGTTGTTGCCACAGCCAGAAGACACATTTAGTTTCAAATGAAGCTAGAGGCAGCAAAAAAAAACACAGCTGGCTAAACTATTTAAAAATAGCTGGTTTGTTCAAGACACCCCCGTCTGTCACTTTCACGTCACCTTTTCGGCTCGCCTCAGCTCGCTTGGAACCTCGACTGAGGTGGTACTAAAAAAAGTACCTGTTAGCAGGTACCAGGTACTTTTTTTTCGCAATGGAAAACCAAGAAAAGCGAGTAGAGTCGAGGCGATTCGAGCAGGTACCATGTAATGGAAAAGCGCCATTAGTCGAGCGAGGGAATCCGGACTGTGGAGTTTAAATACAAGACTTTGTTTGGAGTGATCATAACTTGGATAGCATACAGTATAGAGCTGAAGATTGGCTTTTAATGGCAGGTCTTAATGAGTGTCATGAGACATGTCTCTGTGCTAACCAACAACTCTTAGTGAACATTTAATAGATCCTTACAGGGTTAAAAAGAGTTAAATCGGGTTGGTGTTTGAACCAGGACCACAGAATATAAAAGAACCCCTGTGTAACATTGTGTCTGACACTTGCAAATCTTGTGTAACCCTTCAACCGCATTTAATGGAACACCTTGACATTGAAAATTTAATTGGTTGTTTTTCTCCAGAAAACACCTTTCAGACTGAAATTGGAGGTTAAAATTAGCTGTTTTTAAATCATTGTACATTGTTCTAGTCCTTTGTACAATGAATCAAGTGAGGTAATTAATAGACAGAATAATAAATTATGGTTGAATATCCTGATGTGTAATGTGTTTAGATTAATAGTCAGTTTGTGATTGTAACATTTTGTCCTAAAATAAATCTCTTCTTTTTTTCTGCATGCTCCCTGGTGGCAAACCCTCCACTGACATCTACAGGTAAGTCTCTTGTTGAGTGTAGTGTGAATGTTGGTGCATGTGTGTGTGCGTGCATTGTTTCTTGGTATGCATTGTACTTTCTTAATGGTATCAAATGTGTTTTTCAACAGACCAAACCCTAAACTGACTAAATGTGTTTGCAGTAGAGGCTTGATTACTCTTTGAAAAAAATTCTAGTCAAAGTATTTTGTCTTTACGGGCTAAATAAACTGATTACATTAGTACGATTGCTTCTGACAAGCTGGAGTTAAATCCACATTCAATATGCTTTTGATGGCTTTAACTTGATTATCCTCTGATTTCGCCTCAAGCTACCATTTTTGTATCTGCTCTGTGGCACCCTGCCAATAATTTAAAATCTCCACGAACATACATCCTGCTGCCTACGCTAAAATGGCTTCAGAAAAGAGATGACATAACTTATTACTCTTATATTGGCTAGGTGGCAGATTTTTTGTTCAGTGTTGTGTAATTGTTTTTTTCTGTGTAGACTTGTGGGAGTGTGTGGCAGCTTGTTAATTTTGAACAAGCTCTTTCGCTCTCTCTCTTCTCTCAATTCTCCCTTTCTTTCCTTTCATGTATTTCTCTGTTTACCCCTCTCTTTGTTTTCTTGCCTTCTTTTTATCATTCATTCCGGTTAGTTTGTCACACTGTTGCTGAGGTTGTATGCGTGCAACTTTGCTTGAGCTTGATATGGGCATTGAACAGCGTAAAATTAATAATCTTCTTTAGTAATTACGAGTTGTACATGCACAATGGACAAATTGGTGTTGAATTGCTATTTCAGAATATAGATTGGCTTTCTGTGTCTGCATATTCCTATTGTCTGAGCTTTATTGTCTGTCTCAGGTAATTCAAAGTGAATTTCAAGTTTCTTTGAAATTTGGCAGAACGAGTAAAGCAGATGGCCAATAAATAGAAGCCATGTGAGAGTGTTCATGCTTTTGTATGTGCTTGTCACATCTGTTCATGTGGAGATTGCATCATTTTGAACCCATCTCTGCGTACCTGTAAATGTGATTGGACCAGCGTTGTCTGGCTGCACAGTTTGAGAGCATGTGTCAGTTTTATTTCTGACCGCATGAAACCCTTGGCTTTAACTCAACTTCCTTTAGTTATTAATCGGATTCATCGCCTTGTCTCAACTTATGTCCACCATGTACCGTGAAACACCTTGAGCTTGTCGTGATCAAGCACTCCTTAATGCCATTATACATTTATGACCACCTTGTAGGGACGTTCTGGGCACCGGCTTGTCAGCAACTCATTAGTGAAAACGCAGGCAAATGGAGCAGCTTGATGCCGGATCCTGTCACCCACCCCACCCCTATCCTACCCTCCACTTTAATGAGCCACATTTGCAAGGTGTGAGACGCAAGGTTCCTAGTCCGTCCACATCAACATGACAGCTATTAGGAGACACCAACAGCTGGCGGAAGGTGGAATTAGGGAAGAGGAGGTGAGGGAATGACAGACTGAAGGAATGAAGGAGGGGGAAGAGAAGTGGCTGGAGAGAACCGTACAGTAGGTGCAAAAGAGCCACAGAAAAAGACAGTGAGACAGTGAGAGAGATAGGGAGTACAGCTGGTGATGGTCACCATGTTCCTTGGGCCACGCTCGTCCTTCATTAGACACATCACCTTGCTGGAGTATGAAGGACGGAACAAAGGAGCAAGGAAAAGTAAGAGACAGTGAGTGGAACAAGGTGGGAAAAGGCTAAACATGCTCCAGAGGAGAAGACACACGAGTGATGCGAAAGACCGTTGGAGCACAAACATGAATACATAATGCAAATACAACTGCGCCAACACTGACACGTGCTATCGTTGCAGCAGTCCTCTCATTAGTTCTGCCATTGGGAAGTCTGCTCAAGGCTGTTGCTATCATTATCAAGTTACATAGAGTTTAAAGAGTACGAGAGACCAAAAAAAAAGGGACAGAGAGAGAGATATAATCAGAGATAATATAGTTGTTGGTAAGGAGAGAGAAATGGAAAATATAAATGTATCAAGAAGAGTTGACCCTAACATCATGTATTAGCAGGATATACTGTATTATATGTACATTTCCGATACAACTCATTCATTGGATTATTTGAGTCTCACACAAGTTGTCACATCTCCAAAATTACTCAAAACTAACTTCATAACACCACTGCAACTCTTATTATTAGGACTGGGAATTTGACTAAATGCAAGAAAGTCAAAATGCATTTAAACAAGCTAATGTGTCTCTGTGGTGGCTTTTCACCTTAAGGGAGAGGAGCTTTTTCTGCATGAGAAAATATTCAGCAGTCAGATTTGCGCTGTAGTCCAAACACCTCTGACTTTTAAACTTCTTTCTGCAGTAAATAAGAATGCCAGTTGTGTTATCAAGTCTTTATTTGTAGTTGAAACATCAACATGTCGCTTTTGATTATATGTTACGCAGGACTGCTTCAACAAGGGAAGCTGATTGCACCTGTCAGTATAGCTATAGTATTGTGTTGCTGTCTAAAATTTAACAGCCTAAATCAAAATAGTCCTTTTGGTAACAGGGACGGAAAACAATATATTCTTCAGTCACATAATACATAAATAGATTTTTTTTTTGTTTACAATTACCTACAAATCCACACAATTAGCCACAGGGAGAAGCTTGGCATCAGTTGGTTAGGATTTTACTGAGATTTGACATAGGTGAAAGGATTAGTTTTTTAACAAAAGGAACGGATCCATCCTCTAAATCATACCACCGAAATGACAAGCCACCAATAAGGAAGACATTATCAAAGTACATTTACAACATCCGTTCGACTATAGGATGATAATCTAAGCTTGATGTGTGAAGTGTATGGTTAAGAAATAGAATAAGAACAAAGCAGAAATACTGAGGAGATTTATATAGTGCTGTCAATGTGATTAGAGGGAATATGATTAAATGGGGAGAGGCTGCTGTAAGGTTATTCTTGAAAAAGATGAGATTGCAGCCTCTGTGGCAAAGTAGGGAGTGACTCTGCATTTGTAACTGGACTGGGAAGGTCACATTCTACTTTAGGGAGTCAAGAGGGAGACGAGACAAGACCAACGCGATAACCTGCCGGTGCATTGAACACCCAGACAATGTGTCAGCATCCCTACACTGATGTGCTAGCCATTCATGTCTTTGTATGCTAAAATGCAGAATTCCGTCTTGACATTGAGTAGTTTTATCATGTGTTATTAATATATTTACTTTTTTTGTAGTTGGATACAGTATTACATCAGCCTGCTTGTCTGTAAATGAACATTGGCTGGGCAATCTATTGCCACGTCTCTACAGAGAATATTTACACAGAATTTAAAAAGAGTATAATGGAGGTGGATCAGTGATGGCAGGCCCATAAAACTTCCAGCTAACTATAACTTTATATCCACCACAACAGAAGAAGGCTCAATAAACCTACAACTTTTTGTTCATTATTGACCGTAGCAGTAAATAATGTATTCCACATATTTTGTGGTTGGAAATAAAGACGTGCAACATCACATTTAAATAATACACTGTGTTATAGTTAATTTCCCACAAACCATACACTGGGCATAGACGTGTGTGTGTGTGTGTGTGTGTGTGTGTGTGTGTGTGTGTGTGTGTGTGTGTGTGTGTGTGTATGCATCAGCATTAAATCCATCAACATGTATACAGTTAAAGTGCTATTTATTATTGATATCAAGGCAGGTCATATGTGTTAGATTGTCTCAAATGGCGGGACTTGTTGTAGTGTAATTTTAAAATCCCCATTTATTATGTCTTGTGTTGTCTTTAAATGGGATTTACTTCTTTCCGCCTTTTGATTGTAAACAGGGGTGCACATCATTGATGTCTTCTTTGCCCTTTTTTTCAGTAAGATACTCTGTATCTTTTGAACCTTTTGTATACACATGTCCTCCTTCAACATTGTACGTGATGCCATTGTTGAACCCCCAACCGGCTTCGTCAGACACCGCCTACCAAGAGCCTGGGTCTGTCCGAGGTTTCTTCCTAAAAGGGAGTTTTTCCTTGCCACTGTCGCACTTACGCATTCATGCATGCTCTTGGGGGAATCACTGGAATTGTTGGGTCCTTGAAAATTACAGAGTGTGGTCTAGACCTACACTCTATCTGTACAGTGTCCTGAGCTAATTCTTGTTATGATTTGACACTATAAATAAAATTTAATTGAATTGAATTGTAGCAGCGTGGCAAACAAACTGTTTTACAACAGAGTTCAAGAAGGCCAAGTTAATAGATCCTTTTCCCGGCAGGTATTTTGACTTGTCACAATACGGAAAGCAGAGGTGTCACTAATTTCATTAATGGTGGCTCAGTTTCATATGAGTGTGCCACTAATAGCATTTTACGGCTGCAAGCACAATAGCATGGCTGAGGCATTAGAACACCTGAACGGAATGCATCCATCGTTAATCTTATTAATGCTTATACAAAGAGCTCTTCCTTAATTTATGTCAACATTTCTGCTGTAAAAAAAGGTCTATTTTAACCCCAGCTGCTAAAAATCTTCAATCTTGAGCAGCATTTTGAGAGGTATGAAGGTTATTGAACATTCAAAGTTCTTTGCCCAGTATTCCATTCTAACAATGTTTTGCACTGCAAAGTAACTTGAAGTTCAACTTTCAGGTTGACATCAGAACAAATAGATTGCCATGTTTCTCTAAACCAAGCACAGGTAGGGCTATTGTGTTTAAAAAAAATAAAAAATTTGCAGGCTTGTATTTCTTGGCCCCATTAGCTCTGTTGTACATCTATGCCCATTAGAGTGCTCATCCTGACAGTCTACAGCCAGTATTGGTCGGCATGCAACTAATGGAGCTCTCCTGCTCTAGAGTTAGACGTTAATTGGTCGGACACCTGAGCCTCATAATTCATTTTGAAAACGAATAACACAGCAATAGTGCAATCAGTGCTGCACCCATTCTGAGCTTTAAGTGCTTACTTTGCCATCCCACCCTCCATGAAGAAATGTCTGCCTGAGACTGAATCCTGGAAAAAAGAATCAAACACAACATCCCCTGGCGAGAAACAAAAGATGAGCACACTGGGATGTGATGTAAATTCTGCCATACACATTACATTCTAGTTGAAAAAACAGCGTTTTTACAAAGCCACAAACAATTTCAGTCTTACTTTTTAAAAACACAATGGGACATTGCCGTTCAGCATATTTAAAACACAAATATGACTCACTAGACAGATGACAGCACACATCATGAATAAACCTGCAACAGGAATATTGTCTGCTGTCAGAAATAGAGTGCTGTAATCTTGAAAGTCATTTTGTGTTGCGATTTTTTGATTAACACATTCATAATAAAATTGATAACCTTACATCTGCTTCTATTTTAGTTTGAAATGTTGTTGATGTCTGCAGTAGAAGGTACATTAAAGTTGTCCTTATGGACAGGTGGAAAGAGGGGATAAGAAGTAGAGAGGAACTATTTCAGCGACCATTGATATCAAAACATGAGTGATTCAACAGGTGGTAAAGACTTGAACTGTGAGAGCTGTGGTGGTGACAGGCAACGTTGGAGGTTGCAGGGATGTGAGAGAAAGAAACTGTTGAAAATGAGAAATAACTAACAGCGAGAGAAGGTCAGAAGATAAAACAAGAGAGTATGGAGACAGGTGATAGACACAGAGAGAGAAGGTGGGAAGTGAGAGATGGTGCATGTGAGACAATATGAAGGGAGCTCGCACAGATGGGGAAAAAATAAAAAATGAAACAAGGGTGAGCCAGGGTGTGGTGTGAGAGATGGATAGTGGTTCTGTCTGTTGGTTTTCTAAGCCTGTATGAAGACCTCAGGGACACAACAGATAAAAGCAAGTTGTCTTTGTCAGAGAAAGCTGTTCGATGGAAGTAAATGCATGTGTTGCTTTGATGGACTGCCTTCAATTAGGCAGTCCATTGTGTATGTTGCGAGGTAAACCAAAAAGACGTCCCCATGCTTTACTTTTTGCAAAGATACTTTCATACCCACCGGGTGAGATTGAATCGAGCTCTGTCTTTTACTACCTCTGTTCTGTTCATTTTGAAAGCTGAGGTCAGGCCACGGCAACATAATGCATTTGTCTGTAAAAAGTTTTTTGTTTGAACAAAAGGAGCTGTCACTGCCGCCATTCTCTCGCAGCAGTATTGTTTTGTGATGCAGGTGTCAAAACATTTATGCTTCTTACGCATTTATTATACTTTCAGTAGTCTTGCATTGTCAGACCTATCTTCACATCGCTGTGGAGTAATGTCTGGCTACACCAGAGATGCATTCTAGGATTGGAGGGAAAAACTGGGTTGCTTTGGTTTGTGTGCATTTCTTTAAACCAATCACAATCATTTTGGGTAGCGCTACATTTCAGATGCAGAAACAGAGTCGGGAAGGAACTTGTTTTGGTGGAACATTTGCACCCCGCAAAAGAAAACACCTGTTAAACATAAAATATTAAAAGAAGTTAACTTTTCACACAATAGGCCTACAGTAAAGTGAGCTATTTAAGTTAGCTGGAAACATGGTTAAATGTAATTTGCTCTTACCTCTGTAACGCCGTGCCCCATTAAGATAGTATATACCGTAAACATATTCTTTGTAAATCTTTACAATCATTCTCACAAAAAAACGTGCAGGCCTGCCTTATTGCACAATTCATATTTTTCACCAAAACGTGCCAATTTCAGCATGTAACAAACCATTGTCTAACCTTGTGTTATGCTTTCAACAGTGAATCAAAATTGCCATGGAAATCGATGCTGCAATACTGTAATAATAAGCCGTTATGTTATCAGTTTGAGTGAATGGACGCTCTAGGTAGCAAACACTCATAATTGCATGATAAAACTACACAGTAAAGATATTGGTCATTCATGTTCATGGGCTCTATCACATTGCTATCACTGCTGATTGGCACTGTATTTACACGTATCTGATTCTGGCTGAGATACAAATGCATTGTGAGGTAGACCACCTCTGCCAATGGTCTCACAGAACTGATCACAGTGTTTGCTGGCTGCATTATTGCAGTATAATATATTTTTCTTTTGGCTACATGAGATACGCAGACACAGTTTCCTGAATGGTGATAACCAACCTTCAATCTAAATAGAGTGAGCCTAATGTTACAATGAACATATCGGACTCAAATGCAAAGGCTCAAAAAATAAACAATTTATTAAGCAAAGAACACGGATAAGGCTGGTGAGGAACTCAAGGGCGGAAACTAGGAGGGCGAAGGACTTAAGGGGCGACCCTAGGGTGGCGAGGAACTCAAGGGTAGAACTAGGATGGCGAGGGAACTCAGGAGCTAGGATGGCAGGGGAACTCAGGGACAGGAGCTAGGATGGCGAGGGCAGGAGCTAGGATGGCGAGGGAACTCAGGAGCAGGCGCTACGATGGCAAGAGAACTCAGGGGCAGGAGCTAGGATGGCGAGGGAACTCAGGGGAGCGCGGGGAAACCGGGGCCGAAGGTCCGAAGAGGAGACACCGGAGAAGGGAAGCAGAGGACCGAAGAAGGGCTGGCTGGACGCGGAGATGGAGGTCGGGTGAAGCAGGGTGCCGTGGGAGGAGGACTGGATGGAAAGGCCAGCTGACTGGCTCTGGATACTTGGAAGTGGTAACTGCAAAATGAACACAAAGAAGTGTAAGGCAGGAAAACACACAAGGAGAAATAAATGCAGGGTTGAGCCAGGGTTGAAGTACTGTGCTTAATTGTAGATGGCTGGCAGGTGTGCGTGGCTGGAGAGCGGTGATGGTGATTGCAGCAGGTGTGTCTTGTCAGCTGGCAGGTAGTAGACAAGAGGAGGAAGAGGGAAAGCAAAGGAGACACAGAGAGAGAGGCAAAGCCAACAGAAAAAAAACAACAGCTAGGGAAAAATAAACCAAAACTCACAGCCAGCCGACCCCAACCATCACACCTAAGTCATGACATCACGGTGGTATTTCAGAAAGCAGATTTAGTGAAAACTGAGTTTGTTAACCATGAGGTGAGGGTAACTCTGGGTTTTCAGAAAGAATGGTACCTTAACCTCAGAGTCAGTTACTATGGTAATCTGTGAACCTAACCTGGTTGGGAGCAGGTTTTCTTCTCTCTCCCTCTGACACAGAGCTCTTTCATTAAAATAAAATGATGTTGTTTTATTAACCATGTTAATAAAACAACATCATAACACGTTTTATTTCTCAAAACATGGCATTTCCTTTTGTCGACGATCCCGTTGATGAAGAAGCTGCTTTACTTCGCAGGGTGTTAGGCTATATGTCGGGAGATGATATTGAAATCCCGACATTTTAATTTTTAGATAACTTCCTATTTCAGCGGTATCGTTTTTCTTCCCAGTCTGTTATGCAGCCTAGGCTACATAACCTTAGCCTTCCTCATGTCACTAACGTCACCCATCTATGCTCTTACATCCCAGCAGATTATTTGTGTCGCATTACGTTTTTAAAAGGAGTTCCACAGTATTGCAGGAGAATGATGTAAAAGCTTTGAAATAAAAGATTATGAATTATAATGCTTTTAATGATGGTGCTGCAGCCTCAGAATGGGATTAGTAGGCGTAGTAGGCTACTTTTTTGTCCGCAGAAATGAAATAGATTATAGGTTCAATACCATTTCACCAGTAATATTAGGCTATCCTTATGATTAAATATGATATACACTATATTGGAATATGCGCATTTACTCTAGCAGCAATTTTCTTTTAACTCGCTGTTTGTGCGCATGAGTATTTCCGCCGACCCGTTTGTTTGTGGTTGTTGCCATGGTGAATTGTAGAATCATGGCTCCATTCATGCTGCCTCTTTATTGTGGTGGTGAACCTACTCTGAGTTGATTGAACCAACTCAAATCAGCTGTTCTGAAACCGAAAACTCAGAGTTTCCCATCTCAGGGTAAATCAACTCAGACATCAGGGTTAGACTCAGAGTTTGTTAAACCTTCTAACTGAAATACCACCCAGGTCTGGGTTAGCCTCTGCTCCACTGTCTTCTGTAACTCAATACAATCACTCATTCAGCATTTCTTTCATCAGACTTTATGAAAAAATTAAGTGTATTCTTGGGTTTTATTTTCATTATTATTGTTTTCCATATTAAAGTAGTATTGTAGTTTGCATCCACTACAGCATAATACATACACAATACATTGAAATCCATATCCAGTTTAGTCAATCCTCTCTGTCCTGCTGTTGTTAAAAGTCTGGACTTGTTTAGGTCTCACCTCTTCTGTGACGTTAAGTTCATATTTCCTGGAACAGTGGGTATTCATAATGCAAAATATCAACTACAGGTGCATGTGTCTGCACTTACATTTGTGTCTTTCCCATTGAGTGACCCTCACAATAAATGTTCCACCTTGTTGAGAAAAAACCCAGGAGACTTCAATTTCCCAGACTCTTTGATTCCAGGAAATGCATTTATCTGACAGTGAATGCAAGCATTAATGACTGTGTTTTTATCCCCTTGAGAAGAAGGAGAGGAAGAGGAAGTCCGTCTCCTTCAGCTTATAGTTTTCTATTGATATCAACACTGTCATCTCTCCTGTCCCATGCTGCTGCAGCTTCTGGTCTCCTTGTGGTTGGCAGTGCCAAGCAATCGCTGTGATAGATCACTGTTATTACCACATGTTCTCCATTACTGGAGAACAGCGGGAGGCCAGGAACACACACACACACACACACACACACACACATACAGCCAAGAAAAACTAATGCATAATAGTACCCAAGCATACACACAGAAGTATACATACTATGTTGCATATTCACACATGTACCTGTTGGTACATGCATATTTATGTTTATATATAGACCCACTAGATGCAGATACAGTTGTTGTTGTTGTTATTATAAATGCACACATTAGTGCCAAGACAAACTAGTGCTTTGCTTTGCTATGGGTAAAACTCACAGGAGGTATGTGTTACACACATACGCAGCACATATCAGCCACTGTGAGAGTCGACTGCAGGCTGTATGAGTACTTTCCATTGAGACAGAATGAACGAGAGGCAACCAAAAAATGTGAGCATTGGCGAGAAAGGCAGAAACCTGTTGTCAGTACTGTACCCCAGTGAAGTTTGATTGAGATGTGAGATTTGACTTCAGACTTCC
Organism: Zingel zingel; assembly: GCA_023566125.1. NCBI lineage: Eukaryota > Metazoa > Chordata > Actinopteri > Perciformes > Percidae > Zingel > Zingel zingel. The sequence continues at coordinate 15,089,494 of CM042335.1, read as the reverse complement.
TTTCGATTGATGTCTTATAATGACAAAGGGAGTTACCAGCTGTCCAGATCGAGCCTGTTGGCCTCCTGATCCGTAGTGTCAGGATGTTGTTTAAAGCCATATTTGTCCTGTTCTTGTGTTTGTGTGCATTCATTGGCAGGAAGCGATAAAGTAGACAAGTAGACAAACTTTTCTGGCCCCAGTGCTTCCCTTCTTTTAATTCTGCATAACTTACTTAATAAACATAAAAACTGACGAAAGAAATTTAGCCTTTGCTCTCCTTGCACATGAGTCAAATTAAAAGCGGATTTTCCTCAGGGCAATGCTATTAACATAATGCACAGCTAGGCCAAAGGGAGGTGGGGGAAAACACCACAACAATACATTAAGGTGCATATTATGGGGAAGACGTATGCCTGCTTAAGAAAAAGTCAAATTGTATGTGCATAAGCACATTTTAGCTTGTGCTCTAGTGTGTGATCCCAGCTTAATTGTTCAGAGTAGTGTGAACGTGTACATCTACAAGTAGGTCAGAGTGCATCGAGAATGCCTGCAGGGTGAAGGAACGGGTTCATGAAACTGATTGAAGAGCAGTACATTAGGGGGAACCGATACCGTATGTACTGTACAGGAATTTTGAAATAGAGTGAATTCTAATGTTTCTGAAGAATTTTATTTTAATTTCAGTATTTATTATTTTCCTGTTTTCTTTTTTCGCCACTTCACTGTGCCTCCTTTTTAAAAAAAAAGAAAAAGCAGTCTCCGGAGTGTGTGGGGCCAGACATCTGACTTCCTTCCTGTTCCTTATTTATCCTCCATAACAGGTAGAGTCTTTAATGCTACCATTTGAGCCATGTGTGTGTGCGCTACCCTTTGTCAAATATTCTTATGAAACCGTAAATGTGAAGGAAGTTGACACTGCACACCATAACCATCAATATAAATAGTATATGTACAAACATTTTTTGTATATTGTAGACATAGATATACCAGTGTCTACAAGATAAGTGAGATTATACAGGTTACATTTAGTGGTTAGAGAAACAAAGGGGCGGGGGGCAAAATATCAGTTAAAGACTCAGGTGGAGAGAAGATGAGATGTGTATTGTCACAGGAGAAAGCTGAGCAATTTCAAATATAAAAAAAAACAGGCAGATGGATTACTAGACAGAGAATTTAGGCTCAGCATGAAAAATGCAAAAAAAGAAAAGAAAAGCTAAGTGTGTCTCTTTTCGTAGTTGCTACAGAACATGCCCGAGGGTTTGGCTTTAGTGAAGAGGATTGTGCTAAACCAGTTATGGCGCCGGGGGAGAGTGGCAGACATTGTCACAAAATAAACACAACTGAATGTACTGTCTACAACCCACATGCTGACACAATATCTGTCCTTATCCAACTTCTTATATTAACAATCAAAAACATCAATGTCCAAATTACAACATGAGTCACCTGTTTTGCTAGTAAGGATAGCTAAAAACACATAAGGGATGAGGAGAGAGAGTTTTGCTGTCAATAAAGAGTGGCAGATGGAAAGGCAGAGGATGTAGAGTCAGCATGCAATATAAATACAAATAAAGAGGTGTGTGTGTGTGTGTGTGTGTGTGTGTGTGTGTGTGTGTGTGTGTGTGTGTGTTTGTGTGTGTGTGTGTGTGTGTGTGTGTGTGTGTGTGTGTGTGTGTGTGTGTGTGTGTGTGTGCGTGCGTGTGTGTGTTCCTGCTGCAGACCATAGCCCGAGGGTTAGGTTTCTCTGAAAAGATACACGTGTTAACTGCTGAGCCAAAGGATAGAAGCAGTCAAGAGGAGAAATTGTATAGGCGGTAGTTTAAATCAAGCAACCTGATTGGTTGAGGTCATATTTGAGGTGAGCTGATGATGCACATTATGCCTTATTTTATAGGAGTGATTTAGATGGAAGAACTAGCGATATAAGAAAGTTTCCAATGAGAAATCTGAGCCAAGACAAGCTCTGTGATTTGTTACTATTGCATTCCATTACAACCATCTAAATTTGGAGGCAGTGGTTGACCCCATTGCTAGGTACGACCCACTTTTATACAGTCATTGGTTAATACAGAATTAATGTCATACGCATGTTATAATGCTATAATAATAAGCATTGTTTTTTGTAAGCTATAAAATGCTGATTTACCGATGCTGCCAAAAATGAAAATTCCCTCTTATCACAATATTATTAAAACATAATAGTAACAGATAGTTTTGGAAACAGCCACATGTATCTAATGATTTGTCCCAATGTTCCCAAGCTTGTGTATAAATAAGAGCTTGTAAAATAGCTCAAGTCTTTGATTAATTAATATGATTTCTCATCTGATAACATCATTGCGATTTATGTTGTTTTACAAGATTAGACTGCCAATTGTGCATATGTATGTCCCATCATGAACCCTGACTACACCAAGGAGGGCTGATATCATATATCCATAAATGCTGTTGTGGTAATACAATTAATTGAAGGTGTAAATTACCTAGATAGTGTGATTCACTGAGTCATAAATGTAAACACAGCTATCATCAGGATCAGCCACAGACATCTTCTCTTACTGTAACATCTGCAGCACTGCAGTTTACTATTGCAATGTAAATTTGAGAGTGTACCCTAAACCCAACAAATACATGTACATGCAAATAAGTAATGGTACTTTTTGTGCCATGAATAAAATGAGCTGAAATATTATTAAATGCAAAATAACAAAAGGATTTAAAATTGTATCACAATCATTTATTTTAGCGAAGCGGCTGCAATGATCATAAGCCTTATCAAGATCTTTGTGGAACTGAATACACAATGACACTATGTACCAGTGTTGTAGTACTTAAGTCTCAAGACCACATTTGAAGGTCTCTGTCTCGTCTCGGAATCAACCGCATTTTTACTCCCAGTCCCAGTCTCGGATGAAGAGGAATCAGGATTTTATTTTAAGACCGGTCAAGACTACAACTTCAGGGATATCACTAAGTTTCCTGTGCATTGTCTGATTTATGTGTTAACATCATTACTGTGATTGGATGTAAAACATCCTGCTTCAAATGCAACTAATAACTTGACTCATTTCTAGATTGAAATGTGTTACTGTTAACCCCCTCTCCCCGCCTCCTTATCACACACTTCCAAGAAAGTGAATCTTGGATACAGAAGAAGTTCTGGCTGTCTGGCACTGGTCTGGTCTTGATCTTGACCCGGTCTCGTCCTGCCTTGGTCTTGGCCTTGACTCTGTCTCAACCCCCTCAAAGTCTTGGCCGAGTCTTGGTCTCGATAAACTCTGGTCTTGGTGATGACTTGGTCTCCGTTTAGGTGGTCTTGACTACAACACTGCTATGTACTGCATATTCTACAAAGCTGCCAGAGGCCATTGGGAGTATAAACTTCAAAAGGGACCAATTGTTCTTTGCTAAAGGAGTTACAATTTCATATTCTACAAACTGAGTCCTATAAAACAGATTTACCAAGGATTCTTCTCAAGGCAGACCCGTTTGACTAGTTAAAACAGGTTTGACTAATAACAGACTAATAATACTAGTGGTTTTCCATTTAAGGTCTTCCAGTATCAGTGCCTTGGTAATGTATGTGCTGGCTCACTGGCATGGCTTACTGGAACACTGAAAATGTACAGAGCCATAGTTACCACTGTGCATTTTAAATAAATGAGATTTGACTAGTCAGATTTTTTAGTGCACTATAGGTCAGATCTCTTTAGGGGGAACAAAGTTGTGATAGTCTCTAGATTCTGATATTCATGTTGTAATATCTGTTAAACCTCTCCTTTCACACATTTGATCATATGTTCCTTTGGACCACTTAGAACATGTGGTTGGCAGTCATGGTCATGCTATACAATGGGTTCCCTTGCTATAAAACTTATCTGAAGAAGTAGGTACTTTTATCTGTGCCCTTGCTTTACAGAATACCTCGAGGTTCCATTTTACTCTGCTCCTATTCTACCTCCAAACCCCTTTTCATCTTCCATCCAGTTAATTTAGTCCTTTCAGTCCCAGATGCAATCCAAACTTTTTCTTCCAACTTTTTTTTTTTTTTTTTTTTCTGGCTGTGGAATAGTTTACTCATGTCTTTTATATCCTCCTCTCCCATTTCTCAAATTCCTCTGCTCTTTTTACGTTGCTTTTTTTAATCTGTTAAAGGTTATTGAGACTTCATGATAGTTCTTATTCTCTCTTCTCCTCTCTCTATTTTTCTTTGCGTGCCCATGGTATTCTATATGGCACATTGATTAATAATGTTTTATAATGAAACCTATAAATACCTTGACTTGACTGTACAACTCAGAATTTGGTCTATTAATCTGGGACCTCAGAGTGTTCAACAAACTTACATTGCTAGTATTGATGTGACATTAAATATCAAATGTGTTATTCATGATATGAGTGGAGTGATTTGGGAGGAACAGGTTCAGTTACTAAAGTTGTGAATTTTGAGAGAGAGGGAGAGAGAGAGAGAGAGAGAGAGAGAGATAGAGAGAGAGAGAGAGAGAGAGAGAGAGAGAGAGAGAGAGAGAGAGAGAGAGAGAGAGAGAGACAATGGAATTTCAAACAACAGTGGATGAGGTGTTTTTAGGCAGTTGAGTAAAGGTGCTGTCTGTGGGAGAGAAAGCTCCGTTTGGAGTGAAATGTGTTTTTTTGTACTTTATTCATCTTTTAAATACTCAAAAGCTATATAACAGACTAAAAGATGGGGGAACTCCCAAAAAGCATATTAGGGGCTCTTAAAGACTCCACAGGCTTAGGTTCCAACAAGAGTCATGTGCCTCTGCCAGTAGAATTTAATTCATGCTACTTTAGTTTATTGAACCTGTAGTGGCAAAATTACATTTAAGCATGATTGTTCATATATTTTGCTATCCGGCATCAAGGCCGCCTCATACCTCGCTTTAAAAGCATTCAGAGAGAGGGGATCAGAACCACGGAGGGCTCCACCGAATCCATACTGATCTAAAAAGACGGAGGCCTTTTCACAGCAGCAGGGTAAGATACAGATTTAAATGCATTATTGTGAAACAGAAAAATTCCACAACAAACCTCATCTGCACATTAATGTCATTTAGTTTTTGTAACCTCTTGATGATACAATGACTATTGTACCACTGTTAACTATTACACTAACACGGCTGCAACCACAATCTTACACCTCTCAAATGCTCTGCCCATACAAGTCATCATGCAATGTAAATCTATGGGCTGTAAATACTCATCTACAGTATGCTAATCCCAAAACAGATTGTGTTTACATATATTTACAGGATACAGAAGTATAATTAAAGCATTTTGAAAGTCAGAAGACAAGACTTTGTAAATTGATTGATTGTGGTACATACACAGTTACAATAACAACCACTATCTCACTTTTACACTACCTAAAATAGCACAAACCTTTATGTAGTTTTGCATTTTTAAACAGTCAATATTTTGTCAGGTTATATATTCACTTTCTGAAATCAAAAACAATGTGGGGCAAAAGCAAATGATGCCAGCAATTGATTACAGGCATGTTTCCCTTTGTTCTTCCACAGTAAACGTGTTGGTTGCTCCACATTTCATGCAAAGATCAAACAGTGAAAATAAATGAAAAAATAAATGTTCCTTTCTAGTAGCCAATCAACATCGCCATACTGTTATATTGCCTAGATGGACTAAGCCTTTTGCCAAAATTAGCCTCTGAAATAGATACTAGAGTTAGAATGGATTCTGCAGACTGATCTTATGAAATGGCGTATGCATGACACGGCAATTGGTATGCCGTTATTGAGACGCACCCTCGCTTTTCAGCGTGTTTATCAACGCCGTTTGTCCTCCATTGACTTACATTACCTTGCGTTTGCGTGTGAATTGACGGCGAAGCGAGTAGTATGAAAGGGCGAAAATCCGGTGGATGGGTCAAACACAGGACTTTCACACAGGAAAGCGGGGATCGCGTCCTGCGTGTGGCGTTTCCTTTGTGTCCCTCGTGTGATGTTTCCTTTCCACGTTTGTTCTCTTCCTAAACCCAACCCCGTTCTTCTTTTCCTAATCCCAACCGTTTTTTTCTTTTCAACCTAAACTCTACCCCGTTCTTCTTTTCCGTATCCAAACCGTTTTTTTCTTTTCAACCCAACCACCACACGCCACGTGGCTTTAGAAAGACGTTGCAGACTGCATTCAGCTGTATACAACGTAGATATACACACGGATAGCTCAAAATGCGTACAGATAACACGCCACTTGGCTTTAGGAAAGTGGCATGTATGTTTACGCAAAGTCATGATGCCAAGTTGGATTCTGCCATAGAGTGCATTGTAAAACATTCATTCATCACTTTAGGATTGATTCATGTCTAGGTTTAATGCGAGTACAGTATCTGCTAGCCAGACTGAGGTTGGATATTTGTTGCCATCTATCTTTGAAGCCATTTTGAAGTATGCCAGAAAAGAGCAGAGGAAGTCTTGGAAGCAAGAGAAACACCTACATCATTGAAACTTTAGAGCAAAACAAAGCCTTTATAATTTGAAATGTGACCTGGTACCTGATGTCCTGGGGTGGTAAATGTTTTTTTTTTTTAAGCTGATTTTTTTTAGCTGATTGTCTCAATTAAAACACTGTAGACTAACAGCTGTTTGAAAAATCATCTTATTCAAAACACAAATTGATTGACAAATATAAAGGCCATAGCTAACTGAGGCATAATAAGAAAAGTTTATATAAAACAAGAAATGTGCTGAGGTAGCAACGAGTTTTATCAGTGCAGAACATTGTATAATCAGTGTAGCTTATTTGGCAAAACCCAGCAGCAGTCAACATACTTGCATAGTGGCAGAAAAAAAAAAATCTTCCTCAACCATTTTTGGTATTATTCAGACATTTCTCATATCAGCCAATGTGGCCAAACAGCACGAAGAGATTTCACACATGAGTTTATCCTATTTACAGTAATTGTATGGTAATATATTTGTGTGCACGTTTGTGTGCATGTCTGTGGAACACTGATATGTTGGAGAGCCTTTCTGTACCCTACAGGTTATAAACACATCAAAGGTATTTCCTATATCCCAATGCCCATTTCTCATATTTTTCATTGAAGAATCAGTTTTGATCTTGATAATTAATATACAGTATATATATATATATATAGTATGTAATTTGGTAAAATACTTGGGGGTACTACTACTACTGGTTGAAGACACGTTGAAATGAACACAGGTGAAAACATAATAACTAGAGGAGTTAAAAATGACAGACAATAAAATAAATAAATAATTATATAAATTCAATTACAAGTTAGATCTACTTTTATTGGCCATTAATTAGTGTTATAGTCATCACAAACACTTTACTACACCCACAATATGAACCTGACCTTAGTCTCTCACAGTGAAGAAAGAAAAGCTCCCACACAAACGTCATTAAGACAGCGCAGCATATTAGGCATAAAGTATATATATATATATATATATATATATATATATGAAAGTAAATATTCTGCTTAGCTGGGTTTAGCTGGACCTTGTGTGTTATTTACTTGATTTCTCAAGAGCCAACCCGTTCCAGCTATGCATTGCCAAAGACTTTTTTAAACAATCTTTACAATGCCAGGACTGTGGGTTTATAAAGGTTTAGGATTTTTTTGGCCTCAATGATACAATTATCCATGTCTATTGTAACAGATACTAGGCCACAGAAGAAGATGTGCTTTTTTTCAGGAGAGAATAACTCAAGGAACTGTGGACAATATGTGCCAAGTGTGCAGCAAGACTGAAAACATTTTCACTTTTCTGGGAAATCAACTTTGTAAAATAGGACAGTGTCATGACAGTTTAAAAACGCGTGTCCCCCTTTGCCCAAGTGTGCACCGCCACAATTTACTGTAGGTTTAAACAGAAAGACAAGGCCATTAGGACCGTTCGAGATGAGCCAGGTCTGCGCAAAATCGATCACTGGCAATCGCCGCCCAATGCATGCAGGTTAGATTTGTGTCCGACTTGATCCCGACTTGCTCTGACGTCACGCACACGTGGGCAGCGATAACCTCACAAGATCACGGCGGCCGCAGGTTTGAGATGCAGGCAGCCCAGTTTCTTTTCACCGATTGAAAGACCCATGCAGACCCAGAGCATGCTGGGAAATGCCTGGCTCTCAGCTGGTCTTACAGCTGATTGGTTCAGAATGTCAACATGACGTTTATATAAACTTTTTTATTGTTTTTGAATTGGAGGGATTTTAATTGCTATTTGTATGATTTAAAGGCTTATTCTGTTTACAAAACACATGTTGTGTGGTTGATAGTGACGTTTAGAAGTCAGAGAGACTAAATCCGTTCAGATTACAGATCATCTACAGTCTGTTGTTTATTAATATCAGCAACAGATCGCATGTAGAGCATTTTGACAGCTACTCTATCTAACAGAATGTGAGTGTTTCTGTGACTTCCTGTTCAGCCTGAAGGCTGCTAGAAACGGCTGGAAACTGTCCGACTTTACCGCAGCTTTTTGTCACCGCCCCTGGCTGCTGCCGCCTGCTCTCTCTCACTTTACAGGCGAGGCACAGTTCATCTTGAACAAGCCTATTGTCTCGACATTTACAATGTTGCATCAATGTGTTTGGGACTACACAAAATTAACACAGAAAGAACTGTCGGCTAATAATAATCTATCTGGTGTTTGGCATCAATGGTGGCTCAGTCAGCATTGCTATATAATGTTGTGACTATACTGTAAGAAGCCAAAACTACCAAGCTACAGTCTGGAACAGATTGGAGACTTCCCTACTGTATACACACCGAGCAACTCATTTGCTCAACTCCCACTTTTGATAATAATAATAACTTTTGATAATACAGACAGCCCAACATAAATGCGCACAGGCCTGAAAAACAAAAACAAAAAAAGCACGCATACAAAATGCCTCCAATCAGTTTTTATGCTGGCCTTGCCACTATACCCACGCTGTGGGGAAATCTTTACTTGGGCTTTTACACCCTGCACAAGCACTCTCTCTCACACACACAAATGCACAGTAATGCACACCTTACACTGGCACACACTCGCACAAGAGAAAGGGTCTTGCTTTCAGCCAGCACTCTCACTGTGCATGTAAGCGCAAAGTCAACTGTTTTATCAACACTGCCGACGGGAACAGCCCTGCATCTTCTTCTGTCACACTGACACAACAAGAGAAATGCAGCGAGAAATACAAAGCCAGAGAGATCGAGGGAAAAGGGGAGAGATACACAAACAAAAACAAAAAAAATAAAACAGAAACAAAAAGAGACAGGGACAGAGAGAAGGGAAGAGAACTGTTTCTGTAGCTGAAGCTTTAAATTGCAGGGGTGTCTACACCTGACTTCCTTCACTTTCTACCATCGGTTTCTACTCTTTTTCTCTTCTTTTCTTCTGCCTGAAAGGGAGATTCTCTCAACACCTGACCTGTCATATTTCAGCTCCCCTGATGTGCAGTACAGGCAGATAAGGAGGAAAGGAATGATGGCCTCAAGTAGTGTGTTGAGGGGAACAGAGAGGAGAAGGCACTGCAAGATTGGAGGTGTACAAAAAGTGATTGGTAGGATGCCAGGTGGGTGTACATACATACATAAGAAACAGATGAATTATTTTATTATTATTATTTTATTTTATTTTATCTGGGACATTTTAATTATTAATAAGTACATCAGCCTAAGACATTTCCAGTGACCCTGTCTACATACTGTAATAAACAACCTCATGTAGGGTCCTGACCCCTAAGGTAGAGACTTGATTATGTAATATAATAATAATACCTAGCTTTTCTACAGTAGGAATAAGATGGATCATAGATACAAAAACTATCCTCACATCATAACTGTACGTCTTGTTCCCGTGATAAGCGTTTTCTTTGATTTCAAAAGAAAAAAAAATTGAGAAACGGCTAATGAGCTAACTGCTGATTGTGCACCGAAATTTATCTTAAAGGTGCAATATGTAATACTGACAGCTAGTGTTTAAAATAGTTACTGCAGTACAAATTCAAAATACTGGAGAGAGTTGTCTCCCTCGCCCCCTCCTCCCCAGACTCCCCAGAGGTTGCCAGGCTGAGACCGCAGCATCCTCGACAATGTTGCTAGACGCTAGTCTCACATAGCCAGACATTACTTCACAGCACAGCGGAGTAGCTAACGTTATATGCTGGCTATATTAACAGTCGTAAAAGCCCGTGCTTACGTGGAGTTCTGTACTCAACTGGCAGACAGACTTTTTGGGCTCAGAATTGCAGTTGGAACCGTTAAAAACACAACAACCTTGCTGTCCTCTCGACCCGACGGACAGACACACTTCCTCGGCTTAGAATTACGGTAGGAATCACTAAAAACACAACAACCTCGCCGTCCACTACGCCCAGCGGACAGACCCACTTCCTCGGCTTAGAATTATGGTAGGAACCGCTAAAAATAACATTACCTTGCCATCCTCTCCACCCGACTGAACACACTTTATTGGCTCAGAATTGCGGGAAACAATCGCTAAACACACTGCAAACTCATGGTCCTCTCTTCCCAATTTACAGCCCCCCTCTCTTGGCTTAAAATAACTCATCGTTGTCGGCTACGGCCGCTGAACAGGCTACACATTGTAAACAGCCGGAGCCCGCTTGCCTGGTCCTCCGGTAATGTTAGCAGTTAGTTGGGTTAGCCAGGACCAGTCGGGATCACTGGCTGTGCCCCAATTGTTTTTACGTATGTATGTAGTAATGGTTTATGGCACAGACTTTGTGTATAATTTGTTATAATTTGACATATTCCTGTTATGGTTTTATGTAACATCTGGCACTTTTACATTTTATCATTTCCGACTCACCAAAACCATTAACCATATACTGCAACACTTGTGGCAACAAATGAATCTTTTCGAAGTCCCTCTCATTACACAGCTCTGTGACAAACTGTCACGGATTCCACATCCTTGCTACAAAACCTGGTTTTGACAGTAGTCAAAGAGTAGAATTTTAAAACTGTCCAATCCATTCCTCTCTGGTCCAGAACAGCCAGTGATGTGAAAAGAAGGATGTCCTTGATGGCTACATCAAAAAGAATGTGTGAAAGTGATAAGGTATTTGGGTTCTATCCTACAATATATGAACATATAAACTTGTGTGGGTGAAAATGTGTATGAACCTTTGCTTTGATCTCTGAATTTTCTGTTATTATTTTTTATGTGTTGCCGTGTGTGAGTGTGTGCGTGCCTGCATGCTCACGCTGATGTGTGCTGCAGTAATAGAAGCTGTCCTGCAGCACACAGTCTGGTGTTTGCAGCCGGAAAGCTGTCATAAACAATCTGCTCTAGCGTCAGTTAAACAGCAAGCGTGGGAGAATTGGGTGCTCTATAGGCTACAACACTCTCTAAATAGACCAACCCATCTGCCTAATGCACTGAAATCAAAATGAGCAATGGATATCCCATATGACATTGCAATAGTTATGCGACAACAGGTTGGCAAGCAGTGACACTAGTATGTGGTGCTGGCAGGTCTTGAGTTTTGATACTGAGTGACGTTAAAGTCAATCTTCACTACACTGTGAAAACTGGCAGACTGTGGATATGTTCCTGCAGGAAATGTGCCTTTTTTGGTTCAAATGATTTCACACATACATGTGATGAGGTTGCTGTAATGTGTTAGAAATACGCTCCAGCCCGTAAGCCAAAATAGCCTTATACTACTCTAACAGGACACATGCAGTACTTTTAATCGTTGTGATAAACCAGAACAAATGGTTTTAACATTGAACTGTGTAGGCAGAAGGCCTATTGAATAGCCAAAGAAAAAGGTATTTCTGTCTGTCCGACATATCCAGACAAATGTTGACCGCTGACTATGTCTTTATAACATTTTATATGTCAATTCATGTTTCCCAGAGGCTAATTCCAAAATATTTTGGTGGCCTCTTGACCCTTTTGTCAAGCATCACCATCAAGGTAAGATGTTCCTTGATCAACATTTTAATCCATGGCAATGTATCTTACAGTAAAAACTAAAGTTGAATTCTATGAAGATGTAGATGTTCTGGTCCCCATGTGAATATCGTATTTTCTGACCAAGATTTCCACTTCCAAAAATAGTGAAATGTGTGAAAAACACAGCTCAAAATGAGCTGTAATAATGATAATGAGCTATAATATAACTGCAGATTCCATAGGTTTGTTGATCAATACCAGTGATTCAGCAATTGCTTCATTACCCACAGAGATTTCTGGCTTTGAAAAACTCTTTTTCCAGCCTGTACAACATCGTGAATCAGTCATCCTTCCCGCTCAGTTTAAGCCTTTCAATGATGGAGCATGCTGCTATGGGCAAGCAACACATTTTACGTTACCTCATGAACTAATTTGTATCACTTCAAAGTTTAAATTAGGCTTATGTCAATTATACATCTCCATTAGCTGTGCCATAGACAATGTTGTAATTGATACCACCTACAGCATACCTAAATAAGGTTTATGGTCTAAGTTATATTTAGGGATATTATTATTAGTGAAAGAATGGAAAGCCTTGTTTTCTGGTATTATCCTGCTCATGTAATAGTATTGATCCTTTACTAGTTGTAGTTTTGAGATGCAAGCTTGCTCATTGCTTACATAAACACATTTTTGCATAATTCAGTGTGTTAAAAACAGACTTCAATATCAAAACCTAGATAATCAGATGCCATTAAACATTTATCAACTACATATAAACTACCACCTTCCATCTACTATCCAAATAAGTTTAAAGTGTGGCTGCTATATAATCTTTGTATTATACCTGAGGACGGACCATCTGCATTCCTCCTGACCTTTTTGGGTTCACACTGAATATTTATGGCCTGTAGTAAATATTTTCTCTACCAATGTATTTACCACAGACGGTCTTCAAAGTTACGCTACTCCACACATGCGAAGAAATGTGTTTGCACACGTGGCAACATGCTTATCACTCACACAATGACACATGCATGCAGAAACACATACAAAGTTCATTAAGAAGGTGTGATGTATGGCATGTTTTTTTTTGTTGAGGTAAATTACTTAATTAGCGTGAGAACAGGTCCAATGAGAAAAACAATGACATAAAAAATGTCAGCTTGTTGTTTTTGTATTGTGCATTCATTTTAGTTTTCTAATTCAACATGTGACTCTTGTCCCTGATGGTGAATACAATTTGAGGGTTCTGTGTAACATTCCCTCTATCAGAGGAGTTGTTTTCCAGCTGTACGACTCGCAAAGCTGCAGCTGCCGTCTCCTCTCTAACATCTCCCTGTTTCGGCAGCTCAAAGGGATGAATTCCAGAGCAATCGTTTGCACTTTAACACTGTGCCATCTGTCAAGTTGTAAAATTCCTCCCAGTGTCTAAATATTAGCAAGTGATAAAAACACTTTCTAGATTGTATTGCTATACGATTCTAAAGATAGGGCGTAAGCATAGTGAAGGTTGAAATATTCAAATAAACTCTATAGCCACGATAGAAGTATGTTGATGGTCCACCACTTTGGTTAAGAATGAAATATTCCAAAAGATAATGGAATAGAATACCATGAAATTGTGTACACACATCCACGTTCCCCATAAGATGAGGCCTACTGAATTTGGTGATCTCCTGACTTTTCCTCCACTGCCACCAGCTGTTCAAAGTTTCTACTTATCCAGGGAAGAGACATTTTCTAACTGTTTAACCATTTGTAGCAAATAGTTATACAGTTTTAATTGTTTGAGGGAGCTTTCAATTAATCCAAGCAGTGATGAGGATTATACATGAACATGATTCTTTGTTATATCACAAATATCAAACACCACATATGGTTTACTCTTTCCCCAAGGTTGACTGGCAGATGTGTCGATCCATCCTACTGCACTTGAAAAAAAAAAATGTCACTTTTAAAGCGGGTTCGCCTCTTACTCCCGTTATTTCCTTAGAAGAAATGTAGCATTTCAAGGCTATTTTTTTTAAACAGAGTCTGGCGCAGTGCTCACTCCACCATAAATGCTACTTTACATCACTTCCAGCAAACTTCACAGAGAACAACGAGGGGAAACAAAACAGCCAGTTAGGCTTCCAACAACGTTATATTCGCTTCACCTGTTCAACTGACTCTGGAAGTTTAGATAACACACCTGACTGTCCTTCTGTTACAGACGTGAACTAACCACAGACTGTTGCCTTGTTAATGGACTCACAGCAGTGCGCATCTGCAGTTCACGGCAGTGCGACACTGAATGAATATATGGGAAACACAATGGATATTAGGCGTTGTATTTTTAACCAGACACGCCAGATGAACCACCTGAGAAGCCGTCTTTAAAATAAACTTCCTTTCTTGACACCTGTTCAAAGTCCAATGTTCGGTCACCTTTTATGCCAGGTTTGGGCCACCATCTCCTTAGGAAAGATATCTGGGTCTATTTTACTAGATCTTTGACTTCATTAACTTTGACTCTCCATCTAACAAAGAAGAAAATGACAGAATACAACCTGTGTCTACAATCTAAATGCTTTGTTTGGTTTTCCAGACACTTATCTTTCTTTATGTCCTGCCATAGCAAGGTTAAATACAACTTTTTTTTCTGCTTACAAAAAAATCTCTTGTTAGGCTTTAACTTTAAATTACCATTGTATACTTATTTTTGTTCATCTCTGCCTGAGATATATCAGTGCTTCTCTATCTCCACTAATTAGGTCTCTTATTAAACTAACTCCATGAGGAGGAAAACTATTCAGCCAACACTGCCTGGATCCTTGTTATCATGTTTAGTTGATTAGAAGTGAAAGGAGTTCTGATGTCACCTCTTAGATTGTCATTGATCGTTTTTCTCTCTTTCAAACAACAAGACAACAAAATGCTGTTTTTACTTCACTCTGTGGACTATTTTTCTCTTTCATTGCACACCTGCTCTTCACAGCTGGGTGTCTGATAAATTGATTCAGCTTCTGTGCTACCTTTTGTTATATCATGATACCGTGTAGGTTGAAATTTCTTGGGTAACTTGATTAAAGAGGAGCTGGGGTTAATCAGGGTTAATCAGTTAATCAACGCTTTTTTTTTTAACCCATAGCTATTGTCATTGTCAATATTCACCAGAGCTGCTTCTGAATTAAAGTTTCAGATAAATGTCATGTCTTGTAGCCATACTGTGCACCACATGCATGGCATGTAGATTTTTTGTCTTCAAGCTGATTCCTATGTGAAACAAGTGCACTTTCAGAACGTCATCTATTTCCCTCCTCAGGAGAATGACGGTCCTAAAACTCTCACCACCGGCTATATTCCCATGACGGATGTTTATGACAAGGATGTGAGCCACATATTTCTACACACACACACACACACACACACGTGCACACACACTACATACACTCAAGCAGTAATACAAATTGTACAGACACACCCACAGCGAACAAAGTGAACGGCATTGCAAAGGAGATAATTCATTGTTATGGTTTTCCAAACCAGCTGACATGCCCATTTCCAGCATGAAGACCTTTCTGGATTTATAATAGGGTGATTATCATTATGCATCAATGCCAGGAAAGATGGTCAGATTTGGGAAATTAAACACAAAAAGGACAACAAAAATCAACCAGCTGTCAAGCGTATACATTTTGAAGTTCCCTTTTACT
This sequence comes from Zingel zingel, assembly GCA_023566125.1. Lineage (NCBI taxonomy): Eukaryota > Metazoa > Chordata > Actinopteri > Perciformes > Percidae > Zingel > Zingel zingel. The sequence goes on along the minus strand of CM042335.1, from coordinate 15,073,890 downwards.
AAAATGCTAATGCACTGCCTGCTCAGTACCCAATGTCCACTTCAATTAGATGATAGAAGGTGATAACATTTACAGCTCAGAAGCATGACACAATCTCAGGACTGCAAATAAAAGAAAAGTCAATGTTAAATCTTTACTCCAGCTGTCTTTCAGGGACTTAGAGTCTGTACATTGTATCTAAGAACTGTGAGTTCCCAAAGGCTCCCAGAGTCTACATACTGTACTGTACCTTTGTCGCTTCCCTCTTTTATTGCTAAAACATGCTCTTTTCTTTTTCTGACTCTCCTTCCTCTTTCATTGTTACCGCTGCATAATGTTGTGAATGGTAAATCTTCAGTGGTTAGCATGGACCATCTGCATTCCTCCTGACCTTTTAAAGCTATAGTCTGTTGCCCCAATGAGGAATTCTAAGTAATGACAACAACACTGTCGATGCGTCCACATGATACAAGCCTTCTGTGATTGCGCACAGCCCTCAACCCTACTCCACGCAGTTGCTAGTAGCCAAGGAGGACACGGATGATTAAAAAAACATGAAGGACTCTTCAGAAGAGGTAATTATCGTCGCCGTACGACACAATCTTCTGAACATAGCCATACTGCGGAATACAGAGAGATTAGTGTGGAGCTGATAGGCTTAATTAGCTTTGTAGCAACTCATTTGGCAATGGCTTGAATTTAAAGTTACGCACCAAAGCTTTAAGGTTCACACTGAATATGTATGCACTCTACCTATATATTTGCCAGATATTTGTATAAAGACGGTCTTCAAAGTTTCGCTAAACTCCACACATGCAAGAAATGGGTTTGCACATATAGCAACAAAAAAACTTCTAGGGTAGCAATATAAATACTTTCTGAGACTTTAACTGCCTTATATTGGGCTAGTACAAGCCTCTATGGAGGTGTGAACTGCAGTGATCAGCAAGATCATACATATTTCTCCCCAAATAAGTATGTACTGTACTATGCAGCTTTCTGTCACCATATTTTTGTTTATTCTCACCTTATCAACCAGTTAAAGTTGATAAGCAAGTTAATCATTTGTTTACAAGGCAGAGTTAGAATAGAAAATAATGACGGGCACTTGACAAATGCATAGCTGTTCACCAAACTCTTAAATCTCCTCGTGACTCGATTTGTGACGGGTGAAATGAATGACTTTCTTTGACCGAGTTTAGAAAAGGAGCTTTGTAAGTCTGAAGGGATTTAAAGGGAGCAAAAAGATCACAGGTGTGTGGTGTGCATCATTATTTCCTTGAAAGATGATGCGGGTCGAATCACATCGATTGTATTTGTTTGTTTGCTTCCTGTGAAGCTGAGCTAACATTGCTGATCTGCTATGTGCCTTATTTGATGCATCACCAAATTACCTGTGTACTTGTTACTTTTTTATGAGCTACAACAGATGTGTTATGGGACATATCCATCTTGTTTTCAAGAGTTCTCACGTACAAGTGGCTTCGCTAGCCTTCTCCTTTCTCTTACTCCTCTTCAGTCCTCTGTACGGCTCTGTCTTACCCTCTGCCTCATTTCCTCAATGCCAACCACTCAGCATTTACTGTTACTGTGATCTGACCCAGCCTCTTTCTCACTCTCTGTCTCTCTCTGCAGTACCACTGCAGCTCCATAAATCACGCACACACGCTCGCGCGCGCACACACACACACACACACACACACACACACACACACACACACACACACACACTTACATACACACTGAGCAATTCAGAGCTTATTTAGTGGAGACAAACATGGTGCTCTGTGATAGACACTCAATAAGAAGTGTGTATCAGTTACACACGCATGCATGCATATATGCGCACGCACCACACACACACACACACACACACACACACACACTCTCTCTCCACACTGTCAATTCATAAAGCTGAAAAAGATCCAGTAGGGAATTAATTATTATTAATATATTTTTTATTAATGTATTAACATTATTTAAATCGAGAGTTATCTCTATAGATCTGTGAGTCTGACTGGGATTTTCCAATTACTGTAAGAAAGGTACAAGATCTGTATCCATGTTTCGGTGTATCCAAACTCAGACACACAAGTTGCGTTTTTGTCTCAGTGTCTTACAATTCCTTGTGTACTGTAGATTGTGTGCATGTGTGCGTTTTCATTTAAGGTTTTCTGTATACTTTTCACCCTTTAGCGCATGTCAGTGAGCACTCCTCTGTTGTTAAGACAAGAAAGTTTGTGTGCTCATTCTCCCGGGAAATATCCATTGATTGGTCTTATCTTTGATTGATGTCTTTTGGTCCAGTGGTTTTTGATAAAAGTGGGGAAATGTACCTCCTCTGCCTTTTTATAGAAGATCATAAGAGTTAACGGTGTTCTGTAAAGGCGACCAATGGTGTTCCGTACAGTGTGCATTCCAGGATTTAAACAGTTTCCTCTGTTTAAGAATGGAAATTTTAAATGTTAAAACATTTTTCGATGAAATTACTCACACACTTATCTCACAGAAACAAATGGCTTTGATGTCTGATGCTTGGTCGGGAATGACAGAGGGGGAACTGAAGATGACACATTGAAGATGACAATTTTATTCATGACCCGGTAGTATTTCTTTAGTGATCAGCGTGAGGAGATGATAAGGATTAGGATGATTCATCAATCAATACACTTTTTAAGAGACTGAGATGAAGCAACTAAGATCTTTTATTTTATGAAAGATCTGAGTAAGGGTCTGCAGACAAAAACATAACTTTAGTAAGCAGTTACGCAATATTATGAACTAGAGATTACTAAAACACACCCTCCGGCTTACAGTTCCTGGAAATCATACCCTTTACAAAAAAAGTTCTGGGAAAGAGTTAAGAGTCAAGTGTAAAAAAACACTATCAGACTCACTGGAAACGTACTAATACTATAGTATTCATAATAATAATAGGTAACAATAGTTAACACAACGATGAGTGCTTAAAGACATTCATGTTTAGGCATAGTCCTTACTATATCCTATGTTTTCTACCACATTCATTGGTACGGAATGCAGTTAGTGCTCCTTATGTGGGGTAACACAGGGGCTTGGGAAGAGGCCTCCTTAGACTCCTGATAAACAAACACACATACTGTATACAGCAAGACTTTACTGCACCACTCAATTGCATTGAACGTTGGACATTTCAAATTGCCTACACTTCAGAGCAATTGATATTTTTACTTTTTGTCTTTTGTAAATACTATTCTCGAGACCACTTGAGCAATGCCATCTCATTACAGGAATTTAAATAATATATGGAAAAACATATACTTAAAAAAACCCAAATTGAAATATTCTTCAGATTCCATACAGCGGTTATTCATACACTAAAAAGCCATTAAGTAAATCCACAAAGAGACATTCATTACATTTGTGCATCCACAATGAAAATTGGTTCAGAGCATGGTTCGGTTAAAATAAATGACTTACAGTAAGTGGATGTCAAGACCATTAACTCCAGATCCCTAATAGCATCACAGAGGCTTTCATTTCATGCCTTTTCCATGTGGAAAATGCTAGGGATAAATTGTTGTTTCTTGCGTGGTGGTACTAATTTCACATGAAAGGCAAAATATCTCATGACAATATTGCCAGTTAATGATATGCCATGCTGCTAATTAAAAAAATGTCACCGCGTCTCGGCTAGAGAATGACACAGCAGCAACATGGTAGCAATGACACTACACTGTCAAAAATGTTTTTATTTTTTTACATAAGAAAGGAAAATATAATATTGCCTTTAATCTTTAAAAAAGAAACTTGGAGACTAACTGTAATTTGCTTCTTTTTAATAATTTAGTGACACTTTTCAAAGCCCCAAACTCAAGCTCCTTGTTCCATTTTATGGTGTGTGTTTTGCATATTGCACGGTTGCACTGCTAATGAGCAGTGAGACAAACTACTCTTCACATTCGTTCCCCTTCAGAGTGGTATTTCAGAATTAATCATCTTTAATTACCAAAAAGTTGGAACATAACAAGGTAATATTTCTCTAAAAAAAATGAAAGTCTGCCTAGTTTTTAAAGATGAAAGGGTGACGTTCCTGTGTTGTCACAATTAAAGTTTTGTTTTGGATTGTCTTTCATTGTCTTTGATGGACTTTCTTTGTCAGTCTTAGACATGATTTGTTCTCTCTACATTGCTCTGTATTGTCCAAGACACTCTAGTCATGGTCATTCTTTGACATCTAGGCGTGTGTTTCTGCGGGGTGTGACAAGTATGTGTTCATGTGATTGTATGTGTGTTTTTGTTCTTTTTCAGCATTATGTTTATTTGACTGTGCAAGTAGCCCCACATCACTAAGCTCTACGTGTTGCCAACTCACCATATGTCCTTTTCCTTAGGGCTGGCACACACTGTAGCGACACCATGGCGTACCTTGATGTGGTTGTGCATGCATGTGTTCCCACTGTGATCTCACAACAAGGGATAAATGCACCTATACTGACCCGAAATATTATGGTCCTGCCAGGGAACAAGGCCAATCTGTGACCCTGTCCACGCTCAGCAAAGCTGTGTGGTCACTGTAAAGTGATTGGCTCAACAAGTGTGGTGGGAAAAGGCCACTAGAAGGGAGCATCATTTTCCCAAGGCTCATCAGATTGAGCTGTAAAAAGATTCACTAGTTCTTGTGTAACATGGGTGTGGTTTAGCGTTTTACTTTAATCAAACAAATACCCAGCAAGCTTTCAGTTTCCTAATCCACTCCTTTCTTGCACAATTGGAATCATATGTAATGAGGGCTGGGCAATATATGAATATTATATCGACATTGATTATGAGGCTGGATATCGTCTTAAATTTTGGATATCGTAATATCGTGATAGGAGACAAGTGTTGTCTTTTCCTGGTTAAAGGCTGCCTTACAGTAAAGTGATGTAATTTTCTGAACTTACCAGACTTACTAGCTGTTTTATTGTTTGCCTTTACCCACTTAAGTCATTGTATCCACATTATTGGTGATTATTTATCAAAACTCTCATTGCGTTAATATTTTGTGAAAGCACCAATAGTCAACCCTACAATATCGCCACAACAGACATTGATATATTTGGTCATTAATATTGTGATATTTGATTTTATCCATATCACCCAGCTCTATATTTAAGTCTGCTGATGTTAAGCTACTTTTAATGCTATCCAAATAGCTCCAGCTGATGTTTGTCATTACTGTAAAAGCCTTCCACCTGCAACCCACTGGAAGGCTTTTATTGTTATTGTAAGCTACAGGAAAAGTTGATTTCGTTACTGAGATTAGTGACCAACTGTAAACTCGTTTGAAAAACTCTGATCTAAATCTGGGACATTTTTTGGTACTTGGCAGATCCATTTTTAATTTTCTAAAAAAGGAATTGCAAAAGAATAAGCAGCCAGACAGTGAGCTGTCAGATGAGGAGGTGCAGGTGACAGGTGCTTACTGCAGTTTGGCCGAACATCAAATCTAACACGTCGTCAAGGTAAACAACACCTTTTAGTGCGTCCTCCTGTCATGTGGGAAATGACTCATGCAGTGTCTGCATCATGGGATGTAATCACAGTTGCTCTCAGTTTTCCAGCCGTGTGGAAATTCAGCTGTAGTCTCCTCTGTTGAAACTCTTATGATGAGAAAATGGACCTATAATAGACAAGTAGCTGGAGCTTTTTTGTGAAGGTTAGTCTCCCTTTGAGTGCATCAGTTATTCATTGTTAATTGTATCTGGAATCCACTTTGTAACTGGGTCATCCTCATTTATCTCCTTTTTCATTTCCCTTTCCTATTTCTCTTACTCTCTAATAATACTTTTTGTTACACTCCACCTCTCCTTCTAATGCCCAATTTTCTTGCTGTCTTACAACACATTTTCTTTTTCATTCATTGCTGTTGCCTTCCATCAATGGTAGTCCTCCTTTTTTTCTGACACACTCCATCCTTCACACTCTCCTTCTCCTTCTCTGAGCAATTATTCTTTTTCCTTCCTCTTCTGCAGTCTTCAGAACCAATCCATTTCCACCATATCCTGCTTCTGAAAAAAATTACCCTAAGATGGAAGAGAGAGAGACGGAGATAGAGAGCCATTGATGGCAGGCAGGATGACAGTGTAGGTAAAAGAGGGAAGTATGAGAGAAACACATACATGGAGAAAGGATAGATATTGATAAGAGAATAGAATATACTGTATGGAAATGGAAGAGAAAAAGTTCAAGAGAGAAAAGCAAAAAGGAGCGTGAGTGTGAAAACCTGCAGAGCCTTCCCATATCGCCTGAACTGTGCAGTGTTTCAGGAACAAATTTGGCCTATTTTATTGTATCTTCTCCATTAGCAGCAAAGGTAATAATCTACTATGAGAGCAGTGGATATTGTTAACATCCCTTCCTCCAGAAACATCAGTTAATGCTTGAGTTAGCGCTTGATTGCCACAGCACAAACAAAGCTAACCACCATAAGGCTTGTTTTGTATTGCTTGGCCATGAGCAATGCTAATTCCTGTTAAGGCTGCCAGGTATTACTGACACAGAGAACAATGCTAAATCCCCGTTAGTGAACCCCAGCCACTGCGGGGGCTTAGCACAGCATGGGTTTCCATTAGCCTGGCAGTATAGATGTACACACACATGAACAAATGCATTGTCTCACATGCCTACATACACACACACACACACACACACACACACACACACACACACACAGCCACCTGATTCCCATTAACCTGTGGGAGGCCCTGTGTGGCTGGTAGAGAGAACCCTAATTTGTCAGCCTGCCGTGGGTCCTGGAGCTGAAGGTTTTTAGCTAATTGGGTTCACCCCTAATTACTGCTGGACATCCCCTACCATGAGTTCTCATATGTGTGCATGCATGCATATTCTATATGTAACTGCATTAGTGTGAATGCACTTTAAACACTAAAATATATGTTTACAGTTTCATGTGTATTTTTGACAGTGTGCTGATGCTGCTGCATTCATGTATATGCTGTTTATCAGCAAAGAGGAGTCTGCTCCTTGTTTATTGGACTCAGACTGAACTCAGATTATCCACACATTTTAATCAGTCCAAAGATGGAAGGCTTCATGTCCCATACTTTGATATTGCAAATATATTAATTTCTAACCCCCTTTTTTATACTGTCAACATCTCCCCATCTTTGCCTTTCTGTTTCTCTGCCTGTCTCTCCTCCTACTGTGGTGTATTTCCCTCTTTAACTCCTCTGGATCCTCTGTGTGAAGGGCAGTGTGTCTCTGTCAGTGGGCCACCATGCTGTCAACTTTAAGAATTGATCTAATGTCCACAAATTAATGTATTGGATGGGAATCCACATGTGGAGATAAATTGTGTACCAGGATTGGGTTTTGATAGCTGATACTATTTTGTTTTTGTTTAGTTTTTTTCATTTTGGCAAAATACCGAGATTTGCAAATCTTCAATGCTAAGAAACCTTTATTATATATTTGTTCTTTCCTCGTTTTTTCTTCTTCTTTTTTTAGCAAAGAGAAATATACAAAACATTCAGCTAGCAGTTAAAATAATAAATTGTGCCAGCCAGCAGATTGTATCAGCTGAAGCTAATAAACAATAATTCCCTAAGTAACTTGCCCAAAACAAATGTCTTCTTTTTAAGCTGGGGTCTTTCCTGGGCCAAATGTTGTTCATCAGAGAAAGGAACACCACTTTCTAACACCACTCCCTGAGGTAGACTATGTGGTTTCCAGTTTCTGTGGTGAAATGTTGTTGCTGATTGCATCACATCAGTTTCTTTATACTAAATCCCCTCAATTAAACTTTCATGAATATCATATCAATAATGTAAGCCTATGAACATAGTAGTTCTGATTCAGGACTTCTAGTGTTTGGAACAAGTAATGTGAAAAATGTGGTATTCCAAAGTTAAGTAGACTATCTTTTTCAGTGTGTCACATACATAACCATCATTGTATGTTTTGTGCTGATCATTGTCATTTTCAGGTTGTAGCTATATATAGGTTGTAAATATTAATGAAACTACCACTCAAAACTTTCTGACTTCTTAGCTAACAAAACGTTATTACAATTTTAAATTCAATCTTTGCGTTTAGCTTTTTTTTAATAACTTTTGTAACTTACAAATGTTAAAACCTATATCTTGATATATTTGATATTGCAATATGAAAGGATTTAGACTGAATAAGCAAATCTAATATGTCTTCCTGTCTGAGCCAACCTGTCTATATTTTTCCTGTCTTTGCCCCCCACCATCCTCTCCTCAGCACCCGCTTACTGCAAGGCAAACAGGCCATATTGAACACCAGCATGGGACTACTTTGAAGGGAAGTTAATTGGGTATGTGCATATGTACCTCTGTGGAAACAAGTGCATGCATGTGCAATTTTAACACACATGCTAAGTTTTTTGTGTCTCGCTACTTTATTTCACTCTTTCTCTCTGATCCCCTCTTCCTGTAATTGTCTTTTACAGCCAGTCAGAACATATTGTTTCTCAGCACGGCAGAGTTTAGGGTGGACAAAGGGATGGAGGGCAGTGTAGGGAGTGATATTATGAGCTTCAGTTGCCAGATTGGCAGCAAATCATCTTTATGAGCACACAGGGCCAGAGAGTCTCCCAATTCCTCCCTGACTTCTATAGAGGGACTCCAGACCCCACCAACAGCCAGTGATTCACTGATTGCTCTTATATTTACCCTCAGCGCAGGTATTCCCAGTGGAGGAAATGGAAGCATATTGTGCATGATTTATTATTTATTATTTTCGTGTTGGGAATTGGTATGTACAGATTCAATTATTGGCAAATTATCAAATATGTTTTATCAATATGAATAAAGTTATGAATATGTGTATTAATAATGTTACCAAATTGACAAACAATCAAATTGGGGCACCACCCTGGAACCAGGGACCAATAACTCATAGGTGGTGTTCCCTTTAAAATACAGATCTTAATTAACCTGATTAATTGATCTGGTATATTTGAAAGAACAAATACACAAATAATCACAAACAACTGCTCTTTAAAGTATAGTATAATTTATTTAACTTCCAAATTATTATTATGTTATTAGTTCTTCAATCAATAAACCTATATACTTGTTACAAACTACAATAAAAGCAAAACAAACCACGCGGTCAAGATCTGCTCTTTGTAGTTTCCCAAAGACTACAAAAATGGCTACTCCTGGTAGCTGGCAATGGCAGGGAACACTGACTTTTCAACACGTGTTACAGGCAAGGGAGAGGCACAAACAGGCTGTTCAAAATGGCGCGTGTATTAAGCTTTGTTACGCACCACGTGACTAGGGTTTAGCCGCTGGCTTATGTGTGTGTGTGTGTGTGTGTGTGTGTGTGTGTTTAGGTTAGTATACGAGGAGAGAGAAAGAACACACTTAGAGAGAAAAGAAACACTTGGAGTCTTGATTTTGGGGGCTCTGAAAATAAACACTCCTCTCGTTCACTCAGGATTCTGTGCCTAACATGATGTTATGGCCGGGTTCACCTCAACCTTACGAGGGAATAATTACATGTTTAGCCTCTCTGCTAAGCTAACAGCTGATCTGTTCGTTGAAAGAGTACCCGGTCCCTTTGTTTGCACAGGGCCGCGAGGCAACAGTCTTGTTGCACCGCTGGGCTGTGGTAACTAAACTCCGCGCGGGAGCTGTGTAGCATTTACAGTTCCAATAAAGCTACAGTCTCAACACAAAATTTCAACCATATCATGATCAAATGATACATTCACAGCGAAACTGGGACACGGCAGTCCCAATCACAGATTAATGGCAAACAATAGCCATTACACATTAATAAACACACTACATGTTCTAAATCTGCCCAGAACAAAAGCCTTACTGTGTGTTATCGTTCGTTAGTTCATAACTCTCCACGGTAACAGAACGAAATCCGAATCACTTGTCAGTGATTTCACGGACAAACTGTGTATCTCCTGTGGTATCTTTAGTTGTTGATGCTGTGACGTTGTATGGAAGAGGGATTCGCTGACACTGATCTTGATTATAAAAAGGTTTTATTACATCAAAGATTTCAGCATCAATTTACAGACTCCATGGGAAATCTGGAGAGCACCTTAGTCAATTCCAAAAATGGCTACTCTGAGGTTTTTCTGTTTAGACATGAGAATATGTACCCTGTGCTTTGTGTAACATGATATGTGGTAATGGGGGTAAGTCCAGGTCCTGGGCCAATCAATCCGTAGTCCACATTTGCCCCAGCAGAGCCACTTCCTCTGGAATGTTACCCTCTGACCTGATGCCTCAGCTAAGTGGAACAATGTGTATTATAACATAATGTATTATAATGTGTAATAAGACTTAGGTCAAAGCTATATGGCTTTTCAGATACTACACTCCAAAGGCGGTGGGAACCAGTTTCAGTCGACTCGATGAAGAAAAATAAAAGCGTGATGTCCTCACTTTTCCTTGTAGAGAAACGTTTTCTCTCTTCTGCAGATGTGAATACCCTGGTGTGTGTTTTCATGGGATCCAAGGCGTCACCAGAACACCGAAAAATATTCCACTTTTCCGGGAAATGGAACTATTTCGCACAAACGTTTGCTTGCAAACCTTTTAGCAGCCGAAGTCACCAATGTAAGACAATGGTTCAGTGGTGACGTGAAGTTTTATATTCCGGCCACCAGACATGGCCACACGCTACGTTTAGGTTCCGCTTAACCAATAGGAATTCACCGTTTTAGAAGGTGTGAACTACAACTTCTTTAGTTTTTAGACCACCCCAGTTTGAAACCCCCTTTCCTTGTGGAGTTTTCATAGGAGTGTGAAATCTCCAGGCTGTAGCTTTTCCCTGAAGGCATTTTCTCTTTGTTTGAGAAAGGGTACTCAAGCTGTGGATTTTCCATGTATGCCACAAATCCTTTGTTTGAAAAAGGCCACATGTTGGTCATGTCTCAGAGGCCTCTGTTTAAAAGATAATGTTTAACCCATTACTGGTTGGTTCCAACATTAATGTATTTAACGGATTCCCCTGCTTTCTTCCTCTGTTTCTGTTAAACATTGCGGTGCACTTGTGATGCATAGAAATCAGGTGCACATTCACATGCAACAAAATGGACAACCACACAGTTAAATATGGTTGTTGACTGAGAAATGATGATGACATACTATACAAATGTATATTTGGTCATTTATTGGATTTTCACATTCACACACACATACACACATAGACAAACATATTTGTGTTGTGTTAAATTTAATCGGTGTAGTTCTTTCTTCCCTATTTATGACGTACCAGAGACAATTTCACACATGGGATCGCATGCTACAATCTCTCATTGCGGTGATATGGGGGAAGGAGTGTGTGTGTGTGTGTGTGTGTGTGTGTGTGTGTGTGTGTGTGTGTGTGTGTGTGTGTGTGTGTGTGTGTGTGTATGTTAGCACCTCCTCATGGCTTGCGAGCATGTGTGTGCAACTTGATATTGGAGACTGGAATGTAGGAACAGGAAATACTCCACTCCACTATTAATACATTATTAAATTTATATATATATTATATTGAACAGTATACTGGAAAATCCCAGCTAATTAATTTTAAGTGTCCTCTGACAGTAGGCATGGGTATAATTGTATAGTGAAATTATATTTTTCAATCAGAACATTTAAATTACCATACAGTCACATTGATCATTAAAGGTATTATTTACACCCTTCATATCATATACTGTGTGTGGAACTACACACTTAGTAATCATAGGGCGTCTGTGGCCTAAATGAATTCACTTCAAGACCAGTTGTTAATTGGAATCCTGTAATGTAATTGAGGGTATATGCATGTATAGATTACCTATCCATTTTACTTTCTGCCCATGATGGACTATGCATATCAAACTAATTACAATGGGCACAGAGTGGCAGCCAAATAACTCCTCCAACCTGCAGTATTCCTGATGACTAGCCTTTGCAGCATGTTCATTTTCCTAATACTGTATTGGCATTTATGTAACACATATCTCACTCTCCAAATTATCTAATTACTAGTCTATCTCTTCCTGTAACAGCCAGACACAATTTAAATCTACTTCTTTAGACAGAACAAGGTGCACATTTTCTAAATATTTGTAGACATTTGGTGTCAGAGTAAATTGATATATTGATGCTATTAAACTAAATATAATTCAGTGCCTAGTTTATACCTCTTTTTGTTTGGTCTAGCTCAGTGTTACTGACCTTTCTCATGATAGCACTGTTCTTGAAACAGACCATCCTTGCATTTGTGTTTCTGTTTGAGCTCCTTTGATACTAATATAGCCACTAACCAATAAGCCAAATCCCCAAATATCGCTATGGTCTGTGCGTGATGGTATTTTAATGGCCTCTGAAAGGAGAACCATTCCCACCTGTGGAACCATGGGAAATAATTAATAATCCTCTGCTGTTATGAGCATTGTACAACAACCTTTCTTCACTGGAAGAAAATGCAATATGCTACCATAGTCTTCTTTTTGTTCTGTAATATTAGCATGAAAAAGCAATAATTACTTACCAAGATTTGCTAAGCTGTTTGTTCCTTCTTTGTAGACATATTGTGCACTTTAAAGTTGTGGATATGATGTATCAAACAGATGCAACAGCCTGGAAGCATAGTTTGACCATTATCTGACAAAACTACGCATCATAAGGAAGTACTGCACCAACTAGGGAAGGAGAACAGTGTGACTGAGTGCATTCTGTTGGGTTAAGTAACATTTATGTAATATATGCAAAGATGTGGGCAAGTTTGCACTGTCATTTCTCCATCTCTGGAAAAAATAATAGTAATAATAGAAAATATGGTAAATGATAAGAAACTGAACAAACTCATTTTCACAGAGAAAGAGAATAGTAATGATACAAAGCACACACGTGTGTTGTCGTTTTTGCTCACTAAAGATGAGCTGCTAATGCACTTTTTTTATAAGACATTTACTGTATAGTGTGCATTTACCTTGGGATTGTGGAATTATTGGCCATATCCACACCATCTACTCTCCAGCTGTTCAGACCTGTGCTTTACTGCATTGCTCTACTACTGGATGCTCTGGCTTGTATTATTTTTATACAGATAGAGTGTCATTTACAGTCTGTCTCATTTTTTCCCTTTTTCATGTTTAAATGGCTCCTACTGTAAATATTTCTATTTCTATTTCGAATCACTACATTAAGGTTTCTTTCCTGAACATGCTGATCTTTAGAACTCTCCTTCTTTTAAAGCATGCAACTGGAAGGCAGTCTCAGTTGTTGATTGCATAAGGACCTGCTAACTTAATACACCAGGTGCTAATTGCATGCAGACTGTGAGTGCAAATTTAGTAAAAGCCGTGGTACAAATTTGCCCTGCACTTTCATGTATGGATTTAGCCCTCACCACACCCACCCAATTATTATGGGAGCCACTTAAGCTTGCCACATTGTAGCTATTGGCTGTGCTTCGGGCAACACAAGATATGCATAGCAACACACACATTTTATACACAACACTTTTTCTCATTTACTCCCTCATTATCATGCTTTTTGTATTTCTGTCTGCTTTCCCTTGTGCCATGCTCACACATACTTGTGTCAAAAGACTGTTGCATTCTCTCTCTCTCTCTCTCTCTCTCTCTCTCTCTCTCTCTCTCTCTCTCTCTCTCTCTCTCTCTCTCTCTCTCTCTCTCTCTCTCTCTCACGCTTAGTAAATGTTATGCAAGAAAAAGAAAAACATTTTCCCACACCGATACATTTAATTTAATGACTGGACAAGTTAGCTATTTGGAAAACTAGGAAACACTGTGTGAGGAGTTAGGGGACGGGGTTCTGATGTTGACTAGGCTGCTGGCAATTCAGGGTGGAGTGGGGCGGAGTAAAAGACTAAAGTGTTTGTGAATATTTGGGGTGTGCATGATGTGCAGTATTCACTCAGAGATAGTCAGTCTCAATGGATGTACATTGCTAGGATAAAGCCTGACATCCGATGCATCTCTCCCTTTGCTATCTCTACTATTGGAGCTGTTGTGGACTGTTGTGATTAGTTTAAAAAACAAGCCAGAGATTTTTTTTCTCTACCCCAGCAAAGGTGAAGTATGGTCTGGTGTAGCCAGACCATACTTCATCCATTCAGATTTTACCAATCTTTAGGCCAAGCTCAACATTTTTACCTGCCATTTCTTTGTGCTCACTCTCAAACACACACACCTGTGCACACATTCATGCACACTATTCTAAAGGAAGAGTGTATCAGTAAGAAATGGAGGGTTATGCTTGATGCAGCTCAGAGCAGATCGGTCCTGGTTGAGAGTTCACTGAATCAGGCAGGTACAACTGATCTGACCTGGCACCAAGTGGGCATGTCAAACTGCCACGCATATTGCCACAGGGTGACACAGAGAGACAAAAATGCAGTGTGATGAGGTGTTAAGGAGGTTTTGATACCGAGTGTAAGAGAAGAACATTTTTAAAATATTACACATGTGCACCATGTGGTCTTGAATAGTGGGGGTATGCAAGATTTTTATTTAAACTACAAATTACATAAAGATTAAACATACCTTACAAAGTTTCAACCAGAGATGTGGGACTGATTAGTGACACTGCTGCACTGTGGCAAAATGCTCTGCTTTGCATCATACCAGTGTGGTATGATGCATGGCGGCGTAGTTAGTATCAGGGACGTCGTTAGGCCTATTTTAGGGGGGTTGAAGCTACCCCAAAATGTTCCTAAGCCCCCCCAAATAATAATAAGAAAAATAATAATTAGATTTTATTTATTTTTTTACAGTGCACTCTGTAGGCCTATCACTCACTACGTGGAATCAATCTTCATTCAGCATTCATCTGTTGGTGTCGTTGTGCACTGCAGTCTGTTTTATTTTGATTTCACGTACTGTCAACTGGTCGAAGTGGCAGTGTTTTAGAGAGACGCTGCGGCCACTTGCACGGTAACGGTATGTGGACGAGCGAGGTAGAGAGTTACTGAAGAGAGAGAGAGCGCCAGGCAGCATTAAAACAAAGCAGTAAATCAGAGAAATAAAATGTTTTCGCCGATTTATCACTCGAAATGCAACTGTAGCAAGTATCTCACTATCATTAACGACATCCAAATTCTATATAAGAAACAACAAATAATATATCCAGCTACAAAAAAGTCGAAAGTTAGACAGAAGTACAAAGAGTCAATGGCTATGAAGATGATATATCATCTTGCCTCTTCTCATTGGTTTAAAGTGGCAGCTTTCAGAACGCTGCAGACTGGTGTGTTGCAAGGAGCTGCAGGATTTATCTTGTCTCGTCGCAAATCTTTGGTCTGGACTTTCTAGTGAGTGATACAGAGTGAAATTGTCAGTTGTTGTTAATGACTTTTACTTGCTTCACTTCAGCTACATTTACTTGAGGTAAAGATAAAGGAATATTTTAGTTGGCTATAGAAAACAATAGTCTAGCTAGTGTAAACGAGTGAAATACAAGAAATAGCTCGCCTAGTAAGGTATCCGAAGCTCTCTATTCTTTACCATTATCTATCTATAGTATTAAAACAATATCAGTCCCTAAATATCATAGTGTCACTGTTAATGCTATTATACCAGTATATCCTTCAATTCATTGAACAGATGGATACTGGAAGATATTTTAGGAAAGAGAGAGAGAGAGGAACCAAGGCATAGCCTAAACTAAATTATTTCATGATATTTATTATATATGCTTGATTCTGACCAACTTAACTTTCTGCATTCCTTTGCTGTAATAAATTAAACAAGCATGTAGATGTTGCCTAAATGTAGACTAGGCTATATATGAGCATACATACATACGTATACATACATACATACTCAAACTTTTATTCATCTTGCCATCAGGTTATTAAATTCAGACATACTTTAAATCCTGGTCAACCATATTGCAATGAGCTAGCTCAGCTGGAGTAGTGTGTTTTTCTTTAGGAGTGAGAAGGGAAGACAGCATGTTGCCTGTTTCGTCATTTGGGCTGCCTTGTTGAGTGCAGCGGCACTGAGAACATTTCACACAATGTAAGCTCTTTTTAAAAAAATGAAATAGGATTAGTCCAACAAATCATTCGGTTTGTAATGCGCACCTAACCAAAAGCCTCGTACCAAACGGTTCAATACGAATATGTGTATCGTTACACCCCTAAAAATGAAATAGTCTTATTTTGACCTGCAACTTATCTAATAGAGAGAGGAATTAGGTATGGTATTACTTTACCACACATTTACACGGGCAGATAGATAGCGGTTAAGTCTTAGCCTAAAGAAGCCCTAAGCAGGAGCACAGCCTGGCCTAAGTAAATCCCCCCATGCAGCTTTGATGTATCTAAAAGCTAACTTTAGAGTTTGTAAGTAAGATTTTGCAAGGGAAAGTTGTGCATAGCTTCGGGGCTAAGCCCCCCTGTCGTTCAATCCTAGTGACGTCCCTGGTTAGTATAATCTAATCTTTTTCTCTCACTTTTTATTTTGCCCCTTTCCATTAACCTACAGTGCTGTCTGTTTCTCTTATCCCCCAACTAAAACTTAAATTATTCATCTACCACTCTGCTCCACGTCCTTTTCCAAAACTGCATCAAAAAACATCAGAGGAGTCCAACCAGGGGGACCACTCTGTCACCACAGACCTCCCATAAACCAACCTGAGGCTCCATGGATTACCAGTGACACAGATAATCAGTCATCCTGAGTAGCCCTTTAATTACTGGGATAAATAATATATGAACTTATGCAGCAGACCCACATGGGTTTATTGAGCTGGCCGGGCTAACTGAATGTTAGACCGAGGAGGGTCCATGGTTACCTTATTAGACAGACTAAAGTGTTACGTACAACAAACTGACTGCAAGGACTTTTTTTGAAGGAGGACTGAGAGCTTGGTTTCCACTGAAGTATTTTATGTAAATTAAACTCATTCAAATTGTTAACAGCCACACTGGTGAAAAGTGGCTTTTGACATTCTGAAATGTTTGTTGAGACCAAATGCTGGCTGTAAAATATCCTTCCAACACAACATCTCATAGAGCACTGTTGGTTGTAAGAATTGGTGTATTTGAATGCTGCTAAATGTGTGTCTTAGTTTTTTGTCTTCAGACAGTGTGAAATTTGGCCAACATTAGCCACAATATCAGCTTGTCCAGCATTGATCATTGTTCCTATTTTTATGGTTTTGTTGTGTGTTCTGATGAAGCTACAATCCACATTTCGTAACTCTAAACTTGGAGGGATTGTTTTTGCAGCATTTCAAAAGATAAAATTTCACTTGACATGTAAATGTAGAGGGAAGCATTGATGAACAGGTATCACAAAAAGGTCAATAAATCAGTCTATGAACTTGGAAATTTGCTGATGAATACATTCATATGGATATACACAGAGTGACGCGAAACTTTTTTCTGTCAGAAACTTAGCTTGTGTTGTAATTGATGAGCACATGGTTGTTAACATAAAGGTTTAAGTTTTTGTAATATTTTTTTTATATTTAAACTTTTCATGATGGTGTGTGTGTGTGCCTGTGTGTGCGTGCCTGTGTGAGTGTGTGTGCGTGCATGTGTATGTGTTTGGTTGGCTGTCTTTATGTGTAGTTGCTTCATCCAAAACATCTCATTATGCGCTTGGTCTGTGCACACATTGGCACCAGATCTGTTGACAAAAAATGTTTGGTGAGGGGTTCCAAAATATGAAAAATGAATCTGGACCAAAAAATTTAGATTAACGGCTCAAGCAAAAAGCTGGCAACCCTGGGGGTGGTCGTGGGTAGTTGAAGGGTGATCAGTAAAAGGCAGGGGATGGGAGGGTTGAAAGAGAAATAAGCTAGAGAGAAAGTGTATAGAATGAATGAGCCGAGTGAGAGATTTTTTTTTAAAATAAAAAATCTTTCAAGAAGGAGAGAGGAAAAATAGCTAATTATATTTGGAAATTCACCCATTCGCATAAAAAACTCAGACAAACATGGAAAAGGGAAGAAAAGTGTAAGGAGTGTAAGAGAAATGAATGAATAGAGAATATAATGATAAGAAGGTACCTCACCCCAGCATGGTGAGTCAGATTCCACATACATACCATTTACAAAAATTGTCATCTTGTCATGGGGTAAATGGTCATTTTAATTCCCACTGGGGTATTGTGCGAATAGAAATTAAATGGGCTCCTACCCTGGGGTCTAGATGATTGTTATTCACTCCACTGCCATCCGCTATTTCACGCTGCAAGGCTGTGGGAGCCCTGTGTGCAGAAAGGTACATAATGTAACTTTGTATGGAAATTACATAAGTGTATAACTAGTAGAGTGCGGATCAGGCCACATTTTTCTGTCCGAGCCCGGCCCGCGTCCGACAGAGCAGTAACCGAACCCGACCCAAACCTGACAGGCATTAAAATATTTATGTCTGAGCCCGACCCGAGCCTGACACAGTTAAAATCTTGTTTTTTTTGTCATACTAATGACACATGTACGTTTGTTTGTGTGGAAAACCCGCTTTTATTAAGCAACTGTAGGAAGGCATTCAGAAATGTCAACAGATGAGGGCATCAGCGCACACGGGGCAACAAGCGCACGTTAACACAGGCGTGCACAAGAGGCCCAGTATAGCCAATTGAAATCAAATTAACATAGGCCTACCAAAAATGATTAGAAAAGAATAGATTAGATTAGATTAGATTCAACTTTATTGTCATTGTGCAGAGTACAAGTACAAAGACAGCAAAATGCAGTTTGCGTCCAACCAGAAGAGCAAAAAAAGCAGAAAAGTGCAATGTGATATATAAGAATAGACAAGTGATGCATAGGCAGGACAAGAAATATATTGCAGTGTTATAAGAGCAGAATAAATATGGCTATGTAATATGAACAATGTATGAACAACATGTACAGATATGTGCAATGTAGTAGCAGTGACATTATAATAGTAGTAAGAATAATATAGATATAGATATATGCATTGTATTAACAGAATATATAATAAGAAAAACTGAATAAATATGGCTATACTGAATGAACCATATAGACAGATATGTACAGTATGGACAGCTATGTGCAGTGTGGTAACATTATAAAAGTAGTAAGAAGAATAAGTGTATGTGCAGGAGAGATAGTATGAAGAGCAGTAGAATATGGCTATGTATAGGTGTAATTACAGTATGTACATCTGTAAATAAATAAATGGAACACTATGGGTGGGGTAGGGTTGTGCAAATTGTCCAGGAGGGGGGCTTAGTAGGTTAAATTTCAATAAAACAGCAAGACTTCAGTAGGGTGACAGCCGCAGGAAAGAAGCTTCCTCTGAACCTGCTGGTACGGGTGAGACCTGAGACGCCTCCCGAATGGGAGTGGGGTGAACAGGCTGTGGTTGGGGTGAGAACAGTCTTTGATGATGCTGAGCGCCTTACGCAAGCATCACTTGATGAATGCAATGTCACGTGCCTTCAGCAGGACTCTGACCTCACTGTTTATCCATGGCTTCTGATTAGGGAAAGTGATAAGTTGAGTTGAGTTGAGGCATATGAGTCACTGTCTGTGTTGGAGTCATGGGTGACCTGAGTTGCGAGTTGCCTGAGTTGCGAAGGTTCTCCAGTCAGTGTTTCCAAACTGCTGCTGAAGTGCCGAGTCAGCTCCCTCTGGCCACACTTTGACCGTCCTTACTGTTGGTTTCACACGTTTGATGAGTGCTAAATACTTGGGCAGTAGAAATGAAGAGAGGTGAAAAAGGATTGCATCAACAGTGGATGGCTTCAAAGCTGTCCTCCTCTGCTCGATGGTCCTGCCAGCAGCACTGAAGTTGTGCTCTCTAGCCTAATATGCACGTGTTTCGTTGTCACAGCTACATGAACAAATTTCCGCACACAGGAAGACGGATGTTAGGGTAATATTTTAAATTAATTTTAATCACAAAATGAACCTTTGCATCAAGTGAAACAGGCCCATTGGCTACCTACATAATAAGCTGTGTTAAATTTGCGCTGATTTGAATGAGCCCGAACCGAACCCGAACATCATTTCTAAATATCTGTCCGAACCCGGACCGTCGGGTCACGTCGAGTCCCGTCGGGCTCGGGTCGAGTCCCATCGGCCCGGGTCGGGTATCCATCCTCTAGTAACTAGATACACACTGGATGGATTCACAAAATGTGTGATCTGGATATTAAATGAAAATGTTGGACTGTTGGAAAATTGTTTTTCATTCTGAAGAGCAGCAGGCGATCTGAGTCATATAGTCAGAAAATGTGTTTTCCCAGATATAGCTCCTGTTTGTGTCAGCGAACTATCCATCCTCTGAAAAACACATTTTAACCAATATAGAATAATAGAATACATAATTGCACTCTGTGCCTGTTAGTCTGGTTGGTTCGCTAAGCACTTGCCTACAGAACAGTGAAGTTTCACTCCGTCACTGTTGCATCTTTTATAAAAGTGTGTCTGTAATGTCCTTTATTCTTCCTTTGATTTGAGATGTGAGTTTCAGGCTGCTTTGTGACTGTGTATTGAATGGCACCTGTTCAACACAGCCTTTTGGATACAAGATCAACGCATTCTTTTTACACAATGCAATACTGTTTGGCAGCTAACATTCAAGTAAAAGGTGCCCTGTGGAGTTTTCTTGCAAACCATCAAAAGTTACATAACATTCAGTGTTACTCGTGTGAGAGTCTGGAGGGGAGAAAAGACTGACGGAGGAATTTCGTGTTATTTCGAGATAAATGTTGTACTATTTGCTTAGTTTTTTTTGTTTCTTTTAGCCCCCTGGTAGCCCTTAGTCTCTAGAAAGAGCCAGCATCTACACAAATCTACGCACCTGTGCATGGAGGACCGCAATTGTTCTACGAGTAGTAGCTAGCTAAACATTAGCTTCAAGCTGACACCAGCCCCATGGCTACCCCCACACCTTGCGAGCCCCCACCTCCCCACAGGATTTCCTCGTTGCTTGAAAATGCAAACAAAGAAATCGATGACCATAGGGAAGAAGTTCGCCGGCTCTCCGAGGACTTGAAAACCAAAGATGCCCTGTTGACCTTGTACCTGGACGTTGCTCAAAACCAGTCGCTTCGCATCACAACTCTCTCGGCGGCACTCCAGGATACTGTAATTTGGGACACATCCGCCTATCCACACCCATCTTCTAGTTCGACACGACCACCAGGGCATCCTGGACTGAAGTGGTCTGTGGCCGAAAGAGAGCCTCGGGTAGGGCTCCATTGCCTCCTGCCCTCAGCCTCTCCAGTCGCTTCGATGCCCTGTCGAAGCCGAATGTTCCCCCGGTAACGGCCGACATGGTTACCCGGGCTCACCCCGCTTTAAAGCCGACGGACCTGCAGGCGTCAACGAGGAGCACCACTGCCTCGCGACGACAATTTCTGAGGGATGCGGCAGTCAGACGGTCCGGTGGCCTCCCCTGCCTGAACCAGCCAAATGACAACGTTCCTCAAAAACAATCTCCCCCACCGAATGAAGGTAAGCAATATTCCTCTTCTTTTCCTTGTCCATCTGAATCCAATACTGGCTGTTTTGTTCCTACCACCGGCTATTCACGCCCCCCCACTCCTCATCCGCTCTTCACCCCAACCACAATAATTATCGGCGACTCCATCACCCGGGATATACGTTTTTTTAATGCGGTCACACACTGCTTTCCTGGAGCCAAAGTTGCAGACATTCTGGCTAAAGCTGTGGACCTGATACCCTCACTCCCGACCTCTATTAAACGCATCGTGGTCCATTGCGGACATAACGACATGTCCTATCAGCAGAGTGAGCGCACAAAGAAAGACTTTGGCACCCTCATTGAAGCTTTAATAAGCACTGGGAAGTCAGTTTTTATTTCGGGCCCACTTCCATCTCGAGGTCACAGAGTAGGCCTTTTTAGCAGACTACTCATCCTCAACACCTGGCTCCAGCATACATGCAGCATTCACAAGATAGGTTTTATTGACCATTTTAATCTGTTTTGGAAACGTGACTCCCTGTTCAGCAGGGATGGGATTCATCCCAATAGACGTGGCAGCCAGGTGCTATGTGAGAACTTGCGACACGCCGTGCAGACCCAGACCTGGGTCCAGACTCAGACCTTAGATTGACTGTTTACACCCAGTAAAGACACACACAGGCGCACCTCCCAATCACACTCTCCCATAAGCTCTCACTCCTTTACAAATAACTCTGCCAACCCACAGACCAGCTATATCATTCCAGTAAGAGTCAGTAATAACATTACTCAAAGGTACAGCGCTACACGCTCCTCTGTGCACCAATG
Source organism: Zingel zingel (assembly GCA_023566125.1). Classification (NCBI taxonomy): domain Eukaryota; kingdom Metazoa; phylum Chordata; class Actinopteri; order Perciformes; family Percidae; genus Zingel; species Zingel zingel. The sequence goes on along the minus strand of CM042335.1, from coordinate 15,051,690 downwards.
AGGTGCTATACTTAACAACCTAATTGGAATTAAAACAACCACTGCAACAATAGAACATAATAGGAGAATCAAATGTGGACTATTAAATATCAGATCTCTGTCTTCTAAAGCATTACTGGTAAACGATTTGATATCAGATAATCAAATTGATTTATTCTGTCTTACTGAAACCTGGCTGGGCCATGAAGAACATGTTAGTCTAAATGAATCCACTCCTCCCAATCATATTAATACTCAAATTCCTAGAGGCTCAGGCCGAGGAGGAGGAGTTGCAGCCATATTTGACTCAAATCTGTTAATTAATCCTAAACCTAAACTAAATTATAACTCGTTTGAAAGTCTTGTTCTTAATCTTCAACATCCAACATGGAAATCATTAAAGCCAATCATATTTGTTGTTGTTTACCGAGCACCAGGCCCATATTCTGAATTTTTATCTGAATTCTCAGAGTTTTTGTCATGTATTGTCCTAAAATCCGATAAAATAATTATTATAGGTGATTTTAATATCCATGTGGACATTGACAGTAATAGCCTTAGTACTGCCTTCAACTCACTACTAGATTCAATTGGTTTCAGTCAGAGTGTGCATAAGGCCTTGCACTGTTTTAACCACACCCTCGACCTTGTGCTGTCATATGGCATCAAAATTGAAGATTTAATAATATTTCCACAGAATTCTTTATTATCAGACCATTTTTTAATAACTTTAGAATTCTTACTACCGGACTGTATGAAATTAAATAAAAACTTCTACGCTAGATGCCTATCTGACAGTGCTATAGCTAAATTTAAGGAAGATATTCCAACAGCAATTAACTCAATGTTGTGCTTTAATATAACGGAGGACCTTTGTGCTAATTTTAGTCCTTCCCAAATTGATAATTTTGTAGACAGTGCTACGACCTGCCTACGGACGACTTTAGACTCTGTTGCTCCCCTCAAAAAGAAGACGATGAAGCAAAGGAAACTAGCACCTTGGTATAACTCCCAAACTCGCAAATTAAAACAAATCTCACGAAAACTTGAAACTAAATGGCGTTCCTCCAAACTGGAAGAATCTCATTTAGATTGGCAAGACAGTTTAAAAACCAATAGGAGGGCCCTCAGAAATGCCAGATCAGACTATTACTCATCATTAATAGAAGAAAATAAGAACAACCCAAGGTTTCTTTTCAGCACTGTAGCCAGGCTGACAGATCACAGCTCTACTGAGCCATCTATTCCCCTAGCTCTTAGTAGTGACGACTTCATGAGTTTCTTTAATGATAAAATCATAACACTTAGGGATGGAATTCATCACCTTTTGCCCTCAACTTCTAACGGTTCACCTTTTGATACAGGAGTGCTAGAAAGAACGACAAGACCTGACATGTACTTTGACTCCTTTTTTTCTATAGACCTTCAACAATTAATGCTAAAGGTCTCTTCAGCAAAGCCTTCTACCTGTCTCTTAGACCCCATCCCAACGAGGCTACTTAAAGAAGTGTTACCCGTGGTGAACACTTCATTACTAGATATTATCAATATGTCTTTAATAACAGGTTATGTACCGCAGTCATATAAAATAGCTGTGATAAAACCTCTTCTGAAAAAACCCACCCTCGATCCTGAGGTCTTAGCAACTATAGACCTATATCGAACCTTCCCTTTCTCTCCAAGATCCTTGAGAAGGTAGTCGCTAATCAGTTATGTGACTTTCTACATAGGAATTGTCTATTTGAGGACTTTCAGTCAGGATTTAGAAAGCATCATAGCACCGAGACGGCACTGATGAAAATTACAAACGACTTTCTAACTGCTACTGACAAAGGACTTGTCTCCATACTTTTGTTATTAGATCTTAGTGCTGCATTTGACACTATTGACCATACAATCCTTCTACAGAGACTGGACCACTTAGTTGGCATTAAAGGAATCGCACTAAGCTGGTTTAAGTCCTATTTCTCTGATCGATCTCAATTTGTTAATGTCAACGATAAATCCTCCAGGTACGCTAAAGTTAGCCATGGAGTTCCTCAAGACTCAGTGCTTGGACCAATTCTATTCTCCTTATTTATGCTTCCTCTAGGCAATATTATTAGGAAACACTCAATTAACTTTCACTGTTATGCGGATGACACCCAATTATACTTATCAATCAAGCCAGACGAAACCAGTCAGTTAGCTAAACTGCAAGTCTGCATTAAAGATATAAAATCATGGATGACCAACAATTTCCTGAAGTTGAAATTGAACAAAACTGAGGTTATTGTGCTGGGCGCTAAACACCTCCGAACTTCATTATCCGAAGATATAATTACTCTGGACGGCATTGTCATGGCTTCCAGCACTACTGTCAGAAATCTAGGAGTTATTTTTGATCAGGATTTATCCTTTAACACCCACTTAAAACAAACCTCAAGAACAGCTTTTTTTCACCTTCGTAATATTGCCAAAATTAGGAACATCCTGACTCAAAACGATGCTGAAAAACTAGTCCATGCATTCGTTACTTCCAGGCTGGACTACTGTAATTCCCTATTATCAGGATGCTCAAATAAAACTCTTAAGACTCTCCAGCTGATCCAGAATGCTGCAGCGCGTGTTCTGACAAGAACTAAGAAAAGAGATCATATTTCTCCTGTATTAGCTTATCTGCATCGGCTTCCAGTAAAATTCAGGATTGAATTTAAAATCCTTCTCCTGACCTACAAAGCTCTAAATGGTCAAGCACCTACATATCTTGAAGAGCTCTTAGTACCTTATTGTCCCACTAGAGCACTATGCTCCCAGAATGCAGAGTTACTTGTGGTTCCCAGAGTCTCTAAAAGTAGAATGGGAGCCAGAGCCTTCAGCTATCAGGCTCCTCTCCTGTGGAACCAGCTCCCAGTCTGGGTTCGGGAGGCCGACACCGTCACCACTTTCAAGAGTAAACTTAAAACTCTCCTGTTCGATAAAGCTTATAGTTAGGAAGTTTGGAGTTGCAGCATTCGCCTGGACCGGCGGGGGAAGGTGTGTAGCCGCAGTCATGACGCACCTCCTCCATATCTCTGCTTCTCTTCATAGAAAGCTTACTATATTTAGGGTATGAGGAGTTGCAGCGTGCGCCTAGATCGGCAGGGGTGAGTGTGTAGCCTCAGCCATGGCGCACCCCCATCCTATCACTGCTTCTCCCCATAGAAAGCTTACGCATACTTAGGGAGTAAGGTGTCGCAGCATTAGCCTAGACCAGCGGGGCGCCACAACACAGCCTCCCTATGCGGTTATAGTTCTAGACTACCGGGGTACCTCCTTTGACACACTGAGCTCCTCTCTCCTCTCTCTTTCCATCTGTGTGTATTCATGTTCCTGAAATGCTTGTTATTAACCTAGCTCCGGGGAGCTTCCCCGGAGTCCGTATGTTCTTTGTCCCCCCAGCACCGTCATCTTGGATCATGAAGGCACCTACATCATGGTGGCAGCTGTTGCCGTGGTCCTGCCCTACGACCTGCTGTGCCCCATTAGACCCTGCAATGCCCGGCATCGACTTGCTATGTCCGGCCAACGCCCTGCCACGCCCTGTTACGCCCTGCTGTGCTCTACGACTCCATTAACTATTACAACTACTCTAGTCATTATCTTAATTGTGACTTTGTTACTGCCATTCTTCATCAAACCCCCAACCGGCATCGTAAATAAATAAATAAAATTGAATTGAATTACTCTCCGATGTGCATTGTGTGTATCCTTGAAGTCTACCAGTCATGTTGAGTGTATTTCTTTCCTTGTAAAACTTTTGCAAAGCCAAAGTATTTTATATCAAGTAGTGTTTACATCCATGTTTACTACCTTGCATTATTTTTCTTCCCTGCTTTTCTTGGTCCAGTCCATTGCAGCATATATTGCTGTGTTATTGGCACTAGAAGATTAGGAAATAGTGTAAATCCATCTACAGGACTGGGTGCTGTGCCACACACGCATCCTCATGCACGAGACAACAAAAAACAGTGACCTGCTCATAGAAAAGCAGCTCCAAAGTGCTTCTAGAGGTTACAAACTCCACAGGGAAGCCTTTTCAATTATTAATATTAATTTCATTTTTAAGATAAAAATGTACAGCATCCACCCTGCTGGGGTGTCTATGACTGGCAAAATGTACAGCATCCACCCTGCTGGGGTGTCTATGACTGGCACATGTCATACAATGAGTCATACTTGTGTTTACTTCACAATTTCTGTTTTGAAGTGAAGACAGTGGAAAATTGTGGGAACAACCATCTGTAATGCCAATTACTGAGGCCTTTTCTATGCTGCAGAACATCTGTTAATTTGTGTACTATAGCTCTTTGTGAAGCCCACTAGGGAGCTGCTGTCGTGCAATTCCAGGTGTACATGACAACACGTGTATGTGGCTGCCTGCTAATTAGCGAATGACCATTTGACTGGATTTTAAACTCTTTCTCTTTGACCCCACGAAAAAGAGAAGCGACTTCAATCCATTTTTGAAAGCAATTTTGTAATCAGAGTTGCTTGAGTTTGACTTGGCTAAATGATATTAGTATATTACAAGAGAGTTGACCACAACATGAATGGTTATGTAGTGCAGCAGAAAACATTTATTTTGTGTTGTAAATGGTTTGTAGAAAACATTACTTTTGTAGGCGGAAAAGTTAAACGTTAGTCTTTTATTTCCAATAGTAACAATGACAATTTATGTCCTACATATAATACATACTGCCTTCTGCCAGCGGAGTTAGGTCAACCAGTTTTTCCTTCTTTGCTTCCTGCACATGAAAACCTCTTCTAGACTGATGGAGATCATCAGACAAAAATAACTGAGATGGACTATATTGAGTTTATAAATATAACAGAAGAAATTTATGTCAGTGCAGAAGTCTTCTACAGCAGCAAACACAATTCAGTTAAAGACCACCTTTCAATCTGCTCCAGATGGACTTTGTCTGTTGGTGAAAATGGAAATCACAAAGCAGAGGTCCGCGCTCCTCCCATCCACACCAGGCACCAAAGGCATGTGCAGATAGACACTCTGATGCTCAACTGTCAGTTTGGAGAGTCAGACTGCATCTCTATGCAGCTGTTGCCACTTTTGACAGCTTCCACTGTGTTCATGACTTAAATTCAGAAAAAGCCCCTAGGTCCCCAAACTTAGGCATTCAGTGTTGTTGAGAGGACAGACCTGACAGCACCATACCAAAACTCCACACACAATGGTTTCACCGTCATTAAATAAAGATAGCAGTTTTGTGTTGTGTTTTTTGTCAGCCTGCTCAGCAGTCTGACAAAGGACACTGCACGTTCTACACCAGCCAGCATTGAATACTTCACTTGCACATACATATACTGGTACTAACCACTTGCATATACATGCATACTTCACTTGGACACACATATATACTTCACTTGCACACGCATGCATAACGTGTGGGTCTGTATGTAAGTATGCATAAGTATGTACATATGTAGTTGGAGGATGGTGGAGCGCAGAAGCACAGGACTTTCACTCAGGTCAGGGTTCAAGTCCAGTCCAAAACTATAGGTCAATTGGCTGATCTAGTGACATACGTATTACTTACCTAACTTCCATAACAAACATACTTATTTATCCCAACTTTATCCCAGCACTTTACATCTGGTAATTATGATACTCACTACTATTGTTTTCCACAGCTGTTGCAGTGGATTGATCACAGAAGGAGACAGCTTTACCTGAGATGCATTATTGACTGCCATAATGCATTTTGCCTCCACCTGTCTCAACCTCTTCATTTATGTTATTATCGGTTGATTATTCAATTCTGGCCTAGGCTGCTACTAACATGCATGCAAAAGGTGACACTTAAGCAGGCATGTCCATTCATATTCCTTTTTTTCTAATATGGTGATTTTTTTACCACACACAGTACACAATAGTTGTAAACTGTCTCAGTCAGGGCTATTTGCCTGAATGACCAATGTGGCAGGTACAGCAGTTCATTAAAGGAGTTTGAGCCTGCCAGTTTTTCGAGTTATTTTGCCACATTCTGGATGCCAAAATGTAACTTTGTGGCTGCAATCTGTGATTGTATGCCAACTGATCTTTAGAATGTCATGAAGTTCATCCTGAATGTATTATGCTATTTGTATCCAACTCCCTTTAGCTCCAGGAATGTGGCAGTGATGTAAAGCCCTTTGAACAAGCTGGCCAAACCCTGTCTATCCATGGCTCTGGTCCCAATTGGTGGCTGCCGTCTGACACATCTCCTGGTTGCTATTTTTCCACATCCTAGTTATTTACCTAGCTGGAAATGTCACCAAGAAAGCTTTGATAGACAGCCATTTTCCTTTGCTCTTACCTCCTGTCTTCTTTTTCTCTTTCTTTTTTACCCATCTTATCTATCTGTCTCCCTCACTGCGCCCTCACTTATCATATCATCATGTGTAAAACTAAAACTATCTGTGTCTTGCTCTCCGGGGAATAGGCTGACATTTTCACTTGAATGTTGTAGTAATTTGCTTGCCCTAAAGTACATGAACAGACGGAACCCTACTTTGCACTTTAGACATGGAAAAATATCAGCAACTGTGACCTCACCCTTGAGTCATCAGCATATGGCCGTGTATTGGTCTGTGTTTATGAACGTGTTGTGCACAATTCAGGTGCTGGACAAAGCATCCACTACTTTAGATGTTCACTGTTTTGCACAGTGTGTATAGTTGTGCACGTGGGTCTTCATTACATTACTTCATTTATATACTTTATAATCTATTTTCCTTTATATTACAGGAATACAGTATGTGTGTTGCAGCAGGTGGCATTGTGATATATCAGTGAATTATTGATGGTTATGATCCGAGATCTCATTCCCTCTTTCCTGTGTGGGAAACCCTGTGCTACTATTTAATCATCTTAAAGCAATACATCACTTAGGTGTATTACTGTTGTGGGTGAAGGTGCATTCCTAAAAATGGGAAAACTGACAATGACAGATATACTGCCAGTAATTTCAAGATTGCACCAACCCAAATGCCCTACTCAGCTCTAAAAGTCCAAACATTTAGTAAGGCACAGTACCAAGGTGTCCTGATACAGATGTTGTTTAAATTTCCTTGAGGTTTAACATTTACATATGTTGCTATCAAGCATAAACCTTTTATCTCTGTATTTCATAATTTGTATATTGTTTTTCATTAATCAATGCTATTGGTCACCTTTTATGTCTGTCTGTGGGTTTTACAAATATTTATTTAAACAGCGACAAGGCGATTTCATCTGACTTTGTCTGAGGTAAATAGCTTAAAAAGGTTTTCACTCGAGAGCGATGATATGTTGTTATGTTTTAAATGACCAAATCAGATGTATCAAGTTGAAGGCATTCTTCCACTGTTGCTGTGGTTTCTTGTCCTAAAATACACAGCAGAAAATAGTTATCAATGAAACATATGTGCAATGTGAAACATAGGCCATAAGTCTGCAAATACACACAGATTAAACAAAATATTTGGTGGTTTTATTCAAACCACATGGCCATATTGAAGAAATGCAGCCTATAAACATAGGTAGAGTACCAAAGCCACCAAAAGACTGCCTTGTTCTTCCCAGACATGTCACAATATGTCAGCTGTACTACAACAGCAACCAACATTCTCCATTTCCTTTTTCTACAGTCATGTTTGCTTTTGTGTATATAACTGTGGCCACACAGTATACAGAAGATTGTACACTGCAGACAATCTACTGTTGTCCTTCATCATTAAAGTGTTTTTGGTTTGACAAAGAAACTAGAACACTGGTTGAACAACTGCGATGATAAACTCTTCTCCAGTAGACTATAGACTTTGATATTCACTTTCATCAACAACCTAAAATACTAGTGACACTGCTGGAACTGTCTGACATCACCAGACCAAATGGAAAATGTTATTTAGTCTGGGAAGTGGGAAAGAAATAAAGCCTGAGTTATGGAAAAATTTAAACAGACTACGACAGGCAGAGATGAGCTGGTAAATAAAATGTTTGCCATATCCTGTCACAAGCACGGCTAACACATCTTTCTTGAGTTGATTGACCGAAAATATACCGTCCAGTGTGTTCAATACTGACGCAATAGCGGCTTAAACAGGAAGTTCCACATCAGCTTCAGCCATCTTGGTTGTTTTTGAAAATGCCTCAACGACGCTCCTCATTATGGACTTTGTCTCAAGCACGCCCGATATTAAATACACGGTTGTGATTGGCCCAGCACATCTCAGGCTGCTAGAAATCTTTCATGCACATTTTTCTGGTTTCCAAGCAAGGACATTTCTAGTTTCTATGAAGTCTCATAATCAAGTTTATTGATAAGTCATCAATAGCCTTATTCCTTAAAAGTAGTTGCCACTACATTTGAACTTTTTGAAGGTAAATTGCACAGTGCAGTAGACTCTACATATACATCGTTCAACAGTAGGCTACAGCTTAGTATGAAAGCAATATATTGCAGAGCTTTTGAAGCAATTCAGTTTAATTTTGGGGAAATTACTGAGATCCTGACCTTGTCTTTGAGTAATGTGTAAAGTTGAATTATAATGGGCTATCCAGCTAATAATGGATAATGGGCAATTCAGCCCTTTCATATCAATCCAGCCCAGAAAACAGGCATATCATTTAAATATAGTACAATGCACAAAGCAAGGAATGTCATCATGTGTGGTTATTGAAGAAACAAGAACAGTAGACTGGGGAATCAGCACAACCAGTAACAACAGCATGTAGAAGAAATAAGACGCACAGACAGAGGTGCAACAGGATGAGGTGTTGGCAGCTAAACTTGCCTTAATAAACTGTCAAACATGTCAGCAGAGTTTATAAGATCAGCTGATCATAACGCAGAGTACTTAAGGCACATGTATTGTAGTGGTAAAATCAGTGCAAGCTGCATGAGGGCAAAAAAACATTTTAATCTATCATCAATCAGTAACTTTATAAACAAAGCAGTAATATGGGAACACTGCCTCAGGAGGGGCTGTCATTATCACAATGACAGACTTTAGATTCAAGAGGTTTATGTGATAATGGTATATTTCAGTTTCTGATTTCACAGGCAAAACTAATTTTTCACCAAAGCATGTTTTCACACATAATCCAGCCAGCCAATGTGTCTTATAATTTGCATCGTGTACACCAGCGTTAGCCGGTTGATTACAGGTATAATTTTTTATCAGCCGATCACTAAAATCCTTTCACGTAGTGGTTTCCCCCCATCAGAAAGTCAAGAGGGCTCGGAGGAAATGACTTGAGGCGCTGAAGAAATGCACTCTGCTCTCCAGTTCCATTCATTTCTTCCCTCCCAGTAGTTATATGCAAAAGTATTTGTGTGTGTGTGTGTGTGTGTGTGTGTGTGTGTGTTTGTGTGTGTGTGTGTGTGTTTGTGTGTGTGTGTGCAGGAGATAGAGGGTTTTATTTTCATACATCAAGGAGAAAGAATAATTTCTGAGACACTTGAGCATGACCCAAAAAAATCTCCTAATTTCATGACCAGATGCTGCTACATGAGAGGTGTAAAGATGGCACAGCTTCAAAAGGAGATAAGAAGGAACACATTGCTAGGTGTGCTGGCATGAGTCACATTCAATGACATCCTCTCATGTAAGGCCTTTTAAAAGCACTTCACTACCTTACAGTCCTGACGCATCACTGTCAGTGATGTGCCAGTAATTACATTAGAACACACCCTCTAGCCTAATATTGATTATACGTACAGATTTTACCAACAAAATAAAATATATAATAAAACTATATTCATATTGTGAGGCCATTTGCTTTCAAAAATAAAAAACAACAACAGAGGATTTCTACTCCTTGCTGAGTCAACCTCAGCCAGTCAATTTGAGCTAATGTTAGCTTTGTAGAGATTGTAGGTTTTCCCAAACTGAATAAATACCGCACATATAAACACTAAACTGCTTTGCTAGATCAATTGTGTTCTAACTAAAATATTTTCTGAAAGAAGTATTTTTTTTCCATTGATAGATTTAGCTACTATACGTCCGCGAACTTCAAGCAACAGAGAAAATTTCTGGTCCCTGTTTAGTCCACCAGCCAACTAGAGCTAAAGTTAGCTTTGTAGATATCGTGGGATTTCTCAAATTGAATAAATACCACACATGTAAACACAAAGCTGCTTTGCTAGCTCAATTGTGTTGTAACTCAGATATCTTTTCCATGGGTAGATTGCTAGCTACTATGTCCGCGAACTTCACATGTAGGCTATTTCAAACATAGCGCTGTGTCACTGACTTACTGGCACAACTGATGTGATCCAAACATTTAGTTTCATCAATAACAATGTTTCAAAAGTTTTTGATCCAACTCTGGAATGTTGACATGGAAATGGTGGAGTTATATTTTAGTGATGAGAATTGTGTGCTTAAACAGTTCTGGATGTGCTATCATGCTGATTTGAGCGTGCTCTAAATGTCTAGTTGACCAATCCAATTGCCTGGTCGGATCTACTTGGTGCATAACAGAGAAGAGAGCCAGGCCACCTTATCCCATAAGAAGCAGATGTCTCTTTTTGCAAGGAGCACTTGCAAAGTGTGAATATAACCCCTCATATGCCCAAATATACACAAATGCTCAATGACACAGTCCAAGTGGATTCAAGTACAGTTGTTTTTTTTTATAAATTTACACCGTCAAACCACGTTTCTGTGGACATTCTCCTCTAGTGTACATCAGTGCACATGTCTGTGGTGGTGAGCCAGTTACGTAATGCTTGCTAGTGGATTTTACTACTACGCCAGTGCAAGGTCAATGTGCCAGAGACCTCATTACTTTTTTGTGTTTATAAAGGAGAACCTGTGTATCAGGGTGTGAATCTCTTGTCAAAACAGGCACAAAGTAATAAGTCCAACAAGCGAACAGCCCAAGAAAACACTTTGACTTTCACCCAGTGTACACACACACACACACACACACACACACACACACACACACACATATTGTACACACACATGCACACAAGCACAAACAATTCTCTTTCTTCTAGATCTGACTCTCCTTCAAACACACACACACACACACACACACACACACACACACACACACACATACACACACACACACACACACACACACACACACACACACACACACACTTACACGGTGGGACATGGCAGAGAGCTATTGACTGCCTCTGCCTGGCCTGACAGACCATTCACAATTTCTCTCTGTGTGAAACCTTATGTACTGGAAAAAGGTGAGTGTGTTTGTGCATGAGTGAGTGAAATGGGTGAATTGAGAGGGTGGACGGAAATTACTTCATGACTGTTTGTGTGTGTGTGTGTGTGTGTGTGTGTGTGTGTGTGTGTGTGTGTGTGTGTGTGTGTGTGTGTGTGTGTGTGTGTGTTCTTGTTTAACTGTATTCGTGGGGTCCAAAAACCAGGAGTCCAGTATACTTGTGGGGTCCCGACAGCTTTGTGGGGCCAAAATGCTGGACCCCACAAGGTTAAAGGTCTGTTTGAGGGTTAAGACTTGGTTTTAGGATTAGGGTTAGAATTAGGTTATGGTTAGGGTGAGGGTAAGGGTTAAGGTTAGGCATTTAGTTGGGATGGTTAAGGTTAGGGTAAGGGGCTAGGGAATGCATTATGTCAATGACGGGTCCCCACAAAGATAGTGAGACGCACTGTGTGTGTGTGTGTGTGTGTGTGTGTGTGTGTGTGTGTGTGTGTGTGTGTGTGTGTGTGTGTGTGTGTGTGTGTTGTGTGTGATTTTGCTGCTTTGGTTTGTCTAATGCATATATACTGCTGTAGTCACGTTCTTGGATTTCTTTTGAGGGTGCCAGGAGTTGTATGCTGACTGTGACATCAGCTTAGACTGAGCAGCATTACAGCACTGGTCTTTCTGATTATTTTCGTGGCTGCTCCAGGTCATTGGATCCACAGTTCATTCTTCTAGGTGCTATATCTAGACTCACATCTGTATGTTTACATTACATTCAGCATAATGTGCTGCAGAGATGGGCATTGTAAAGCTGCTGTATTTTCCATTAAAATGTTCACACTCTTTTTAAAGTAATGAATGATATGCACAAATGAGTATCTTATACTTGCATTATACTGTACAACCAACAGTTAACATTCTAGCATGAGATTGAAGGAACCAACATCCATCAATGTACTACAGGAGTTGAAGAAGAAACTGGACAGCATGGGCAGTCTTACACAGAAAGAAGAAGTGCTTTGATATCCTCATCTTAATAACAAAGTCACAGTTGTGCTCGTATCACATATGGCCATGATATATTCCTCTAAGTGTCCCAAACATCAGACAATTCAGGGCATTAGTGTTCACTATTTACCTGTTGTTAGTATACTATACTCACATTTTTCTTTTATAAAATCTGTCTGCATAAAAATATATATTTTTTTAAATTATCTTCATATTCATTCCTGAGATCCCTTTTTCAAAAAGAAGTTCACTTTTTCAGGAATTGAGTTTAAAAAAATGTGGACATGGGCAAGATAAATGTATGTAAATATCCCCTTTCAACAACAAAGTGTTTTGCATAAGACGTAGAGGCATGAAGACAAGACATAAACACAATGCAATTTAAAGATAATATAAAAAGACATTAGTTAAATGTAAGATTGAACTAAGTTAAAATAGAATAAGACACATCAAACAGTAGAATAAATAAATGCAGCTACAGTGCAAGAAGATAATTAACTTAATAAATGGCCGCGGCAAACAGAAAAGTCTGAAGCCCTGATTTAAAAGAACTGAGAGCCTGAGCAGACATTACTTTTTTTTGGAGTTTGTTCCAAATATGTGGTGCAAATAAACTGAACGCTGCTTCTCTGTGTTTTGTTTTGACTCTGGGGACAGTAAGCAGACCTGTCCCAGACTGAAAACGAAGAAGCAGATCAGAAATGTATTTTGGCCCTATACCATTAAGTGCTTTATAAAGCAACAATATGATTCAAAAGTCAATCATTTGCTACAAAGCCAGTCTAAAGATCTGATAACAGGAGTGATGTGATCCACTCCCCTTGTTTAAAGACTCTTTAGGATTTTTTAGAGAAACCTGTGAAGACTGCATTACAGTAGTCAAGCCTGCTGAAGATAAACGCATGTTTGTCTAAAGGCAATCATTTCAGTTTACCTTTGTTTAACTGAAGAACATGTTGGCACATCCAATCAGTGATTCGTAGTCATTGCTTGTACAGGACCACAGTCACCTGGTGATATCGTTATATAAATTGGTGTCATCTGCATAATTATGGCAGCATAATTAAGGCAGAATAAGACAGATCAGAGTCGTGATTGTTACAGTGCCTGTTAAAGTATTCGGCCCCCTTGAACTTTTCGACCTTTTGCCACATTTCAGGCTTTAAACATAAAGATATAAAATTGTAATTTTTTGTGAAGAATCAACAACAAGTGGGACACAATCATGAAGTGGAATGAAATTTATTGGATATTTGACAACTTTTTTAACAGATAAAAAACTGAAAAATTGGGCGTGCAAAATTATTCAGCCCCCTTGCTTTCAGTGCAGCAAACTCTCTCTAGAGGTTCAGTGAGGATCTCTGAATGATCCAATGTTGACCTAAATGACTAATGATGAAAAATAGAATCCACCTGTGTGTAATCAAGTCTCCGTATAAATGCACCTGCTCTGTGATAGTCTCAGAGGTCCGTTTAAAGAGCAGAGAGCATCATGAAGAACAAGGAACACAACAGGCAGGTCCGAGATAATTTTGTGGAGAAGTTTAAAGCCGGATTTGGATACAAAAAGATTTCCAATTAACATTAGCATTAAACATCCCAAGGAGCACTGTGCAAGCGATAATATTGAAATGGAAGGAGTATCAGACCACTGCAAATCTACGAAGACCCGGCTGTCCCTCTAAACTTTCAGCTCATACAAGGAGAAGACTGATCAGAGATGCAGCCAAGAGGCCCATGATCACTCTGGATGAACTGCAGAGATCTACAGCTGAGGTGGGAGACTCTGTCCATAGGACAACAATCAGTCGTATACTGCACAAATCTGGCCTTTATGGAAGAGTGGCAAGAAGAAAGCTATTTCTTAAAGATATCCATACAAAGTGTCGTTTAAAGTTTAAATACAGGACCATTCTGGAAGAAAACCTGATGGAGTCTGCAAAAGGCCTGAGACTGGGACGGAGATTTGTCTTCCAACAAGACAATGATCCAAAACATAAAGCAAAATCTACAATGGAATGGTTCACAAATAAACATATCCAGGTGTTAGAATGGCCAAGTCAAAGTCCAGACCTGAATCCAATCGAGAATCTGTGGAAAGAACTGAAAACTGCTGTTCACAAACGCTCTCCATCCAACCTCACTGAGCACGAGCTGTTTTGCAAGGAGGAATGGGCAAAAATTTCAGTCTCTCGATGTGCAAAACTGATAGAGACATACCCCCAAGCGACATCCAGCTGTAATCGCAGCAAAATGTGGCGCTACAAGGTATTAACTTAAGGGGGCTGAATAATTTTGCACGACCAATTTTTCAGTTTTTTATCTGTTAAAACAGTTTGAAATATCCAATAAATTTCATTCCACTTCATGATTGTGCCCCACTTGTTGATTCTTCACAAAAAATTACAGTTTTATATATTTATGTTTGAAGCCTGAAATGTGGCAAAAGGTCGAAAAGTTCAATGGGGCCGAATAATTTCGCAAGGCACTGTAGGTCTGATTGTGCAGATTCTGATCTACTGGGAGTAGAGTAATCCAGGGTGGAACTTATTTAACATATGTTTCTTGTTTTTCTTCTTTTCTAAATCAATTCTGCATCTGTATCTGATTACAAGGCGAGATTGCTTGTTATAGTGGCTATTTTGTAGTACACTCTTGAGATTGCCAGTGAAGTCAACAATGTTTCGAATGCCCCTGTGGTTTAAGTCTGACTGACCTGACTTAGTTATTGACCCACAAACAGCTTCCCTCAACCTCCAGCTAGACCCATGTTTCTACTCTTGTGAGCAAGTCTCTTTTTGACAATGCACTGAGAGAAACCTTGTGGAAAAATTTAAGATTTTTCAGCTGAGAGTACTGAAATTGAGTAAAGAACATCTTATCCGAGAAATCATTTATTTCACATTTAAATAACAATGTTGTAATTTCGAACTACTTCAACCACTCCTTGGAATTAGATTAATGCATGTTTAGTGGTGATGCATAAATGTGAAATATGCTCATGTTTTCCCTTTTCCCTTCCTCTATCCATTTTCCCTCTCTCCTACTCTGTCTCTCCTATGTCTCTCTGCCTGGATCTTCATATTCTTTCTCTCTCCACAGAGAAGTGTGATGAGGCTCTAGCGTCTCCTCTGCCTCACACAGCCTTCACCAGCTCATCTGTCTTCTCCAACGGATATGCACCCGGATATGCCAAGCTCAACAGGAGAGGAGGTAGACGCACACATGCACAAACATAAACAGAAAAAAAAGATGCTGATGTGCATGCACTCACACGCACACACACACAAATGATTGCTGTGCATAGAGGGATGTACATACAGTACACACATGCCTTAGACAGAGGGAAGAGTCAATATCTCATTCAGGTACATGTTCATACATCCTTATGAATGATTTTACAGATGACACACTGAGAGGTAAAAGTCCAAGCCTTCATATTGACACGCTTCATAGTGCTGCACAGCTGCTCTCGCCCCCCTTCCTTCTCCTCCTCTCTTTCTTCTCTCTCTCTCTTTCTATTTCCTTTTACTTCTTCTCTATATGTCTCCCTTCCCTCTCTCAACTCCAGTCATTATCACAATGACTCAGACTAGAGCTCATTTCCACATAAGTCCACAGCAGAGAGAGATATGGCCAGACAATTACACCCCTCTATGTTTATACAATTAATAATTCATACCTTTCCATCTAATGCAGTCACACTACAGCTGAGGCAACAGGGCTCAGAGCTGGCAAATAAACGCAAGGTAATCTGGCGTGTTTAAGCATACCAATATAATTATTGGTGGGAGAGGACAGCCCTGCTGCTCCTTTAACACCAACAAGAGAAAAAGGCAGAGAAGATAAAAAGAAATAAATACCTGTGAATGACAGCCGTAATGGGTGAGTATAAATATACCGGTTGTGCATTCTCTCCCTACATGCTTTCATTTATTAAATCTCATCTAGGATGGAGATTCCTGGGGTGCTCCCCTTTCATGTGTAAAGCATAGAAATCCTGTTCCTTAGGGATTGTTGTTGTACAGAAAAGCTACAATAACACATATAAACAGTGTTAAATGGACCTACACAAGGTCTAAATAAGTATTTTACTCTAGCAACTTATTTCCATTCGATGAATGCAATAATCACTCAATATACTTATTTCTAAAACAGCTACATCTATTTGGACTAGTTTCATGGTATGAGCACTTCTGAATAAGGCAGATCAATTTTCTGACCCCAAAACAGATTTGTCACTTCTCAGAAAGAATTACGAAATGAATTACCCAGACTAGGTGACTTGTTTAGGTGGCTAACCTCCAGGCAAAATCTAAAAAATGCAATGGTTGTATCCATTGACATTGTACTGTTTCTGTACTGTGAAGCAGTGAATAATCTTACTCTAAAAAAGGATATACTCAGCTATCTCCCTCTTTCATTACCTAACAATTCTGGCTTGCAATTAGGAGCCCAACATGTTCTAGTGAGATCTACTTCTCACACATCTGCACATTCCAGAGATCCAATTGACATAACATGACAGTCAGGACCATGTAATAAACTCTTTCAGATGTTGACATACATGTCCCAAAATGGATACATACTGTACTGAAACAAGTGTCAAACTAGCAGGGGGGAATAAGGGAAAATGATATAAAGTTCCATCTCATCCTCTATGTCTTGGTATCCTCTAGAGAATGTCACTGTGTTTGGATGATGAGGTCATCACCTCGTTAGCATACAGCATATGACAAGGGTGGAATATAAAATTAGAGAAGTTCTGCAGGAAGGGAAGATGAGGTTACTTCTGAAGAATTACTTCTCCACAAAAGTTTTCAAAATGTGTCATGAAATCCACTTTTGATTATTTTCTTAAAACCAAATCTCTTTATATTGGCTGTGAAGGAAGATGCTGCTGAAATCAGCATTATTATTTCTTGTCAATTCAAAACAGAACACACAAACAGTGTGGAGCAGAAATGCACACACAATCACATATTAATATACAACTTCAAACAAATGTATCAATGAGAAATTTGCAGACACACAACAACTAAAGGAGAAGTGAATAGCCAATCAAGCTTTCAAATGACACATGTACACAGAAACACTCGAATGCATGAAAAAAACACATTAAATGGCCCTACTTTTAAAGAAACACAAGCATCTCAAAATCCAAGCAGGTGTGCACCCTGCACTTACAGCGACATGGAACCACTCACAAACCCATGCCCACAAAATCACACTATAAGGAGGGGTCCCTCCAAGCAGCTACATTTGGAAGCCAAATGTGCCGTCAGTGGCATGAGTGTGCGCTGATAAGCCAATCTACTCCAATCTCCCAGTGCTATGGAAGAGGGGAGGCACAAAATCAATGGGACACACCACTCATATTAAGCTTGTTTTGTGAATGCTGACAGCTATTAGAGTTTTAGCGTGTGTGTGTGTGTGTGTGTGTGTGTGTGTGTGTGTGTGTGTGTGTGTGTGTGTGTGTGTGTGTGTGTGTGTGTGTGTGTGTGTGTGTGTGTGTGTGTGTGTGTGTGTGTGTGTGTGTGTGTGTGTGTGTGTGTGTGTGTGTGTGTGTGTGTGTGTGTGTGTGTGTGTGTGTGTGTGTGTGTGTGTGTATGATGCCATAACGATTTTCCAGAAGGCAGCTGTCTGGTGTGTGCCAGCTAGTCACCAGGCCTCTAGTTCCTACCCTACTGACTGCTGACACACAAAAGCTGGGCTTTCCATCCATGTATGCGTTTGATACTGTATGTGTAACTGTTTTTTAAAGAGGGTATTACATTAGCGATATTATAGTAGTAGGATAAATCAAGCAGGGACAACTTCTGCCTCTGGGCTTTGAAGACAGAATAAGCTGATAAAAACTTTGACATTTTATTTATCTGTGCGCCTTTCTATTTCTTCTCTCTTTTACCCTTCCTGTCTCCATCTTTTACTATCTAATTCTCACCATCCTTCTCGATCTCCCCCTTTTTCCCCTCACTTCATCCTGTATTACTTCTTTTATTTTTACTCTCCCTCCATGCACCTGTTCTCTCTCTTTCTTTCTTTCTTTACCTCCCCTTTCCATCACTTCCATTCAAGCCTTCCTCCATTCCACCATGACCCCTACTCATCCTTTTCTCTCTTCCTTTCACTGACCTTCCCTACCCCTCACCATCACTCCTCTTCCTCTACTCTCCCTCAAATGTACATTCTCCCACCCCCTCACTGTCTCTCCTTAGAGCTGGTTCATGTATAAGACCCTGCACATCTCAAGAGTGTCAGACAGAGGGAAAAGTGGGCCCACTCCCTTGCAGCCAAAACCCTTTGGTCTATTTGCACAGAGAGGGGGAGGAAGAGTGAAAGAGCGAGAAAGAGAGACAGCAAGGGCACAATCAGATGGCACCTAATGAAATGTAGAGAAGGATTTTTTCCTCACATCTCTTCAACTCAGATTTTCCCAACCACATATTACTGGCTTTGAAAATGGGTGACAGAAAATGTTTAACATTGATATCAATATTTATTTGATATAATGTTAAACAATTTTAAAATATAACTTTTTATAAACTGTAGTTAATTCTGAGCTGTGTAATGCTCTTGAGGTGCAGTTTAGTACAGACCTTAATGAAGCTCAGGGACTTAAGAGACACCTTAATGTGGTCTAAGCCATTTTTTCCAATCTTTGGTTCGCCTGGTCTCCTTGTGTAATAATGCTTGTATAACGTCAACCCTGTTATGCATATTCAAGTTATAGACATAATTTTTTCAGGACAACCTGGGCAATCAGGATATGTATGCTGCAGGAATGTCATATGAATGTATAAATTGTTATAAAAAAAGACTAAACGGAAATTTAATCTCACAGAAATGTATTTAATTGTTTTCCCATAGAAATCCATACGCTTTTATGCAAAAAGATAGTTGTGTCATCTCCAATGCATTTGCTGTCTGCTATTAGACATCCGTAGGCCAAATCACACTCATTCACACTCAACTTCCATGGCTTTGTTCTGTCGTCTCTTTATCTATCTGCCTGGACCTTCCAATACACACACACACACACACACACACACACACAGAGTAAACAAGGCCCTCCTGTCCGGGATCTCTATTCGTTGAGCAAGCTCTTTCCTGATATGACTTAATGTGATTGGTCGACACAGCTGTCAGTCAAAGCATCACCAACCAAAATGGCACCCGGCTAATGTGACTACATTGTTTTTCATACAAAAAGATGAGTAAAGCTTCTGGATGGCCTACAATTGTTGGAGGACCTCGTTGAAACTGTGCATTTCTCTGCTTCTAAACAAAAAAAAAAGTCTTTGCACTGTTTTGATCTGGAGAAAGATTTTATATATGATTTAACAGTAAAATACGTAGTTTTGTCATCGCCGGCGACACCGCCGTCTTGACAGTTCAACACAGGAATGGCCAAAATGTATGCTACAGAAGCCAACATATCTGACTTTAAATCCCTAGTATGCATGAAGCTCCCAAAAACCTGGACCCTACACCTTAACAGCATCTTTCCTTAGATCTTCTGTGCATGGTAAACCATGTCTTTCAAACCCCCAGTTGGAAAACAGGCTTTCTATTCAAAATGTGTAGTGTCCAAACCGTCCAAACTTTTACAACTCTTGGCCATTTTTGCACTTAAAAACAGAGTCATGTGTCAGAAAAAGGTGTGAAAAACTCTGCATTAACTTTTAATACAAGAGTGATGAGCTCCATATGGTTTTCAATAGTGACACAGCAACCACATGAGCTGTGATCTGCATCCCACACAAGGCTGTGTTCAGTGCTGCTAGCTGAAGACAGTTGCCCTGTGGATATAGGTTAAAATAGAAGAAGCATGGAGAGGGTGAAGGCAAAAGAGATAGGAGGAGGTGTGAAGATGTACAGAGAGGAGGTGATGGAGGAATGGAAGACATGGGGAGGTGAAAGAAGGGTTCTCGGAAGAGTGAAAACAGACAGAATTGGACAAATGGAACAATGTTAAAGCCATACGTGATGTGCTGTGTATGGGAGACAATTTGAGCTAAGATAGCATAAATACTGAATTTTTTGCATCAAATTCTACAGAGAGATCTCAGATTTCAAGTCTTGTGTAATCACAAAAAAAAAAAAAATATATATATATATATATATATATATATATATATATATATATATATATATATATATATATATATATATATATATATATATATATATATATATATATATATATATATATATATATATATATATATATATATATATATATATATATATATAAATCAAATTGCCATGTGTGTGCATTTTATTATTTCTGCCACCATGGAAACTGCACCTAGTAATGGGGTATTTTGACATAGCCTTATTTTATAGAAAACATGTCATAAAGTGATGTGGGCTTTGGACAGAGCCAAGCACACAGGAGAACAATGAATACCTTTTGTGTGAAGAAAATAATAGAGAAATGGGTGGGTTGGTTAGGGACTCACTAATCACTAACACAGCCACTGATCTTTATATTCCATCTCTCTCTCTCTCTCTCTCTCTCTCTCTCTCTCTCTCTCTCTCTCTCTCTCTCTCTCTCTCTCGCGCGCTCCCTGTCTCTCTCATCCCTCTTAATGTGTTTTTCTCGTCTCTGCTCTGTCTAGTTTCTTTCTGTCCTCCCATCAAATCATTGTCTTCCCTTTCTTCCTCTCCATCTCATTTTCCCTCCATACACTTTCTATTTTCTACAGTAACATTCTCAATCCCACACTCCATTTTCTCAGCCTGTCCCCTCTTTCTTTGCAGACCTCATTATCTTTTTTTTTTTTTTTTGTTCACTCACATTCCCACCCTGAAATATATTTTCCAAAGTTTTAAAAAGTTGCACTTTATCCCTCCTCATTCAAACAAAGGATGTCACAGTACTGCAGTACAACTGTGCTCTGCCTTGCTGCACAATTAACCACTTTCCACCCTCCCTTTCCACCCATTGCTTTGCACTCTCTGTCATCTGGCAAAGTTGTTTGATGTCTCTAGTCATTGCAGTCATCCATCGATAATGGCGGTCCGCTCCTAATTAAATTACTCTGTCTTCATCCGCTCCCTTTGCTCCATGACAGAAAGATGAAGTACAAGCAGAGGGCTAACCAGCTGTTTTCTCTCTGCTCCCTTTTTCCGACAGCCTAGCATCTTAATTAATTAAGATATTTTACTTCCTGTTAATATGGTTGTTATGAAAAGCAGCAACTTTGATAAACATACTCTTATATGTTCTCTCGGGTGCTGGAACACACAAACAAAATGAAAGTGTTTAAACACGCTTGTGCAGAACAAATTCTGTTATGTGTACGTTATGTGTACCCACACACTCTCCCACGCTGACAGTAAGACAGAGGAGAGATGTTCTCTTATTTGATGCTCTGCTTTGCCTTCACTTTGTTTGTGTGTCATGCCTGTCACCAACTGCCCATCACTTGTTCAGAATCACACTGTGTCTCTGTTACTCATGCTCAGAACTCTGGTCTTTCCTTCTGTGTTGTTAAAAATCTCCTTTTTGTACGCTCTCACACATTTTCACTTGTTCACTTTCTCTTTTGTTCCTGCTGTTGCTCTTTCTTGCTCACTTGCTCTTTCTGCTTTCCCCCGCCGGTGTTCACTCTTTTCTCTTATCTGACTAATTTTCTACCCTCAGTTCTGTAAAAGCCATCTACCCAGTCAGGCAGTAGAATTAAACGTCCAACTTTTCCCAGCTGGGCCATAAAAGTTAAAAGTCTTTTGTTGTATCATTACACACACATGTACATATACATGCATAGATGGTCACACTCCAGTTTAAATTTGTTTTCACATTTGTACTTTTTCTGGATTATACATACTACAGTATACTGTATGTATGTTTTCACGTTAACTCACCACAAGTGCTGGACATCCTTGTGAATTGTCCAGTTAGGTGAGCTCTTATTATATATATATATATATATATATATATATATATATATATATATATATATATATATATATATATATATATATATATATATATATATATATATATATATATATATATATATATATATATATATATATATATATATATATATATATATATATATATATATATATATATATATATATATATATATATATATATATATAAGTCTAAGAAGAGATGAACAGAGGAGAAAAATGACTGCTGGTTGGTTCAAGTTCAAAGCAGCCAAAGGGAGCTTTCATACTTTCACTTGTGTGTGTGGTCTGGTCTAATGTCTCATAACTGAGGGTTACTTGAACAGTGTGAAATGAGGTTTGTGAGTTGTGATACAAGACAAATATACACTCATTAGTTGATTCAAAAGGCAGCCATTTTTGGCAATGGCTCCCAGAGGGCACTTCCTGGTTTGATTTTTTTTTTTCCATTATGTTCCCCTGCCTTTCCTTAGTCAGCGCATTGCTGTTGGTACATCCATCCATGCCCCCCATCAATTTACTTTTAGTGGCTTTTACTAAATGTTCATTGTTATTGGTTTTGGTGAAAAATGGGCAATAACTGGCTTTGTATGGTCACTTTGTTTGTAACGTACAGAAACTGATTTTATGTCAACAATTGATACAAACTTTTGTGTCGTGTGTGTGTGTGTGTGTGTGTGTGTGTGTGTGCATGTTAATACACAAATACATTTATATGCACTGTTATGCTTGTGTGTGAGAATATTTGTTGTCCTAATCAGTACTGATATCAGTACGATTCCCCTAGAACACACACTCAAACTGTGCTACCACTGCACGGTTATCTGTGTCATCACAGATAGCTCAAACCTTGTTTTGCAAGCGTGGAGAAACTCCAGCCATGTTTTTTGTCTTCGGTTGGCTCCTTTTATCTCAGAAGGATACTCTCTGTGTGAATTCCATTTGGCCAGTTCTGCTGACCTGTGAAGGGCACCGCACAGGAACATTTTCACTGGGGTAGCTTTCAGGTAGCAGATTTATCTGATTTCTGACATGCTGCTTGTTCAAAATGCCAGTGTCTGTGTTGCTACAGGAACTGGTCCCAATATAAATGCATTATGAGGATATATTGAAGAGTAGCCATAGGGGATAGAGGTTTTCCTTACAGACAAATTTCAAGCCATTAGCCATTGCAGAATGGGCTGATAAATTGCCAAGGTATATCATCAATACTAGTGAATTTCCCTTGTGTGGAAAAGTCAGATTGGATTTTCTGTCTTTTCTATGTTCATTAAAGGATGTTCGATCTGTCTGACAGATGATTTTATTAATTCATGTAATTTTGTATTCATCCATTATTTGTTTAAAACATAAAACAAATAGTGAAAAATACCAATGAAATCACAGAAGCCAAGGTGCTTTTTTCATAGGTGAAAGCACCAAGTCCTCACATTAAGAAGCTAAACCAGTGCATGTGTGCTATCTGTGGTTGATTACAGACTGAAACAATCAGTATCAAAATTGTGGCAGACTAATTGATAAACCAGCACCATCTGATTCAATGATACATTTCTTATTTTTTTTATGTTAAAAAAACCACACACAGACATGCTCTATTATCCAGGAAGTAACCTGGTATCAGCAGCACTTTCAAGACTGTTATCAGCTTCAATAGAGATAAATCTTGTTGGCAGTGCTCCTCTAGTTTGAGCCTGTGTTGCTTTCAAAGCGTTATTCACTCTGGCTTCCTTTGGTATTGTACTAATTCTCCATCCTTTGTCCCGAGCTCTATCTCCCGATTTTTTTCTCGGTGGTACTTGTTTTCCCCTTTACTTCATCTCTTCCTCAAAGGTGGCTTCTTTGACCTTCTCTGTTCCCCTGCCCCTCCCTCCTCCTGTTCCTCCTCTCCTCCCCGAACATCTGTGTGTGACAGGTGAGAGAACGGTGACAGTCCCCCGACACTCCACCCCTACCTTCCCCTTTCTCCTCCCATTTTCCCCCTCCCTTTTGCCTTTGCTAATGCTCCTGTTCACTCTTACTCGCTCTTTTACCATCCATTCCCTCACTGCCATCCTCCTCTTTCTCCACAACCTCTTTTCTCTTCTTCCCCTTCTCCCTCTGGCTTTCACCTTTCCCTGCACCTCTGTGCTTTTTTTATATATATATATCACTCTTCACCCCACTCCTAACCTCTGTCAAGCTGTCCCATCCTCCCCTCTCACCTTTTCTTCTTTTTCCAGCCCTCTCCATTCCTCTCCAATCTATAACAGCATTTGCCCATCTCACGTCTCGCCCCTTCTTTTTTTTTTGCTCCCTCCCATCCTTTTTTCGTGTCTTTTGTTCCTCCTCCGACCTCTGACATCGAGCTCTTTAGCGCACAGCTCTCTTCTCTCATTGCTTTTTTTAGTCCGTCTGTCCCAAATGCTTGCCATCACTTTCATGATCTTTTGAACCTTTACATATCTCTGGACATTTCAATCTCTCTTTCTCTCTCTCATTCCCATCTGTTGCTTCTGGTAACCCTGTAACCCTAACATGCCTTCTACTCCAGGCCTTTTCAACCCCTTTTCCCCAACCACTACCCTGCCCTTTCATTCACCCCTTTAAGCCATGTTCAGACTGACAGGGGCACTTTTTGAAAAACACAGTCTCCTCATTCATTTCATTGAGACTTCGAAGTTGGGCTCTGTCAAATGAAAGCCTGAGTTGTCCATCAAAAAAGTTGAATCTGGCTCAACTTTTGACGCAACACAATGCAACATTATCCAGCATTGCATTGCTCTGGCCAATCAAGGGGGTGTTTCCTATGTGATTGAGGGTGATTGTGGAGCAGGGGGTTGCCAGGCATGCCAGCATGCCAGGTCAGCCTGCCCTGGATGAATCAATTTTCAAGAAACACAATACAATTTCATATATGGTATTTGACATCAAAATGGGTATGCTAGTAGAGTGTTAGAGGATATATAAACAGAAATAGAGCCACAGATCCTGGCTTTACTTTCAAGTAAATTGAAATTGAAATATTTCAGCACCACTATTATTGAGGGATGTGCAGTAATGACCCCCTACATTGCACATACAGTATATTCTAACTGTTCCTCTCTCACTTTTTTCTATTGTCAGAACTCTACCCAGAACTTTCCTAATCGTTGCTTCCTGTATCATGTCATTTAAACCCACCTGCAGTCTAATTCTCCGTTGGTATCATCCCCATTCCAGTGTTGAACAGGTTCAGTTTATCTCTTTCTCCCAAGTTTCTATTCCTTTTCCCTCCGCTCTGTCGTCCTCCCCTGTTCACGTTTGGCCTCATCTATCACCTTCTTTACCATAACTACATTGCTCCATTTCTCTCCTTTTTTCATCCCATCCACATTCTATCTCATCTCTGGCCTCCCCAGTACCAGAGCCATAACATACCTCTTCTCCTCACATCATCCATCTCTCTTGCTCGCCCTCTCTCCATTTTTCTGCCACTACCCTTCGCCTGTCACCTCCTCAACACATACCTTCTCTTTATACTTTCCGACACCCCATCCTCCGATCTTGTTCATAACGTCACACTGCCTTGGTCATTGTCCACTCAGCTTGCTTTCTTAATCTTTATTTTCTGTTTACTGTCTGTTTACTCATCACTTTCACTCGCCACCGCCAAACCCAATGCCGTACCCTCCATCCCCTCCTCCCTCTCCCGCTTTTGATAGTGTTTTATCCCCCCAAGGGAATGGCTTAGCTTCAATGGGTTTTTGAGGTATTGACATTTTCGCTGATATGGGCCTGGTTATCTGTCAAGGCTGAGCTGGAGTGTAATGGTTCTGTAATTGGATAAGATATAGGATTTTTGCCAGGGGGGGATACATCGCAAACTGCCTCACCCTCTATTTTATCATATGACTATCATCTTTCATGCCTCCTCCACTGCGCTTGGTGCTCCTCTCCCACTCTCTTGTACTTTTTTTGGTCTTACTATCTCCCTTTATCTCACTTTGTGCCCATGGTTCTGTTCTCTCTCTCTCTCTCCCTGTCATTTTTAAATCATTCTCTCAAGTCATTCTTCTTTACTTGTGCTTTCAGCCAGTCACTTTGTTATCTGTGTGTGTGTCCTTTAAAAAAAAATCCATCACAGAGAATCAAAAAAGACGGCCGTGACATGGCCAGTTCGCAGTCCGTCCACCTCCCACTCTTCCCGATAATCATTTCACAGTCACATTCTATCACAGGCTTGGCTGTTTGTTTGTTTGCACTAGTCTCTACATCTGGTTTATGGACATGCATGCATTTTTTTCTTGTATTTCTCACACTGGTTGTCATATGCATATTAGTACGAAGTACCACAGCAAAGAAATACAATGTGCCTTGGCACTCTCTCAGCACCAGCCAGTAATAACAATTTTAAATAACATTTTACATTTAATAACATTAAAACATCTAGGAATATCCAAACACAATATACATACGTGACTAAATTCAGACCACAGTCCTCCTTCCTGTTGTGCTATTGTTCAATAACCTTACTACCTGGGGGTAAAAACTATCCCTAAAATGTGTTGTGCGCGTTGGGATGCTCTGCAAACGTCTCCCTGATGGAAGGTGGGAGAAGAGATTGTATGCAGGATGTCTAGAATCCTGCATAATGCCTTGTGCCTTCTTAGTGCTGCGCTTCCAGTAAATGTGTTGGAGCGATTCAAGTGGAACCCCCATGATTTTAGATGCAGTTTTGACTACTTTTGTCAGAAGATTAAGGTTATGTGAAGTAGCCCTGCCAAACCACACTACAATGTTGCCTGTCAGTATACTCTCAATTGTACAGCTCTGTAGAGCTGTTAAGGGACATACCATATTTCTTAAGACACCTCAGAAAATAAAGCTTCTGATGTGCCTTCTTAATGGCACAGCTTATATGGAAGGACCATGTGAGGGTGTCTGAAATGTGGATGCCTAAGAATCTAAAGGTGTTAACAGTTTCAACTGGATAGTTGTTAATAAGGACAGGTGTATGTGTGGGTTTGTTCTTCCTAAAATCTATGATGACAAGATCAAATTACTCACCTCATCTCTGTAGGCAGTTTCATTATTGCTGTCAATGAGTCCTATCACAGTAGTATCGTCTGCAAATTTCACAATACTATTAGTGGGATGTTAGGCAATACAATCATAGGTATACCGACTGTATAATAGAGGACTGAGACAGCAGCCTTGAGGTACTACAGTGTTTAGCACTATAGAGGCTGAGTATGCAGTGCCAACTCTAACTGTCTGGGGGCGGCCTGTTAGAAAGTCCTGTATCCACCTACAAATAGAATTGCAGAGGCCCAGGTCTAACAGCTTAGATATTAAAATGGAAGGTCTAATAGTATTAAAGGCACTGCTATAATCAACAAATAGCATCCTGACATACTTATCCCTGCCCTCTAGATGTTGGAGCACAGTATTTAAAGCCAAGGATACAGCATTGTCTACAGCTCTATTTGATCTGTATGCAAATTGTAATGGATCAGTTGAGACAGGTATGCTATTGTTGATATACAGTATGTCTTCACAAGCTGTTCAAAACACTTCTTAATCACAGAAGTCAATGCTACAGGTCTGAAATCGTTCATACAGGTGGCAGTAGTTTTTTTAGACACAGGAATTATGATTGATTTTTTTTAAACAATTTGGAACCACACAAAGAGAGAGTGATAAGTTAAAAATGTCAGTGAAAACAGGGGCAAGTTGACTATAACATGTCCTTAGGACTTGTGGAGTAATGCCATCAGGCCCAGCAGCCTTCCCTATTTTCACAGATTTAAAAACTTTACGTGTGTCAATGACTGAAACCTGATGTGCTTGCCTGCTGAACGGATTCCCAGTTGGAGATGATGTGTCTGTGTGTGTGTTCTTAATTGGAAGTGCTCTGACGTGCACATGCCCAGTTGGAGATGGTCCCAGAGCCAGTGTCTCAGCAGCACATTCAAAACGAGCATAAAAAATATTCCATGTCGTCTGGGAAGGAAGCAGAAGTTGTTGTTGTTATGCCACTAGGTTTAGCCTTGTAGCTAACACTTGTAGGCCTTGCCAAACACGCCTAGAGTCCCCTTCGGAACAGTATTGCTCTATCTTGTCCCGGTGTTGTTTTTTAGCGGACTTGATTGCATTCATGCGTTCGTATCTCGCGTTCTTATAATGAGCATCATCCCCAGATTTAAAAGCCACTGTCCTCTCATACAATTTCACGCGTACATCACTGTTTACCCACGGTTTTTCGTTTGGGTAAACACGAAAAGTACGCGTGGGAATACAGCTGTCCACACAGAATTTAACATAGTCAGTAACTGCCTCAGTGTACTCATGCAAGGTAGCAGAATCACTAAAAACTGACCAGTCAGTAGATTCAAAACAGCCTTGCAACATGAGCTCACCTTCAGCAGTCCAGCAATGTACTGTCCTCACAATGGGTTTCTCCCTCTTTATCTCCTGCTTGTACACAGGGAGCAGCAGTATGGAGAAATTATCTGATTTCCCAAAGTGAGGCCGGGAGACAGATTTATAAGCTCCCTTGATGGTTGAATAGCAGTGGTTGAGAGTTTTATTTCCTGTGGTGGCACAGCTGACGTGTTGGTAGTATTTGGGTAGCACTGACTTTAGATTGCAGTGATTGAAGTCACCGGCTACGACTGAGAAGGCTTGCGGGTGCAGCCTCTCACACCTGTTGACCGCGTCGCAGAGCTCCTCCAGGGCTGCCTTGGCGTTGGCTTGGGGAGGGATGTATACCACAGTGAGTAGCACTGATGGAAATTCTCGAGGGGAGTAGAACGGCCGACATTTGATGGTAAAATGTCCGAGGACCGGCGAACAGGAGTGGGAGATCACTTCCATGTCAGTGCACCACGAGTTATTCACCAGAAAGCACACACCCCCTCCTTTCGACTTGCCAGTCGTGTCCTTGTCCCAGTCCGAACGAAATACGGAGAAGCCGTCCAAGTGTATGGCACTGTCCGGAAAGTCTGATGTTAGCCACGTCTCCGTAAAACAGAACACACAGCAATTTCCAGATTCTCTCTGTACACTGACCCGGCAGCGGAGCTCATCCATCTTGTTGCTGATAGATTGCATGTTTGCCAGCAGCATGCTTGGTATTGGAGGCCGCGTAGGTCGGTTCCATAGCCTCACCAGCAGTCCCCCGCATCTTCCTCTCTCTCGAGCAGTTGCCTTGCTCTTTTGTTTCTGCAACATTTAACCTAAGGCTCATTTAACTTGCGAGGTTCAGGTGAGTTCGGCCTCTGCCTCAGGTACACTCCTGGAGGTGTGAAGAGGGGCAACTTTTGGAGGACACATGAGTCTGGCAATGAAGGCAGAGCCCTGAGGTCTGAGGCTGGCACAAAGACACAGACTGCCACTGAGAGGATTATGATACAAACACAGCCATCTATTCCAACAGTCGACACTGTAGCCACGGGCAAATAGCATTGAAAGGCTCTCCTTTCATTTTTTTCAGAAATAGTCATTTTCTTCAAAGCAAAAGTTTACCTTGGTAGAATGATTTTCAACTTCAGTGCACCTACCCTGTATAGGAGATCTTAAACATTCAACTTCAGAGCTGTGTTTTTGTATATATATATATATATATATATATATATATATATATATATATATATATATATATATATATATATATATATATATATATATATATATATATATATATATATATATATATATATGACAATATTCTAAACTATATGCAAAAAAGTTGTTGTGGAAGTCACTTTTTCACTTATTTATATATCTAAGCAATGTTTCATTCCTGTTTTACTCAGTGTAAGTACTCATTAATTGTAATTGTGGCTTTCATTCTTGGCCAGTTGCATATCTGAGCTGTAGCTAAACATATCTGTAGTTATGTGGGTGACAGTGGACTTCCAGCATTTTTTTAAAAATCTCATTTTACAGTATGCCTTGCATACCAATATTAAAAACACAGTTTAACAGTGCCTGTCTTGGAGCAAATGTTTGGGCTGCTCTCTGCTGGACACTGACCATTAATAATAGGAAGGACTACAACCGTGTAACTCCGCTTTCTCTTTGTAAAACATCATTATGGTGGGACCATGCTGCTTTTCTGTCTGTCTTGAACCCGAGAGCTGGTCTGCCCTGAACAGCAGCAACTCAGCCTGCATGAAAAAACACATTTCCTGCTATTGGTTACTTTTAATTAGACCAAGGACCAGACATTTTACTTCACAGACAGAAAGATACTGTTAAAGGCATATAAGATATTTGAGGACAACCTTTGACTTTCCACTCATTATAAAAATGCCACTACCTCTGCAGGTGCTGGTGGATGGTCACCTCTGGACAGTGACCATTACCAGTGGCTACAGGTGGACCTGGGATCCAGAAAGCAGGTGAGCGCCATAGCAACGCAGGGCCGCTATAGCAGCTCCGATTGGACAACGCGGTATCGTCTCCTCTACAGCGACACAGGAAGGAACTGGAAACCATATCACCAAGACGGCAACATTTGGGTGAGTGAATAAGAAGTGTGTGTGTACTACAAACAGTAACAGCATCAGAGACGAAGCTCTATAGTTGGCTTTTTTTTATATTGTTGGGTGATAATTGTAGCTTACCATATCCAAAGTTATTAGCATAACATAGCATTGTTCTGGAAAAATATCTGGTTCTGTAACTACACATGTACTGTATGTTTTTTTTTTTTTTTTTTACTCAGATTTTATTGATTTTTGGTACAAACAATAAAGAACAAAGAACACAGCACAGCATCAGTGGGGTACATGTTCTTAGTAAGAATACTCCAATGTCTCTGAAATCAAAGTTTCCGGTGGTGACTCGTCATTGTGATTGGTATTCCATTTTTCGCATTTCTTCTCGTATTTTGCTTGCTGGAGTCTCAATATATACGTGAGTCTTTCCATGTTGAGTATCTCCTCGACTACGTCCAGCCAATTCACCAGAGTGGGAGGGTCCTCTCTACACCAATTTCTGGTGATTGCCTTCTTGGCCGCAGCCAGCAGAATTTTAACCAGGAATCTGTCTTCATGTTGTACATTTTCCCCTGTCAGGTTACACAGATATAATATCTCACATGTCTTTGGTAGTTCATATCCAAGTATTGTTTTCAATTCTACCCACACAATTTTTATTACAGATTTTAGTACATTCCCAAAAAACATGGGTGTGACCTACGTTCTGCTCCCCAAACCGTCTCCAGCATGTTTGTTGTGTAGTTGAAAATTTGCTCTTTGTTTTGGGAGTAATAAAGAACCTGATCATATTTTTCCAGCAAAATTCTTTCCACATCCTGGAGCTGGTGGTGGTTCGCTGTACATCACATATGTTAAACCAGTCCTCCACAGTTAATGGTATTTTACTTTCATTTTTTTTTACATTCTCTTATATACAGTTCTTCTCTAGACCCTGGTACAGTGCTGAAACCACATTTCCAGTATTGTTTCTATATGCATTACATAGTGTTATAGTTACTTTGTGCAGCTCCTGAGGAAGATCTGGTTTTATTTATTTCTCAAAGAAGTCTCTAATTTGGTAATACCTAAACTGGTCGTAATCCTCCAGTCCATATTCTCGCTTCAGTTTAAGAAAGCTTTTAATTTTGCCCCGATCAGTTATTGTGCATATGGCTGTAATTCCCTTGTTTATCCATTGTTCATAAATACTATCCATTGCCCCTGGTTTAAATTTAGAATCACAAGTCGGCCAGCTAGAAATTTTGATTTCCCTCTCTAAATTGTATTTCCTAATCACTGTAAACCAGATTTCCAGAATGAATCGAGTAATTGGATCAAGCATATGCTTATATTTTTTAAACACGTCCCTGTTTGCAATCATACTTTGGATATGGTAACCCTCTCTTTTTAATTCAATATCTTTCCACCTTGCAGTATACTCAGGATCACATAATATTCTAAGAGGTTTGGTAAGGCTAACCTGCCCCTGTCCATAGGAATCTGAAGAGTAGCGTACTTTATCCTTGGCCTTTTTCCCCCCCAAATGAAACGTGATATTTTTTGTTCCATTCTTTGAATTGTGATATGGGAATTTATAATGGTAATGATTGAAAAAAATACAAAATTCTCGGTTACACATTCATCTTTATAATTTCTATTCTAGAGCTGAAATCCAATGTTAGCGCTGACCATCTTTCCATATCTTTTTGAATGTCTTGATTTAGAGTCCCATAATTAATTTTGTACAGTTTTGTTAGGTTTCTACTAATAATTACACCTAGGTATTTTTTTTTTTTTGCTTCCCATTTGAATTTATACGCTTGCTGAATGGCTTGGGGTGGGGTATAGTTTATGGGTAGTACCTGTGTTTTTGTCACATTGAGTTTATAACCTGACAAGTAATAAAATTAATCCAGTCTTTCCATAAGTCTTGGAAGACAAACATCCAGTTGTTTTAGACTGATCATAACATCATCTGCAAAAAGCCCGATTTTTTTGTTCTGTGCCCTTCACCTCTATCCAGGCTATACCTTCATCTTCTCTTATTGTTTGGGCCAAAGGCTCGATGAAAATCACAAAAAGAGTTGGTGATAAGCAACAGCCCTGTCTGGTAGATCTTTCCAGTTTGAACCAGTTAGTGAGACTGCCATTTATTTTAATTCTAGCCTTCGGGTCTTGATATAGTGTTTTAATAATGTTTACTGAGTCTGTATTAAAACCAAATTTTTCTAAAGTAAGGCATAACAATTTCCAACTAACGCTATCGAAAGCCTTTTCTGCGTCCAAGCTGAGCAGCAGTGCACTTTCTCCATTTTTTTGTACCTCTTCAATTATATGTAAAGTCCTCCTTATATTGTCCTGTGTTTGGCATCCTTTAATAAAGCCACATTGATCTTCGTTAATTAGTTCTGTACCATTCGGCCGGGAAGCCCCCCGGGGTTTTATTTGATTTTAACTTATTAATGGCTTCTTCCAATTCCGTTGCTGTGATACATGAATTTACACATTTGTTTTGTTTCTCTCCTATTGTTGGTAGATCTAATGAACTTAAAAAGTTTCTTATTAATTCCTCATCTGCTGAGTCTGGTTGTGTATACAGCTTTTTGTAATACTTTTCAAATACTTTTTCTATTTTTCCTGGTTCAAATTCTAGTGAATTGGTTGTGGGATCTCTGATTTTATGGATTGTATTCATGAGTTGCTGTTTCCTTATTCGCCTAGCTAGTAATTTTGTAGCTTTGGAGCCTGATTCGTAGTAAGTCTGCTTCAGAAGTCTAGATTTATTTTCCACTTCGTCTCCTAGTAGCTCATTCACTTTTGTCTTCACTTCCTTGATTTGTTGAAGTAAACCTGCAACTTTTGAGTCTTTATGTTGTTGCTCTAATATTTTAAGCTCTTCAATCTTCTTCTGATATAATTTCAGTCTATTTTTCATAGTAGTGAAATCTACCTTCCCATTGTCATTCTCTTTCCTGTATGTATTTATTTATGTTTTGATCTCCTCAACAATTCTCCATACAGTATTCCTTTTCCTGCTGTTTATATTTAGTGTCAGGTGGAGAATACAATGATCTGAGATGTCTGCTACCCCAATCTTATACTCTTCTATTCTAAATCTATCCACTATATTCATGAAAAAATAATGTATCCTTGTATAGACTGAGTGCGGAGCTGAGTAGAATGTGAAGTTCCTCTCGAATGGATGTAGTTCCCTCCAAACATCTGAAATTCCTAGCTCTGTTAATACAGTATACAAGTATCGGGACACTTGAATTTTGCTACTTTTCTTTGTACTAGTTGTGTCCAAATCCTGATTCAGTGATCCCCTCCACATATCCGTATTCAACAACTTCAAATAAATTCTTGAAAAAACTCTTATCACTGTCCGGGTGTGCATAGACATTAAAAAAATCATTACCCCTCTTTTCCTCCCTTTTTTGTATGAGCTATAGTATGTAATTTTAAATCCCAATTTTTTTTATATTTTTTGTGCTCCTGATCCATTAAATGTGTTTCTTGTAAAAAACTAACCTGTGATCCCTCTTTTTTAGCTTTGCTATGACCTTCCCTCTTTTCATTGGGTTATTTAACCCGTTCACATTCAGAGACACCACTTTAAGTTGGCTATGTTGCATCTCCTCCTTTCTTTAGGTTTTCCCTTTCTCTCCCACTGACACCTGTAATTCTAACAACAATATGAACTTAAACTCCAAAACAATGCGTCCGATAACAACGGGCCTCTATAATCATGCCTGTGCCCTTGTTGGAAGGAGAGGGGAAGGTCCCCCAATAATGGTGGGGCCCCTCACTAGAGGTGAACAGAGGTCCTGCATCGAGTCCCCCTTGCCTTCTAGTAGTGTCCAACATTTCTCTGCATTCCCACTCTACCAGTCTGAATAGAATATATGAAAAACCTAGTAGTGGGAGGCAATCTATAGCCTAGTATACAAACTCCACATTTGACACCAAGTAAATGGGTAAACAAATATCTCCTGGGGTATTGCAATGACTTAGTCTCTTTTTCCCATCCTTTATCCCCCAACCCTGACATCATCTTAAGGCTACCTTACCACAAAGCCATTCTCTGTATTTATGAACAAAAATGTATAAATGGATATAATAAGTAATAATACAAATAATGTCTTTTTCCTACCCTTTTCTGTCTCTTATACGCCTGTTCATTAACATGTCGGACTATACAGTTAGTATATGATCATGATTCATACTTATTTTAAGATGAACCCTTTTTCACGTCTGCTCCTCCCATTTAAATCAGATGTTAGCTCCATCTTTGGCTCTCTGAAACTTCTGCAGCCTTCCTCTCGCGCATTAAGTTAATCCACCATGCGCCCATGGTCCTCCGATGTGTTGCCACCACGATGCCACCTGTATCCGCTCCTCCATCGTGCGAACCCTTGTCATCTTCCCTCATCTGTACATCCATTCCCCTTTTACTCATCTCTTTATCTGCCTCTTGCGCGCTGTTGTAGAGCCGAGGTCCATCGGACCAGTGGATTCTGATCCTGGTCAGGGGCGTTTAGAACCGGATGCCTTTTAGCCTTGAGGGTCTTTTTGATCGCCATATAGGCTCTGTGTTTCTGTACCGCCTCGGCCGCGTAATCATTGTCAAAGAACACGGGTGTGTTGCCAAGCTTAACCTGTTTTTGCCAGACTTTCCTTAATATAAACTCCTTGGTGTCAAATTGGAGAAAGTTTATGATTATAGACCCCGGAGTCTCACCGGGACCGGGTCTCCTCGCTGCCACTCGGTGTGCTCACTGGTAGGAGCTACAAACTACGCCACCATTCCTCTCATCGCTCCACCGGAAGTCCCACACATGGATGTTTTAAAAGGATAGGTAAGAAGGCAAATATTTGTAATATGATAGAAGAAGAAATTAAATGACACTGGGTAAAAAAATAAATACAATGTTTTTTTTGTCATTATCAATAAAATGTGAAGCTCCCTTTTCACCCTCACGTAACTCAGAGCAGAAAACATGTGTGGGAGTGCAACAGTATGTTTCACATACATATTCATCAATTAATTAGCTCAGTTCTTACCAAATGTATTATGTCAACCACAGACCTTATTCAAGCAATGAGGAGTTCTAGATGGAAAATACAGAATAACAGCATGTGGGAATGAGCATTTGCACTTTATCCCTTGACATTGTATTGATGTGATCTCTCTGTGGCTTTATTGTTTATCGTACGTCTCTTATTCCAAACCAACAGACCTCCGTCACTGCACTGTTAGCAAGCACTTAAGTGGGCCATCTGACAATCTGTAATCATTAGCTAATGGCCCACACTATTCACTGTTGCTTTATGGTGAAAGGTGACAGGTGATAACTGTCTGTTATATCGGCTTTCAGTAAGAGGACAGGAGAAGTATAGAATAGCCCTGTCATGAATAATGTTGATACAGAAAGCTAGTCAGCATAAATCTAAAACATGGAAGTAAAGTGGGGAGGCTGATTGCTTGTTTATCTGCACCGGTGGAGACAGGATATGTATGTTTAGTTTCTCCAGTCCATCTGATGCTCATCTGCTAGAAGAGCATTAGGTCTACTGTATGAACTCTACTTGGCTTTACTTTATGGGCAATTGTCAACACACATTAATTAACATCAATATGATGTAAATGTATCAGATTTAGCAAACAGGCTAACAAACAAGATCTACAAATGCAGACAAAACAACATCAAGGACATACTGTATTGCTGCATGCAACATAAATTAAAAGAAAACCTAGTAAAAAAACAGTAAAAACAGAGCATACATACAGCACGTATAGTGTAAGCATCTACTTTGAGGTGAAAAACTCTTGAAAACAGATGGAATGGACAGACGCTGATCCTGTTGACCTGTTTCTGAAAAATCACTACATACAGATTGTTAAGTGAAGTGAATCCAATAAGAACAACTTTATTTTCCAAATGCTAAATCTTCTTTTCCTAAACCCGACCTGTCCCGCTGTATACATATATGCAATTGTTGGTATTATAAAAACGTGCTGACCATCACGAAAAAAACGAGATAAACATGTTTGTGTACAGGAATCAAATAGATTCAATTATGTGACCATTTCACGAACTGCCAAGAGACTGTCTACACACACCGTCAGGAAAAGTTTAAATATAAAAAAATATTACAAAAACTTAAACCTTTATGTTAACAACCATGTGCTCATCAATTACAACACAAGCTAAGTTCTGACAGAAAAATGTTTTGCTTCACTCTGTTTATATCCATATGAATGTATTCATCGTAATAGTAAAGAGCAAATTTCCAAGTCCATAGACTGACTTATTGACCTTTTTGTGAGGTTTAAAGAAAATTTACAATACTTAAATTGACTACTGTTTTCTACAGGTCTGCAAGTAACCATTATTGTGACCTATACCCTTTGGGTCTTGTGTATGAGGGTTGGAAAACAGCAATTAATGCCAGAGGATATCTACAATGTCATAGTTAAGAAACTAAAGGGAGAGTTTGATGTTTCCTGAGCATACAAGAACGCAACAAAATGCTCTAGTGAGACTGTGGAAGAAAAGGGATCTTTGAGCTGCCCTCTCAGCAGCCACACTGACACAACATAATGGCTTAATCATGACATTAACATGCTATTGCCTAATATTTTAACATACAAGTAAGCATTTTATTGGCGCAGCTTGTTGATTGTTGAGGGTACACAAGCTTTTCAAAGTGTTAACTGACAGGCATAATTCCAGGCAGAGTATGACTTGACACCTCACTTACATGGAAAGAAAACACTGGTCAACTAATGTGTGGGCAGTGGGCATGTTCTCTAAAAGGTATAGAGCCTCAATGAAGATGCATGTACACCATCACACTTTCAGTATGAGAAGATCTAAAGAATCTTGTTCAACAGCCACAGAATTAAAAGCTCTAGTTTGTGTGTGTTTTCATAGATGCGCACAGTGTGTTTCCTTATGTGTGCATTTTTGTTTGTTGCTATGATATTAAGCTCTGCATTCAGCCCTGAATAGCATCATCATTATTCTTTCTTTTAGTACTGTAAGTCTGGATGCAGTGACAAATATGGATCACTTACAGTTGTAAGTAAATTAAGCTGTTGTTTTTGTGTGCTGCATTAACTCTGATGTATTGCCTCTAATATTTCTGCAAAAACTCCAAAACACATTCATCTTGGATGTATTTGTAACTATTGCCAACTTTTTTTCTGTTTTGCCTCAATGTAGGACATATATATTGCTTTTTTTAATTTATCGCCAGTGTAATTCAAAAATATTGCTTAATATTGCTTATGTAAACAAATACAGAGCCAATCATTTTAAGCTGGGCATATACCATAAATAACCCCCACTGCAGTAACAAACAAAACTGGAGCCATTTGTTTCTCTCTGTCTCTTTTCTTATTTCAAAGAGGCTTTGGGATTGCAGCAATCTACATTAGTGCACACACACTTGCGTGTGTGTGTGTGTGTGTGTGTGTGTGTGTGTGTGTGTGTGTGTGTGTGTGTGTGTGTGTGTGTGTGTGTGTGTGTGTGTGTGCGTGTGTTTCTGTGTATAAGTGGTGATAATATCGGAGCTATCAGTGCTATTGATCAAAGGGACGGGTTGGTATGGTAGGGCGCTAAAGCCAACTTAATGTCTCACACACACACACACACACACAGCTACCATCAGGCCCTGTTTCAGCCCATTCAATCACATTCGGCTCAATCCCATTCACCACTGGATGAGGTTAACGCAGCGATCCCCAGAGAGAAAACCACCTGTCCTGCCGTCTTATGCATGGCGATTCTATTCAGGGACATTTTGCCACCAATCACCACCTGCCGTTACTCCACACTGATGACTTCACTCTTTCACTGGCAAACTGAGAGGGCAACTTTCAGTCAAAGTGATAGTGTTGATGCTAGCTTAACTGTTGTGACTGTGATACACTGGGGATGATATTGGTAAAAGCCTGGCAACTGCAGTATTGGTTTTGTGAAAAGTAATGTTTTTAATGTATCACTATTGTACCACTGATGAGTCACAGGCCATTGAACTAGTCACAGGACATTGAACTAGTTTAACTAGTTCTGTAGGTTACACTTTACTTGAATGTATCTACATAAGAGTCACATGACACTGCCATGAACGTGTCATAAAACATTATAAACAAGTCATAAACGTTTATGACATATTCTGTTAGTTAGTGTCATTGGGTTTTTGTCATGACAAATTAGGGTTAGAGTTAGGGTTAGGGTTAGGGTTCATGTGTCATGACTGTGTCATGACAGTGTCATGTGTTCATGACAGTGTCACGTCACTCTTATGTAGATACCTTCAAGTAAAGGGTTACCGTTCTGTATAAAGCAATATGTTAATTAGCAGGTCCAATTTTGTTTGTATCTTGTGTTTTACCAGGACGCACATACACACTAGTACAGTGATGAGGTAATACACAGTCCTGCCTTCTACAGAGGTTGGTAATAGTGGCTGGCAGCAATGCACTTTAAAAAGTAGCAATGTTTCAAAAGAGAAGAAGAGGACGGCAAGCAAATGCAAAGAATCTGATTTTAAATCTCTTTAAAAAAGTTTTAGGAGGTACATTTAATGTGTGTTAGACCTTAATGATATATATATATCATATATAACAAATAGGATATTGTTTTCAGTGTTACACACCAAATCATACTATATATATATATATATATATATATATATATATATTAGTATGATTTGGTGTGTAACACTGAAAACAATATCCTATTTGTTCGTTAACTTCAGTGGGTACTTTACCAATATTTATTTTTTGTTTGCTAAATTACACTTTGACAATGATGGCAATACATAAAAAATAAAGATTTACAGATTTACTTACTTAAGCATCCTCTGAAAACCATTACTCATAAAACAGTAGCAAAAAAAAAAAGACAGAAATTGCGTCTTAGAAAGGTCTTGGAAAGTTTCAGATTAGTTTAAGTTTCAGACTTTGGTGACACAGTATAGCTATAGCATCATGATTTAATGTGTGTCTCAGTGGGAACATTAAAGATATATGTGAAGTGTAGTCAATTCTGTGAAAGCACAGGAAAAGAAAAACATTCTCAGTCTGACTGCACATTAAAACTCAATTAACTTAACAAACATTTAAAGTCACATTTACCTTTTACACACTTGTTTACCATAACTTTTATTCAGATAATACCAGCAGACCATGTCTCCCACTGTCAGATTCATATTTATTGATATGAATGAGAAGCTTGAAGCTGCATGTACACCAGTTGACAGTAATGTATGTATCCAATAAACTAGCACAACCAGTGCTGCAAATCTTAAGCCGATACATGATCAAACAGGGACATGTTAATGATGGTTTCTCACTGGACCAAAGAAAAATAGCCCTATATGTGGTTTTTGGTTTTTGGACTACGGCATCAATTCCTGCCACCCAAAACTGCTGCAATGTGACTGGTTTCTTTTCCGTAATGTATTATTGTAAATGTCTCTTTATTTATGTTATGTTACGTGTGCCTCTACCTGATATGAGGTGTGTAGACAGCACAGGATTAGATTATATCCAAATTCTGCATGTGTGTAACTTTGTTGGTGTCATCGGCTAGATACAGTAGATAGATATTGCATAGAGAAAAGGGATATTTGAGATTAACAGTGGCCCAAATAATTTTTCGAGCCTCTGTGCTTGGAAACACATTACTGACCTTGTTATCTTGTCAGCTGGCCTGTGAACCATTTTGGTCTATGCTTGAAAAAAACAGAGCATTAGGCAAGTGATTTATAGTTACCCAAAACTCTTGACAGGATTACTAATCTAACACATACTGTATCATACAGTGGTATCGCTACTTTGGATCTTCACATGTTGTGGGATTAACACTTCTGTTTTCTGGCGTTTCAGTAGCCTAGGAAGAGGAATTTCACAGCTAGATAGATGGTCATCTAGGTCACCAGTGTAGTGGAAGAATTTTCAAAAGGCTGTAGATTTCCCTATAGCTCTAAATATCCTACAGCAACTAGATTGCAATGTGCACAGTGCCTTCCAGACCACTACTCCTTTTGTGGATATTTCAACAAGGGCTTCCGCTGGTCAGTGGTGGAAGAAGTAGC
This sequence comes from Zingel zingel, assembly GCA_023566125.1. Lineage (NCBI taxonomy): Eukaryota > Metazoa > Chordata > Actinopteri > Perciformes > Percidae > Zingel > Zingel zingel. The sequence continues at coordinate 15,011,040 of CM042335.1, read as the reverse complement.
CTACTCAGATCTTTTACTTAAGTAAAAGTACTAATACCACACTGTAAAAATACTCTGTTACAAGTAAACGTCCTGAATTGAAAATGTTAATTAAGTAAAAGTTTGTAAGTGTCATCAGGAAAATGTACTTAAAGTATTAAAAGTGACACTCAAAAATCCTCACATTTTAGAAACTGGAAACAAAACAGTTCTGTGTTTAATCATCTAATTATTTCATCTGTTTTTGTAGGCCTATATCTTGTTGGGTAGTTTGGATTATAATAAAACATTGTATTTTATAAACGACATGTGTTTTGTGTGCAAAAATCTTAATTTGTAAAGTAACTAGGGTTGGGTGTCATACAAAAGATTTTGATACAGGTACCGATACCAATACTGTGACTTTGATACTGGTTCTTAAAGGAGAACTCCAGGCAATTTTTATGTTAATTGTGATCGCTTTACTTTTTTGAGTACTGTCTATAGCAAAAAACACGAGCCGAATCGGTGCTAGCAACATGGAGCTACTGCAGCTAATGCCCAGAGCTCCCAGTTAGCTAAAACGGCAGTTTTGGGGGCATATCATAAAGAGTGCCTTTGTGCCTCTTAACAGACACAAAATGCAATTAAAATGTCTGTGCAACATGAACAGGGCCCTTACATGACAACAGATGCGTTTAGCAACTTAGCCATTGTTTAAATTCACCTACCCTGTTAGCTGCTAGCTGCCGTCTGGGATGAGTGAGTGTGTCCAGCCAGGCTTTGGTAATAATCATCAAGCAGCAGTTCCGTGTGTATTTGTAGCATAAATATCCATTTTGTGTGCATTCCATCTGGCGTTGGTGAGTAGGAGTCTTGTCCGTGTCGATCGTTGTGGTTTCCTTAGCCGGGCTAGCAGGTCCGGCCGGCGTCCCTGCTTCTGCCTCCTCCCCGCCCTCCTGGCTTCACGCAGCCGACAACAATCCAACGAGCGCCTGCTGGTCTGGTGGATGTCTTCCAGAAGACCGTTCAAGCCTTCGCCGCGACAATTGGTATTTTATTTCACCCTCAAAAATAGGTAATTGAGCACTGTAGTGGTTATGACCATATTAGTGACTATGTAACTACATGGAAACGGACCAAATTATGTTTGTGCCCTGTACAGTAAAATCATCTGAAATGTAGCGGAGTATAATAGAAAGTGGCATGAAAAGAAAAGACTCAAGTAAATTACAAGTACCTCAAATTTGTTCTTAATACAGTACTTGAGTAAATGTACTTAGTTACATTCCACCCCTGCCCCTGGTGGTGGTGTGTTTACAGAAGGCAGGCAGGGAATTTGTTTTCCACCCAACTGACTAGTATTATATCTCTTTGTTGAGGCTTTTGTTCATTTACAACATATTTTTTTCACTCATTATGAAGTCTAGTCGTATCGTTTCAGTGTGTAAGGACCACAAAAATAAATGGCACACTGGAATTAGTTATTATGCTTATAAAAACTTACAGAGAGCTGGACACAAGTCAGAATACTGCGGAAGCGCGGCGGCGGACGTAAACTGACCGCAGTAAAGTTCATTGTTGTCTCCATCAGTGTGCATCTGCCGCACAGACATCCTACTTGTCACCAGCCGCAAAGCAGGCCACCCCAGACACAGGGCCTCTCTGTCAGCTGTGATTGAAACAAAGCTCTGGCGACCGCCTCCTCCTCCATACACTGTTGTGTCTCCACAGCTCTGTATTCCACCTCGTAACAGTACCAGCAAATATCTGATTCCAGCATTATATCAGGCTACTAGTTTCTTCCAAAAACAGTGATATTGTCAGCGTTTTCCTATCGCTAGTGAGGAAACCGTAACAGATTGTTTAAGACCCTGAGTTTGGAGACTCCCATTTGACTGTCGTTGGAAACAGACCTTCAAAGCATGTTTCTAAAACAGCACTCATACTGGAGTAAAGGTATTTATCTCTCTCCTCTGGCTTTCACTTTAAAAAAAAAATTCAACTTGATTTATTTATCTGTGATATTCCCCAGTCAGTACTGAAAAAGAAAAGCAACAAAGGAATAAAAGTGTAGTGCTGTCTTTTTAAACTTGAGTGATTTTTACCAGTTGCCCTCCGTGTTTTTGCATGTGATTAAATACAGACATGAAGTGCCTCATGCATTTCCATTTCCATTTAGGCATTTGGCTGACACTTTTATCTAGAGGGGCTTACATTAGGAGAAAAGTAAGTGTACATTAGTGCAAGGGACAAGAAAGACAATACCAAATCATAGAAACATGAATAAAATTAGTTAGTGTAAAAACAAAGAGTGCTCAAAATATCTTGCATATTGCTTATTAAGATTTTATTATATTATATATATTATTTATTTTATATGTATACCTGTATGACTATATAACATATATGTATAACAACAAACTAGTTTCAAGTGTTTCTGAGTGCCATTTGGTTACAAAGACACACTACCATCTTTCAGTAACTACTGGGCTACTGGAAGACCCAATAGCTGTTTTTTTGTGCAATTTTAGCATGAATTACACACACTATATTGGAATGCACTTAGGCACATACCTCCAACATACCCAAATATATTCTGGGGAGACCCCTGTGTTATGAAGAACCAAATGCCTCACTTGTAGACGTGAATCTGCATCCTGCTAAATGTCAGCTTGTAATCGAGTGATCGGGAGGGGTGCTCCAGATCTCAGCAGGAGTGCAACTACACTGTAGTTTCACTTTGTATTTACTATGCGTTCCATGTAAACTATATGTTTTAATTCTTGAAACTAACATATCACAAATATATTTTTAAAGCTTCACTAATGATGAATGGAATATTTTCAAATATTAAAAATCATGTTTGTGTGAGTGGGAGATAGAATGAAGTGTTGGCTTTGCTGCGATAGTATCAGGAGAAGGAGAAGGGGAGATATTATGTAAACAGAAATATTTGACTAATTTCTTTGCTCTAATTATAGCTGCACAATCTAGCAGCTACCACATCCAATGTCACTGATGTTAAGAAAAACCTTTAATGTTTGAATAATGATAGCCTTTCAATAACTAATCTTAATATCAATTCAACCAGCCCTATATTCCACTCAAACCTTCATACTCCTGCTATGGTTTGAAGTTGACCACATGCACAGCATTAGTGGTTCTATCTAAGTGATGCTTCACATCAATGACAAACAGCCGTTATTGTTCAGTCAAAGTATACTTGAATGCCTGTTTTCTCGCTTATTAAGCATCTATTACAAAATGCAACGTGTAGAGGTACACTACATTCAAACATATATTGTTAAACTCAATCCAGTGGTATCCAAGTTGCTATGTAATGAGTCAAGTCGCAGATGGAGATGATGCATAGCTACTACCCAAACAGCAACTGGTACCAGCTGATAAGACGGATTGGAGAGGGGATCAAAGGAGATTATTTATGTCAGAGGAAATGAGGTGCACTCATTTGATATTAATGCAAGATCTTTAAGAGGTTTAGCATTCAGTTTGATGTGTGTATTAATAGATATTATCCTCCTGTTTTGATCCTGACTCACATTGACCCAGCACATTAATTGCTAAAAGAGGCAACCGAGCACCCACATGCATTAAAACAAACACACACACACACACACATATACACACACACACACACACACAGACAGACAGTATGACTGTCCTCGCTGTAGGGTCGTCTTTTAGTGTGTCTTCAGATGGCTGTACAGGCCCATCCGTGGTGCAGTGTGGGCAGGGAAAAGTGGAGGTGGTGAGTGGTGGAGGAGCCTTTTTCTCTTTTTCCTTGCGGTGCTGTCGCTTTGTCTCTGCGACACGGTTGAGTTCCATTTCCTGGCGCACAGCTCCTTCCTGCATAGTTGTCTTCCAGCAGTGCCTGTCCAAAGCGATGTGCTCCACACACACGCACACAATGACTACTGCTGACCAATTGCCGTTGGCCACTGTAAATGAATGATTACATCCAGCATTAAAGTCCAAACTGTTTGAATTTAACTAATCAGACCACAGAGGAACACATTGCTCACAGTCATGGATATGACTTGTACAGCTTTGTTTTTAATCTACATTGATTTAAAAGTCTCTTCTAACTTTCGGCTCTATATCTTAATCCACTGCAGTGACTTCACAGGCCTCTTTAATGTCACTTCACACCATTCCAGATAAGAGTTGTATGGAAATTAAAAAATTATGAGTGTGAATAACGAAGATGATGAATTAAAATAGATAGTGAGGACACTTCCCAGACATGGAAGTCTCTTGTGGTACAACTTGAGTGCCTGCTATTAAATGTTAATAGCAATTGTAGCATTATAGATCGGATACCACACAATGTCATGGCCACTTGTGGCAGTGGACAAGTTTAGTCAAAAACACATTTATCATGGTATGGACTGAACTGTCTCAGTGTTTTACTAGTGTTAACAAAAGGTTTATGGAACCCATTTTATATTAACAGTGCACAGGTGGTGCCCTAAAAAACAATTTAAAAAAGGTTTTATTTGGTCCACAAGGCTGTTGTTGATGAGTTGCATCTGTCTGACTAATTTTGCTGAATAGAACTTTCCTCTTTCCAAATGGTTCTCGAGCAGGAGTCAAACATGAATAAGTGTGAAAATGCTAGTCCCCTCAAGTATCATGTAAAAACACACATACACTCAAAAATAATGAGTTGTTAGCATGCGCACATGTATGCACACACATAAACACGGCAACTTAGCTCCATGTGGTCTGTGAGGTTTTATAGCTGAGCCAAGGAGACAGACTTCACTCCATCAATGTGTTGGTCCCTGGTGAGCAGAGGGCAGAGAAGGTGCCAAATGTTCACAGCCTGAGTAATGGGCTCTTAAAGCTCTATTCTTTCCCCCAGTGTGTGTGCGTGTGTGTGTGTGTGTGTGTGTGTGTGTGTGTGTGTGTGTGTGTGTGTGCTTGTTTTACTATATCCGTGGGGTCCAAAAAACGGAGAATACAGTATACTTGTGGGGTCTGCACAGCCTTGTGGGGCCCAAAATGCTGGACCCCACAAGGTTAAAGGGCTGTTTGAGGGTTAAGAATTGGTTTTAGAATTAGGGTTAGAATTAGGTTATGGTTAGGGTGAGGGTAATGGTTAAAGGGATATTTCATCACTGGAAAGCTGAATATATCTTTATATCGGGTCACTTATGTAGTATAAATGTGAGAAAGAAATTGAAATTGGTGCCTTCTAGGCCGAGAAAAGCCAGGAAATGTGTTTGTGGCTCATGTGGATGAAAGACACCAAATCCCAGAATGCACTTGCTTCGCTGCTCTGAGTCCACTCCCAAGCCACGCGTACCGTTTACAGACAGACAGTGAGACGGTCAACTCATTTCAACCGTGTTTTTTTGTCATTTCAACCATATACACGAAACAACGTTTCACCGTGGCTCAAGTGGTTACACAATTCAAATATATAAAAACGACATTATATAGAAACGATATACGCACATTATATGCTCCGTAAAGTTCAGCTAACACATACTAGCACTAGCGCTTGGTAGGCTGTAAACGGAGTATAAACACAGCTGTAAATTTGCGTGGAATGTAGAATGGTCATTTCTGCAACAGTCCGTGTTAAAAAAGCCCACCTCCACTAGCTAGTCTTACCCGGTGACAGAGCAGCACTGTTGTTCAGCCATGTTTCCACAACAACAAAAACACAGCAGTCTCTTTGAACTCGCATTGGGAGTTTTGTTGAAGTTGGATGTAGTCCAGTTCTATTTCGTATAGGCTTCGCCCTCTAAGAGCTATCGCTATTGGGTTTATCCCAAATATATAAATCGAATAGCGATAGCTCTTAGAGGGCTGTGCCTATACTCATAGAATCTGGAGTTACAATACGTAACAATCGTTTGTTGACCAAAGAGACACTTGCAAGCAGGATTGATGGGACAGGTGGCCGGCTAGCGTTGGCTTTCCACCTAGCTCATACTCCTGCGTATGAGCTAGGAGTATGAGCTTGGGACATCCTCTGCGTTTCACCACTGAGGATACTCCCTTACCGGTTAGCATCATCGAGCAACACCGCAGGCTGATGTGCTGGTCTCCGTAGCATGTTATTTTCTAAAACCAAGTTTCACACCACAGATGTAAACATCTGTATTAAGGGTGAACAAATTGAGACTGTCACTGAATTCAAATATCTAGGTGTTGTACTGGACTCAAATCTCAATTTTAAAAAACATATTAAAAAATTACTAATATTATTAAATACAACATGGCAAATTTTAGACCTATTAGATCTTCTCTTTCTACAGAGGCTGCAAAGATATTTCTCCATGCTCTCATTTTCTCGCACATTTCATACTGTATTGCCTGTTGGGGGCAGGCAAGTCCAACAACAATAAAGCCCTTAGAATCCTTGTACAAACAGGCTTTGAAAGTATTCGACAAAAAGCCATTAAGGTATCACCATTGTGGGATACTATACAAACACAATCTACTTACTTTTATAAATTTTAGAGTGTTTTCAAATTTGTGTACAGTTTACAAAATCCTAAATGGCTTGGCTCCTAGCTGTTTGTGCAAATTTGTCACTTACCGTGCTGCTGGTTCTGTAAGGTCTACTAGAATAGCTTCCATACATGACTGCATTTTACCCTCTCGCTCTTCAGCCTTTGGACAGGCAGCTTTCTCTTTCAAAGCCATTAACCAATGGAATACTATCCTGGACAATGTAAAAAGTTGTGGTTTGCTTAGTAGCTTTAAAGCTAATCTAAAAAATCACCTAAAACTGACTCAGCAATGCACGCACACTGTCAGTTAATCACTCTTCACAACTGTTGGTCTTACTTGTCTCTCGAGCGGGGCTGTGTGTGTGTGTGTGTGTGTGTGTGTGTGTGTGTGTGTGTGTGTGTGTGTGTGTGTGTGTGTGTGTGTGATATAAAATGTAAAATATTGTTATTTGTTGCAAGTTTTTGTTTTACTTATTAAGTGATGTTTTAATTTTTAAAATGTTGTATTTGTGTCTTTCGAGGGACTGCAGATGTAAATTAGCCAAAGGCTAACTCTGGTGTAATGGTCACATTTATGTTTTAATTGCATATTGTCCCTTTTATAAAAATAAATTGAAATTGAATGTGAAGCCTGGCACAGGTGGCTGGCTTGCGTTAGCTATCCACCTAGCTCCAACTCCTACCCTCATCCCGCTTTCCGCACACCGCTGAGGATGTCCCCTTACCGGCTAGCAATGTATCCCGGTGGTACATGTGTGCGGTAGTTTGAATGCACACACACACAAAAATGGAGGTTCGAGACAAGAACATTTCTGTACTTACAGGTACACTTTTTGACATGTCCTCTTAGGAGTACAATATTGTTTATTAAGAGGTCAGAACTGTATCTTTTGACTAATTCGAGAGTATAAAATGAAAGAGAAGGGTACACAATTGTCTTTCAAAAGGGTACCTCTCCTGCGACAAGCATTAGGTACTCAATGGTACTTCTATTTCTGAGTGTGCATAATTGTTGTTCTAAAATTTCCTTCGGGATGAATAAATCTGTTTCTGCTGAGAAGCTAAGCGATGATTCAAGATGGCCGACACTCGTTTTTACCTCGGCAATCTCAGGAAAAAGCCAAAAGTCCAACCCCCTATGGGCTATGCGGAAGTAACTGGCTGTAGTCCTTTGCCTCTTGAAAAATGTATACTGATGACGTAAAACGACGATTTTTGCGTCATAGGTATAATTTTTCCAGAACCACAATACAGAGATCTCTCCTCTCAGGGGGACATGAGGGAGGTAAGCACGATCATTCAAAAATACTAATTTCTGCTGATACAAAGCTTAATGCTAAATCGGTGAAGTATCAGTAGTAATCACTATTAGGCATTTAGTTGTGATGGTTAAGGTTAGGGTAAGGGGCTAGGGAATGCATTATGTCAATGACAGGTCCCCACAAAGATAGTGAAACAAACGTGTGTGTGTGTGTGTGTGTGTGTGTGTGTGTGTGTGTGTGTGTGTGTGTGTGTGTGTGTGTGTGTGTGTGTGTGTGTGTGTGTGTGTGTGTGTGTGTGTGTGTGTGTGTGTGTGTAACATTGTGTGTGTGTGTGTAACATTGAATTCAGTGCAGGGGAATATTTTGCACACCAATGACGATTTAGTGACGTTAGACGGAGAAATACTGATGATGGTGTGCTGCTAAAATGTTTCCTAATTTGTGCATAGGCCTTTTGTTCTTACGATTACTCTGCAGTTATTAATTCTCCAAAATGAAAGGGTATAGAAAAGTATTTTCAGGAAGCGTTCCTCATTTTCCAGCTAATAATGTATGTGAAGCAAAGAAAAGGATTCCAGTTCTCTTTGTCACCAGCTCTATGGGAGCTTCTTTTAGCAGGTGAGAGCAGTTAATGAGAGACTGCACAGAATGGTAACGCTGCAGCACATGGCCCTGACAGATACAAAGGGTTATAATAATGTACCAGCTTCAGAAAGAACATCGGACCCAACGAGCTTGCACAAAAAATTAGAACTAAGTATAAAAGTATTTGATGCAGAGAAACCACAAACATGCACAGAGCAAAAGATGGACATAATACAGTAACTGGTTATTGTGAAACATGCAGATGTGTTGAGCAGTTCAAGCTCAGTGTTCTTCAAATGGAGGACCGTAGGAAAAGATGCAGAAAAACAAGAGTAGACAATAATATATCAATAATATCAAAAACTACTAAATACAAATAAAACTGAGGAAGATAAACATTATACAATGAACATCTCTTACATTAAAGAAATAACTAGGGCTGTCAAAATAATGCGTTAATTTTGATTAAGTAATCTGAGAAAAAATAACGCGTTAAAAAAAATAACGCAGATTAATCCATTCCATATTGACGTTTGACCCAGAGCCGTTCTAGCCACCATTCAACTGTAAAATGAAGTAGGGAGATGAGAATGTGCTGCCTGGATCATTAATTGGAACATTTACTTGTAAAAAATCTTCTTCCTGTCATCTCTGGAAGGGAAAGCTAAAACTGCTTTAGCATCACAGCTAACGACAATAAAAAGGACCTAAAATGAATAAGATATGGATAAAAGACTATCAATATTAGATCTAAGAATATGGATTTATTGCACAAAGTCCTCTGAAAGAAATACGAGTTCTAGGAAAAGAAGCGTAGACTTTGGACCGGTCTTTTACTTCTCTGCATACTGAATAAACTCATGAAGCGCCGTGCTATGGAATGTTGGTGAGGGGAGTGATAGTGGTCATGTAATATTGATTTATTTATAATGTATTATTATTATTGTGAAGTTAGTGTTCATAAACGAGTAATGTATGGTCTTTCAACAATTTCAAGTGAATAATATAACCATTTACAGAAAATATTGTTAAAGTTGTGAATGGTTGGTGGCACTGGTCCAAGTGCCCTTATGGATAATCCGGGCCTGCCACTGATATGTCTGCGCTTCTCTCTGATGCTCTGAAACAGACGGCAACACAAACACCGCTGCACGTGACGCTAGTTAACACTATACTCGATAGCAGCTAACGTTAGCCTACCGCTAGCTAGTAGCTGGATTAAAAACGGTTAAACGGTATAAAGTTTGACTGTGTTTTAGCCATCGGAAAAACAACAGCAGCCAATCTAAACTATACAAAAAAAAAAAAAAAAAAATGATAGTTGACAATGACAAAACGTTACAGGATACAGCACAGGTGAAGTTCCTCATTCAGCCCATCTGGAGCCGTAGACCCAGATAAAAAGCCCATTTAGCTTCTAACTGCAGCAGAACTTGGTTGTGGTCTCCACTCCTAGTGGGAGGCTTGATTGTACTGTGTCAAAAGTGGTTAGCCAGAGGAGATGAAGAATCTTTCCCATTGAGACAGCTTTTTGCGTTCAATAAGGCCCGTTCCCATTTTGCTATATTTCACAGACATATTGTTTCAGGCAAGGGACATAAACAATATAAAGCTGCCCATGGGAGCCACAGTCACATATTTAAAGGTCCCATGACATGGTGCTCTTTGGATGCTTTTATATAGACCTTAGTGGTCCCCTAATACTGTATCTGAAGTCTCTTTCCCGAAATATGGCCTTGGTGCAGAATTACAGCCACTAGAGCCAGTCCCACAATGAGCTTTACTTAGGATGTGCCATTTCTGTGTCTGTAGCTATTGAGGAGGAGAGAGGGGGGGAGCAAGGTGGACGGTGGGGGTGTGGCCTTGTCGAACTGCCACTTTGCTCGTTTGAAAGCCATAATGTCTCTCTCTCATAGGTGGGCCAAATTCTCTGGGCGGGCAAAGCAGAGAAAGGGGAGGTAACCTTGCTTTTTCAAAATCGATTCCAAATAGGCCCATCTGAGCTTTCATTTTCTCAAAGGCAGAGCAGGATACCCAGGGCTCGGGTTACACCTATCACCATTTCTAGCCACTGGGGGATCATAGGCAGGCTGGGGGAACACATATTTATGTTAAAAAAAACTCATAAAGTGAAATTTTCATGCCATGGGACATTTAAGTTAGAACATTTTCCACTTTTGGGATTCATACACTGCTTTAGTTTGTTGGAAAGAGGGCGGACAAAGCCATGTCCACACAGAGGAGCTAACTTGTCTAATGGGACAAGTGCTGTAGCGCTATTTTGTAGTGGGAGACTTGATTTGATCACAGCAGTGTAGGGGGTTGGTGTAACATTTACGAGTTACAGTGGGTTTCTCTCTGAAAACATCATGTAATTTGCCACAGTGCTAGTAGCTCTACTAACAGACTTTCTGTTTTTCTCAAATACGCCTGTGTTGTAGGCATTCACACACAGTCTCAGTGATGTGTCCCTACACTTCTTAATAAAAACAGAAGATTATTAAAACATTTAGATTCATGACTTAAATTTAGCATTACTACAGTTCGTCCTGTCTTGGCACAGTAGAGGCACATACTCACGCAAACACAACCACCCACAGGACTTCACAGAAACACAAATTTCTCTATGGCCCTTCTGTTTTGTCCTGTTTACTTGTCGATAAAAACAAAAGACCAGACCAAGCTGGACTGATTTCCCCTGCCTCTGTTAGGAGGGAGCACACACACATGCACACACAATGGCCCTTACTCTGGGCTGGTCTAACAAAGCGTCCAGCAGCAACAAGCAAACACCAGAAAATAGCTTTCACTTGTTGTTTCTCAGTATCTGGAGATCTGTTCCCTGGAAAGGCCTGTCTCTGGCTGTCAAAACAGAGACACACAAACACAGACACACACTCGCACACATTCAAATAGATATTCACTGACACACAGAAATGACAGATGCACATTCAGTAAATGAAAAACATGCTGCCAAGGAGAAAGGGTAAGTTACTGAGGTGTAGGAAGGAGGGAGAGCAGCTGAGCAAGTAGATAATGACTGTATATGCACATGTGTGTGTGTGTATGAATGCCCGGGTTTGTGTATGGGCACAAGCATGCCAACATGCATGTGAATCTTGTTTACATGGCAAGTGATCTGTGTCCGTGTGTGTGTGTGTGTGTGTGTGTGTGAGAGAGGGAGAAGTCCACACGGGGTATTTGTTGACCAGCTGTAATAAATTGATTGGTTTGTTGTTTTTGAATGACAGCAACCCCAAATGCCCAACAAGGACACTGGCTGGCTCTCAGCTTCCCTCATTATTTTTGTTTTCCAAGTTTCCTCTCATTGCTTTTCCTCCACTGATCTAAATTATGTGACAGCTCTGTGCTGTTATGATTATCATCCAAGGTTTTCTTTACTAACTTTGCTATTTATAACTTATTAACACCATGTTCAGTTTTTAATATGTATTTGTAACTGCATGCATATCCTCACAGGAATAAAAAAAATAGGAGTAAATATGTTTCTGTTTGAATCTACTAAGGTTTCCCAAATATTTTTTCTTTTCTTTATGGAATACTAGAATACATTTTTAAAAGTAGTTTGACAGATAAAGTATACTTATACATCACTTTTAGGCTTAAACCTGTGGAGAGAAACACACCTATCCATAAAAGCATGTGCGCACACACGCGCACACACACACACACACACACATACACACACACACACACACACACACATACAGTGAGTAAAATCTCAAAGTTGCCTCAGGCACTTTGTGGCCTTTGTTGACGTAAATTACCTCAGTTCTTGATTAAACAAAACGTCAAAGTGTCTAAGCTCTTAAGTTGCCTGACGCTTACACACCCATACACCGACATAAACAGTTACACATACACACAAAATGAAGTGACACACACACACACACAAATTCCCAATTACTCATTGCTTTGCTGGTTAATGATTTGACTTTGGAGGAGAGGGAATTAAATGGTTGACTAAGCAGACTTTTGAGAGGTGTTCAGCATCCACAACTTTTCCTCGTCTTCATCCTCCTCCTCCTTTCTTCCCTATCCTACCTTCTACCTTCTACCCTCCACTCTGCATAGTAATGACTTTGAATTGAGCTGTTCATTCAGCCAAGCACAGATAAGTGCAGAATAGCGAGATGAACACAATAGAGAAATAAAAGAAGGAAGCCGGAAAAACGGTGATGGAGCTTTTAGGTGGAGCCGAAAAATGTTTTTGTTCCTTCTCTTTGTAACCCTTTCTATCTCTTATACCTTGACGGGCAAGGAGATGAGAGTATCGGCTGGACAAAAATAAGTAAAGGCTTCTGCATGCAGTCAGCCAAATCCTCAGTAGATATGCAGTATTTCAAGTTTAAAACTATGAAATGAGCTTAAGGGGGATATTAGGTTTTAACGCTGCTGAAAGGTTTTAAAAGGCAAGATGGTGGTCATGTGTATGTTTGCTCCCTGTGTGCATGCAGATTGATGCATTTGTGCTTTTTGTACTTCAAATCCTGAGCCAGGACCACAGGCATTTTGGAAACAGTATAGGGAAGGACGAATATGCAATAGAGAGCACAAGATATAAAGGAGGATTTAAGAGATTTGAGAGGGAAAGAGAAAAGAGAGATGAGTTTTGGAGAGAATATCTGAGAGAAGTACCAACATCTCCAACGTTTGGCGCTAGCCTCAGTGGTTAAAAGAATATTTTAGTTTTGAGTACATTTTTAACCACTTTTTTTTCTTTCAGATGCTTGTTTTATGTGTTAGCATGCAAGTTGAAGGTATTTTAAACTGTGAATGTATATTAGCTCAACTGCAGCTCTGAGGGCACTGCGCCTTATGGCCTTGTCTTAAGTTTTGGTCAAAAGTGCACCGTAAACCGGAAATTAATTGAATATTAATAAAATGTATTTGTTTATTAATTTTAGTGGAGTTACACCAGTTGTCTGTCTCTTGGAATGTTTTCCTGCACTTGAGTAGAGTTGCTATTTGATCTCACAAAGATCCATGAACTTAGGAAACCTAACCTCACCATTGGACATATATTCAAACTGCATGCAGAGACATAAGAAATGCATTCATTAGTTTATCTGACTTGGGGTATGCAGGGGAAAATAAATAAAATCCCACGAAACTAAGTTATCCCATATGCTCATGAACATGAATTTGATGATTAAAATCCTTTGGACCCATTCAGTTGTCTGTCGACATGACAAATTGTTTCCCTTCTCTGAATGTGACATGGCCAGCACGAACCCTGTATTAACTAGAAATGTAACTTTTGTAATGGCTGGTGACATCTATACAGTACTGTTAGTGTATGAGTGAGCAGCATGGTTGCCCTTGAGCAAGTCACTTAACCCAGATCTTTAGGACCTGTGCACCGGCAGAGACTACAAGCTGCAGTTAAAGTATACTGAAGTCTCCCCGATGAGTCATGTGGAGCTGTGTGAATTTGAAGCAGGGTGCTAATAAAAAAAGTGTGTGTGTTTGTGCGCTCAGTTAACCTTTCCTGGATAAATAAAGATTAAAAATGAAAGTGGGGGAAAGGCACAGAGGAGATAGAAGCACTGTTCACCTCATGTCTCCCTGCCATAGTAGAAGTTCAGTAGTTCTGAGCTTAGTGTGAACTCTTGACCATCTCCTCCTTTTTAGATAGCCTATCTTCAGGGGTACATGCCTGGGTCGCTGAGGAGTCAGCTCAAAGCAGACTGTCTAAGGCTAAGCAGAGCTTTTTCTCCACTCACTCATCCACTGCCCTGCCCATTTCATGTCTTATCTAGAATAACACCTGGCTGTGTAGTGTCTAGCTCTCGTCTAGTTACCTGCTAGGCTTTTAATGATGCTTCTCCCAAATGGTTTGTGCTATCTGTTTTGTGGATATGTGGGTATAAGAAAGCATGGGGAACAGGGAAGTGGTATGTTTGTTTCAGAGGAGCACAGAGGTGAAAATAGTTCAGGGACTGTGGTGAGGTGGATTAGCGGGTGGTTAGAGGTTCTCCCCATCATGTGCCAGGTCAAGTGAAGGAAGAGACACTGAGTGGGAGGAGGAAAGAGGAAAGAGAATGAAAAGAAAGGAGTTGAAAGAAGGGGTTGTGTTAAACAGTGCATTTTCAGTTTACAGTACTTTGTCGGTACGCTAGGTTTCTTCTTCAGTTCCTTTTTATTGAATTTGACAATATACAAAGAATTAAAACACACATAAACCCGACAAAAAACAACATTCCCACCCCCCCCCCCCAATTCCCCCCCCCCGCTGTCATTCCATGAATTAAGACTCTGGTTAATAGAGGAATGTGCAACATGATATGCAGAAACATTACAGTGTAAACAACGCAAAGACAGAACACAAGGCACTTGGTATTGCACAGTGAAGTTGAGATATGAAAAGTCATTGAGGCACAATAAGCGGTGAAACAGAGGCAGCACGTCCGGTCCCGGAATGTCAAGAGTCACACCCATGTGTGTACAAAGGGTAATGATATGATAATTAAAAAATGTATTCCTGTACTAGTGTGGAAAAAAGTCAAAAAAGATCTCCATACCTTTCAGAGCCCTGTAATGAACATCTGATTTTTTTTCAAGCTTCAGGTTAGACGACACATCCCTTAGCATTCTTCCACCTCAAAAGTATCAGGCGGCATGCAAGAAGGGTAGTAAAGGAAACTACTGTATGGCCCACAGTAGGTACCCGTATCCCCTCGGTAATAATTCCAAACAGTGACAGAAGAAGGTCTGGATCAATTTGGACTGCTAAAACTGTAGAGAGAGCCTCAAAAATGCCCCTCCAATACACCTCTATGTTGGGGCAGAGGGTACTCTAGGTTTCTGCTAAGCTCTTATTTCTACTGTGTGAACAAAAATACATACATGCTACATTCATACATTCCGTTACCCCTCTCTAACAAGATTTACCTATGCCGTTGCTTTACCCAGTAGGTCAGTTTAATATGTATTACAACAATGCAGAAATTAAGAGTCATCATCACATCACAACAAGAATGAAACCCAGGGAGTTAAACCTTACCTTTGCTGAAGGCTTTAAGAGTGGCCTCCGTACTGTTAATGTTGTTCATTTAATGTTCCACTGCCATTACATTTCTGACAAAGAACTGACAAATTAGCAAATATAGTCTTGTGTCCTCAGATCCTTACCACTTTATTGTTGCTGCCTTTTTGTTGTTAGCTGACTATGAATTCTTTGGTGAACTGCTGCCATGCTGTTGCTCCAGACACAGCAGGAATTCTTAAAGTTAAACGTTCTTTAAAGGTGCATGTAAGGAATGTGTAAGTGTTGATGTGATTTTACACACAGCAAAAACAAATAGAGTATAGTGTTTTCTCGAGGCTGAGATTTCAGAAACTGAATGTGTAGAACGTAGTGCCAATATGACAAGGAACTACAAACCTCATCAGTCACAAGCCCCTGTCAATCTGTTGGGACCACAGACTATGGTTGGGACACAGAAATCAGTCTAAATATGGGACGATGTGAACAGGGACTTTCTTACATCCACTTCGAGATTGAATACAATATGCAATTTCCTCTTCAAATCCCCTGCAGTTAGATCGTCTTATGGTGGGCATATTAGATATGTAGACTCATAATTATTGTGTATGTTTTGTGAGTGTGCACCTTTAGGGGAGGATGTGGTGAGTGGAACAAACAATCTTGCTCCTAGTCCCGAAGCTGCTTGTTTGACTGCAGGCTTGTGGCTTTGATGTATTTAATTTCATTGTGTGTGTGTGTGTGTGTGTGTGTGTGTGTGTGTGTGTGTGTGTGTGTGTGTGTGTGTGTGTGTGTGTGTGTGTGTGTGTGTGTTCACAGGCCTTCTCTGGGAACTCCAACTCGGAGAGCTCAGTTCGCCATGAGCTGCAGCAAGGAATCGTGGCACGCTTCCTGAGGCTCGTCCCGCTGGACTGGAGCGAGGAGGGACGGATTGGTCTGCGTATAGAAGTCTATGGCTGCTCATACTGTGAGTGGAGACAAACACACACACACACACACAGACACTAAATATACTCACTCCTTTCATGTATATTTACTCCAATATTTTGTCTAGTATTTCCAACAAGTATTATTAACAATTATAATTATGGATCTATTGGGAGAGCATAATGACGGTTAGTTAGCTCCAATCATGTCACAATGGGTTTTTCTTCATTATGAGCTAATTCTGTTTAGAAATCAAAAACAAACCCAGTGTGAAAACCTGCCTGGACATGATTGCACGCACGCACGCACGCACACACACACACACACACACACACACACACACACACACACACACACACACACACACACACACACACACGTGCATATATATGCAGAGCACAGCTACAGACTGACAGACACATACAGATGCACACACACAATCACTGTCTTTCGCTTTCTAACAAATGTATCACTCAGGGAACTGACTCTCTTGCAGCTTTGCTCTCATCCTATTAAATGCTGCCAAATTGATTTTGATAACAATTTTCAATTAGGGCTCTGCATAAATTAGTGTTATAAGTGACACACGTACATCCTTCACTCCGGCGATGTGATTACACTGTGTGTGTGTGTGTGTGTGTGTGTGTGTGTGTGTGTGTGTGTGTGTGTGTGTGTGTGTGTGTGTGTGTGTGTGTGTGAATACAAGGGTATATATTGCATTCCAGTCAGCCCTCAATACCCTTTGATTATATTTCCCTTGTTTCATTTTCTTCCCATGTTCAAAGAAAAGCAAGTCAGTAATGATATGGATGACAAGATGTGGTACTACACACACACAGATGCACACGCGTATGCACAAATGCACAGAACAATAAAACACAGAAATCTAACCCACTCTAAGTTTATATCCGTCACCTGTCCCCTCCAACATAAACATTCCTGCACTCACAAACAACTTTGACAGGGAAATAATTCACTTCTATGTGACTGCTTTTGTACTATAAAGTCAACTTGTAGCTGTTGCGTTTTTTTTAACCAGAATAGCTTCTACCCTTGTATTCCTTAACATTATTGATCTTAATTTGGGCTATACAAACTGAAAACAGAATTTGATTTGGGAACATCTGCCTTGTTATTTAATGTCACATTTTTTAAAGGCACGTTATTTTAGGCCACTTCCAATGTTAGGGAGTGTCTTGCAGGTTCACCATAATAATGCTGTTATGCTTTGCAGTGACAATAAAGAAGGTAGAGAAGATATATTTGTTTTACAGATTTCAAACTTCAGTACAACAAGATAAGCATGGTAGCTAGTAGTATAGGGCCTGCACGGATCATTTCATAATTTATCAGCATTCTTTACTTACTTTTCCAAACACAGTATAAAACATGGCATTCAAGTAAGACACAATAAGATATATTTCTCAACTTTAGAGAAAGAAATGTAGGAATGGTCAATAGCTTACACATCAGTTTAGCTAGATGTCAATCACCAGCGGGTTTGTGTTTGAGTGAAATTCATTTTTTTGGCCGGACTGGCTAACATACCTGAAACACAGTATATACTATTTATTTCATAAGTATTTTCAGAAATGGTTACCAGTTGACTTTAGACAACAGAAAAAGTTGGAAAATTGAGTTTGATCCAAGTAGGCTTTTTAACTGACATTAGTTTGTCACTAGCTTGTGAAATGTAAAAGTACGTACTTAGAATGAATCAAGACTAAATTTGTTGTAGATTTGATGTATTTATTCTGCAACTTCTCCACCGACTTGTCAGTAGTCTTCAAACAAGGTGTCAGATATTGTTTTTACGAATGTTTCTTCTATGGATCTGTTTAAATGAAATATGTACTGGCTGTAATTGCCATCTGAACGCATAGGAGTTTTGTGCATTCAAAACGTTATCTCTTTATGATTATTTTTTGGGGCTTTTCCACCTTTAATTTGACAGGACAGCTAGGTGAGAAAGGGGGAAGACATGCAGGAAATCTTCACAGGGCAGATTTGAACACTAGACCTCTGCGTCAAGGCATAAACCTCTCAGTATATGGGCGCCTGCTCTACCTACTGAGCTAACCCGGCCACTCAAAACATTATCTCTTTAAGTCACAGTTTCCTTTGTTGTCCAAGCACTGATGATGCAATAAAGGGTTTTATCACTAAAAATGCTATTGCATCTGCTGTCAAGGAACAAAACAAGGTCAAAACTTAATTTTTTAAAGGGGCCCATTTGTTTGCAGAATACATTCCCCTTCAGCCAGCCCTTCACCACTGAATACGAGAAACAGCAAATATGTACACCAAAATTCCCAAACAGACACAACGGTAGAATTAGACTTAGAGGTTTAGAATCTGAAAAGATAATGAGTTTCACTTTTTTCTGCCTCAAAAACAACTACTGCTGACGCAACCTAAGCCAGCATCTGCCGCAGTGGAGCTGCTTGTGGGCCAGTAGGAGAACACTGTGATTATGGTTAACTCCCAGATGTAAATGGATTTCAGCTGTGTGAAATAAATCATGATCAAATAGATCATGTGTGCGCTCATTAGCTTTCTTGTCATAGATTAAAAAAAAGGCACTTGTAGTTGGATACATTTTTAGCCCTTGGGCTTGTTTCACAAAAGCAGAATTTATAAATCCAGGATAACTGATAAAGTGAGGCTTGACCTATAGTCTAATCTGTGCAGCATGGCTTGGTGCGTTTCATGAAGGTCAAGCCAGGCTGAAGTATTTTGGATAGATGCGCGTTCACGGCTTTCCTTAACAGACCGCAAGGTTGACACCAGATTTACTGATGCTAAAATGGAGAATACGCATTGTTCATACTTTATACAGAGTGAACAGCAGCTTCTTTTGGAAGTATGATAACACGAAACACATTTGTAAAAAAAAAAAAAAAAAAAAAAAAAAAAAAGAAACACAGGCGCAGTAATGAAACAGCTGTGACATGATGAGAAATGGTGGACCCAAACGCAGAGAGAGACGGCAGGCAGGACATGGTGTGAACTCAGGATTTAATGAAACGAAAATGGCAGTACAGCAACTGGAAAAAACACTCGAAGATACACAGGGAAAAACCACAAGCAAAAGCAACAGGAAAATGAGGAATACAGGCTGACGGCAACACAGGCAGGAAACAAACAAGAACAAACTAACACTCACAGGGACCGGACACAAAGGATACAAAATGATCTGACACGAGACAAAAGGAACACAGGGGTTAAATACAAGAGGTAATGAACTAATGAGGGACAGGTGACACAACAGGTGAAACACATCAGGGCGGGGCAGGACAATCAACAAAGGCGGGAAAACAAAGTAAAACTAGATGTGACGAGACAGAAAACAGACTATCAAAATAAAACAGGAAACAGGGACAACTGACAGGAAACATGAAATTAACTAAACACAGAAACTTGACACAAGACAACAGAGAACACAGGAATTAACCAAAAAATGCACAATATACAGAACACGGTAAAGGCAGGGTAAACACCATAGACACGGAGATAACTAAACAGAAATATACAGAATAAATATACAAACACAGGGAATATACAGAAATAATGATAAAGGCAACCGAAACATGCAAAACCAGGTAACCAAAATGTCCAAACCATAACAACAGCGAGAGAAAGTGTGGCAGACGATCACGGACCGACTGAATGTGTATATAGCCTAATAAATATACATTTACTGACCACTGCTCTGAATTGAAACCATCATAATCATAATCATACCATTCAAGGATTAAGCATTTGCACAAACTAATTGTTGTACTATTTGCCTTAAAAGTAAGCAGAAGATAATGTTACTTAGGAAATGTAGCATGTAGATCCATTTTCTACAACTCTTGAATATGATGCGTAGATAAATAGTTTCTCTCTCTCTTTCTCATGGGCTAAAATATAAATTCCCTAAGTCATATTAACTTCCACTGCTCGCTTTTAATGCAAAGTGTACAACTGTTCGTTTTTGCAAATGACAAGTGACTCATTGAATGGTTTCAGTTAAGAGCAGTAGTTCATAAATGTATATTTTGAGACTATCATTCAGTCAGTCAGCTATTATCTGCCACGCTTTTTCTCACGTGTTTTTTTTTTTTTTTTAATTTGTAGAGGACAAGTTTCCTTCTTTACATATTATATGCTTTGCTCCCTCGTATATATGGACATATAAAAGAAAGTCACTGAAGAAATTGGACTCTAAAAATATTCATCGGTTATTTCCCCCCAGCAAAACATAAGGTCAAAAACCATTGGGGTGTCCTCTCCCTGTTGTTACATGAATATATAGTAGTCTACACTAGTTCAGTGAACTAAGACTATAATTAAGGAGGATTGTACAATTAAGATAGGTTTTATAATTGTACAATCCTCCCAAATTATAGACCGTTTACTGGATAACACAAATTGTGTGCTAAGAATGCCAATTTGTTTAAAGTGATGGTTCAGAGTAATTTCACCATAGGCTGCTTTGCACCTTGACCTCGAGCCAAACAACTCCCCATAAGCTTTTTTCCCTTGTTATAACGTTGGTCGAGTTAGCGTTATCAGCTGGTTAGCTTAGTGCAGGCGCTAATGGATCCACATTTGTATCTCATAAATTACCCCACTAATAAGGCCCGGAATGATACCAAACTTCTACAGTAGTACAAATAGTTCCTGTACTTATAAAATGAGGCATTAGAAAGTTTGTAACTACACTAGAAGTATATTTAAATAACACTTGCCTGATGGAAACTCCTCTCGGCTGCTACCGCAGGAGATCCCACAAGATCACGCACAGAGCACAACATCTATTGCCGGAAGAGACTACTGGTAAAGAACATAGACAGTATATAAACGGTAAAGAAGAATCAAGAAGTGAGTGAACAGCAGAAGCAGCTACTGCAGCATGAGGCGATAGGACAAGATCCCAGCTGCAGTTTAAAAGCAATAGATGTTGTGCTCTAAGCTTATGTGGGGGGGTGTTTGGCTCGAGGTCAAAGTGCAAAGCAGCATAGGGTGAAATTACTCCGAACCATCACTTTAATCCTTTATTGTTAAAGAATATTAAAAAAAAGAATCAACTAAAATAATTTAAGGTGCATTGGTCCACCATAGAAACACACATGTAGAGCACTTTAGATATTGCCCTTAGTAACAGACTTCATTTAAAACACATTTGGCAACTTTATCAGCCTTTTCTAATTATCTCAACAACTGCCATAATATATTCACCAAACTTCTAACAACAATATGAACAGCAGTCTTCATACATCAATATAACATTAACAATGACTGTCACATTAATAATTATAAAAAATAATGTGCACAACTTTAATTAATAACAGTACTTAAATGATCAGCAATATGCACATGTTGTATTTTAATGCAGGCTGATAACAATAGGGTAACACCACTGCTGAGTGAACAGAAAAGGCCCCAGGATTAATAAATCCTGGCTGTTAGCCTGGTCAGGAGCAGGCTAGCTGTACAGAATAACTTAGGTGCCTCTGCTTTTGTGAAACCGAATCAAGACTAAATTGAGGCAGGATAACTGCGAAATCCCGGCTTAATCCACTGTCTAGGTTTTGTGAAATAGCCCCCAGGTGTCCTTTCATTGGTAGACAGTGTTTGACGTAAACAACAATACTCCTGAAAGAACATATCTGTTCCTAAACCAAATAAGCACAATGTTTCTGACAGATATGAATGTTGTCCACCACAAGCTGACAGATGAAACACATATTAAATACACAACACATAATCAGTTGAAAATATGCCTACAACCCAGATATGAGTGATAATAGAGAGAGAGAGAGAGAGAGAGAGAGAGAGAGAGAGAGAGAGAGAGAGAGAGAGAGAGAAAGTTGCATACACACAGACATACCTGCACATGAACACACACTCCCCCTAGTCAGAGTTGTCTGTCAGCTGTGTTTTGAAGCCCAACGGTGCTTCCTCATGATTACGCTGTCACTGCTTCTTTCTTCAGCATTCAGTCAGGAAATGAGAACTCGTATATTTGTCTTTTCATCTATCCACCCTTCACTCCCCCAACTCTTCTGTTCTCTCACAATCAACTTCTCCTAAATGTTTTCCTGCTTCCCAATCCAATGATAAAAGAGAGAAGGACAGTGTTTGGGCAACGACAAAGAAAAGAGGATGAAAAAAGAAGGCACAAAATAGAATTAGTAGGAGGAGAAGGAGGCAGATAAATATAGATGTTATGTTCCCAGCATAATCACCAAATATGTTGATTATAGATGGTAATTCTAGGTTTCGAAAATGTATGATAATTAAATGCATTACCATGTTATGACTCATCTAGGACTGTGCAATGAAAGGTTGTGTGTGTATGTGTCTGTGCCAAAGGCTATAAAGCAGTCCTGAGCCACCATGCTTTGGAATTTACACGCTCATTTCCATTTTAATTAACATAGGATCAACAGAAAATCAATTATTTCATCGATGAGTCAGGGAATAGTAGAGCTGGTATGTGAGAGAAAGGGAAGTCAGACGGAAACTGAGTACAAATTAAATTTTCTATACAAAGCAATCACTGTCACGCAAGTAGAATTTCAAATAAATGCAAGCATATCATATCTGACTTCAACCTGCGTCCCATTTATGCCAACAATAATCTAAATCAGCTGTCAGGATGATGTATTATCGAAGAAATGTACTTATGTAGATATGTTTATTGTTAGCATTTATTTCTGGAGCAGGACTGAGGCCAAACACAGAAACAGCTGAAAGAGCCTCAATGTAGCCTACAGGCTCTGAGGTGCAATAAGTACGGGAGGAAGGGGGGAGTACATACATTATTACAGTACAGGCCTGAGACCAACGATTCTTTTCATTATGGATAAATCTATTGATTATTATTTTCATTACTTCTTTTTATAATGTTATCTATAGAATATCAAAATCAGTGACAGAATTTATACCAGAGCTTAACATCTCACATTTGATTATTGTATCTTACCAACAGTCACAAAATGTAAATACACTTCTTCCAATTATATGACAACAACCAAATCCTTTAGTTGGTAAAGGTAGATCTCACTGTGAGTGACCTGCTTTTGTGCTCACAGCCACCTAATTTGCTGCTTGCCCATTGACATGTTGCTATGGATACAATTTAACATCATAAGCACTACATGCACCTTTAATTTGCCCTGACATGATGCAGGTGGCATCCCTGTGGTTCTGCTTTGCGTTGGCTGATTTCATGTCTTCTTGCTTTATTCAGCCAATTATCCAAAGTGACGCAGGATACACAATAACTATAACATGATATTTTCCATTTAAAGTGGAGAATGATTATGAATATATAGTTTTATCTGTAGGCATTTTTCTGGCATTGGCATACCATCAACATTCATTAAACAATTTCTCTTTGTGGCTCTACACACCACACACAGCCACCATTGGTCAGGTAATATGACAGTGATATACTGCCATCAACTTCTAATTTTCAGATGCTGATAAATAATACCAATTATATATTATATATTAAATAATAATAATTTGAATATTGCATTGGCTGTCACAAGAAGCTGTCTATATTAAACCTCTATCTCAGTCACCGTCTGTCGCACTATGGTGGAAAACCACCATCTGGGTCAGGATCCAAAATGGCATGGTCTCCTGGGTCAAGGTCTAATAAACCTTGGCCATCTTGTGTGCATGCCATCACAGCTGCCCTGGCTACAGACCAAGTAGTCGTCCCTTGTTACTCTCCGTCGCAGTGGGTCAACCTCTCTCCCTCTTTTGCTGCATCTCACAGTCATCTGCAGGTGGTGGAAAAGCCCTCCAGTCTCCATAAAGTTTCCCTCCTGACACCAAGCACTCAGCTGAGCTGGCAATCATTTTCTGAGCAGCACAACTAGATCTGCAATATCTCATAAAACAATTGGAAAACTGTCAACTACCACCGCTGTTTGCACCATAAACGTGGCAGAAGAAGATGATGAGAGGGGCGGGGAGAGAGCCAGAGAGAGATAGAGAAAGAGCGATAAAGCAAATGAAGTGATGGAAGGAAGAGGGGAAATTAAAGACAAAAGCAAAAGAAAAAAAGAGTGGAGCAGAGAGGGAGGAATGGAGAAAGAACTAGTGAAGGAACAAGAGGAAAGTGTCAAGCAGCGAAGGAGATGGAAACATTTATTCTTCCCAGTGAGAGGCAGCATGGGAGCACTGAAGTTAGAACAAAGGAAACAGACCTCTCACCCCCCTCTCCAGGTGTTTATCATGAAAGGACAGGTTTCGGCATAGTTTTGTGTGTGCGTGTTATATAAGTGAGAAAGCAAGAGAGAAGGTAAGATTGAGGGACAGCGTGACTGCGCATGAGTGTGTCTGTGTATAAGATGATCTGATCTTTCCCGAGCTCTGTTATCCTATCATAGTCTGTACACTCTTCTCTACCTTCACAACCAATCACACCACACAGACACGCATTCTCCACTAACCACTTGAACAGTTGGGGTTACGATAGTAAGATTGAAGAGGGTGTCAAGCACTGCACTTTATTTCCTTCTCAAGATCTGAATGCCTGTCTCCTTCTGCCCCCTGTCCCTTTTTGGAGATGTAAACCTTAATTTTTACATACAAAATATCTCAATTGGATTTCATTTTACTTGTAAATGCCCTGCTGCTTATTAATCCAAGATATTTTGTAATTTCTGTAATCCTAAATGTAATTTCAGTGAAACTACAGATACAGTTCTATTGTAAGTCCAGCACCTGTACAATGGTAAAAATCGATGTAGCATTTTATACCTTAATGTTATGTTTAAATTAAAATTAAACATACAAAAATGTAATTAAAAAATGTGTTTAATTGTGGCTGATTAGACCTCTGCTCAGGTTGAAGCTGGGCAGAGTAACACCTGGTGGTTGTATCATAGATGTCTAGCTGCGATACCTTTTACAATGACCATGTTTTATTAATTCATATATTCTTAGTATTAGTAGAAAGTATTTTCTTTCACCCCAGTCTGAATTTTAAAAAGCTGCCATGTGTGAAGAAAAAAAATCCCACAGAATTGAATTGGACTCTTTAACACAATGCAGTGAAATAGAAAATATGTATAGTGAACAAGTGTCACTGCTCACTAATGGCATTTTACATGACAGCACTCAACATCTTTTTTGTTGCAGGCCTTTTTCACAGCAGACTTGTCATAATAGGAAAAGCACAGGTGTTACATTATAGATGGCTCTGTTCCATTTATGTTTTCCTCCGTGGGTGCTCACGGGTGCACGCCCTTTAAAAAAAGTACTCCAAAAATGTTTGCATTTCAGAACCTTAGGAAATGGACAGCGGCCGACACGACCACACACACCTATTGACTCGATAATAAAGCCGTAAAGTAGGCTTCCAACTCAGGACAGCGCCACTTCTCACAAATACTGATAGGATTCGAGATGAGAAGTTTTACTGACACATAACCGCGATTAGCTTCGTGAGAAATCAAGAATCAATGCCACCGACATAACCAATCACACTATGACAGACGCTCCACTTAGCACCAACTGCAATGTTTAATTTTAAATGAATGTAGCCTACTGGCAGACTGGCACTGGGTGCTCAGTATTTTCCGTAGGTGCTCGAGCTCCGGAGCACCCACAGTATCGGCGCCTATGCTCTGTTCTATTCAATTATCCCAGTGACCCATGACAGTAGCTATGTTTCCATCCACTTGTCAATCGAATTGTCTGAATTTCACTAAAAACATTCATGTGAATAAAGCCGGTGAAAGAGTGTTTCCAGCCAACGGCTTTAAGGCGAATATAAACCTGTGTGTAATTACGTCACATGCTGTTTTTTGTCAAATTGGTATATCGAATAGATTTGAGACATTTTAAGGTGTTTCCATTCATTTTCGCACTGAATCGCACAACATTCAAGCTAACATTTGCGAACAAAGTTTGCTAGACAAAATGGGTCGCACCGTCTACCTACAAATTATTAATATTGTACAAATTCTAAGTGCTTATGTGCCAGCTCATAGGGACATATCAAGCTATAATAAGACAACATTGACGCTATCAAAACATTGCTGTGATGATGCAGATAGACATAAATGGCAGACGACAATGATTTTTACTATCTAATATAGCCGTTATATTTGCTCGTAAATTAAATTTAAAAAGTATTTTGCCTCCTCGTTCGTCCACTTATATCTGTCTTTGTTGACACCCGCCATGTCTGCAAAGAAAGCAGAAATACGTGGTGGAAATTACCTAAGACTTCTTCTTCTTCGTTTTATGGCGGTTTGCAACCATAAAATGACCTACAACGTAATTGGCAAATAACGTTTCCATCAGCGTTTATCGCATGAGCCGCTTACCGATTCATTAGGAGAAAATCCGATGAGATCGAACGCACAACTTGATATTCATGAAATTCAGTCAAATTTTATTGTTTCCATAAGGCATTTTTCATTTGATATTACTTAATGTGGATGGAAGCATGGCTAGTGTGATGGTGAGCCCAATAGGCACAATATCAGGACCCTGAAACAAGCAGCACAATGGAATTCAGTCATCATTAATTAATATAATTTGCACCTGTGCTTTTCACACTGTGACATGTCAAAATGTCCTTTGTAAAAAAGCCCTACTGGGTACAGTATCATTAGAAACAACAACATATGTATTGCACCAATAGTAGCCTGTAAAGATAACTTTTTTTAATGCACAATCCTACGCATTCAGATGGCAAGTACAGCTAGGAGATATCAAATTTCCATGGGCCCTTTGCCTGTTCATCTATTCGCACAACTGACTAAGCTTCATTGCATTACTACTGCTAGTTTAGGTGTATTGTTTATTTAATTCTGTAGCTGGAAATACATATTTTACAAAGTTTTCTTGGCCCATAAAAGAGTGTAGGCTTCATGATCATTGTCAATTTGGGAAAAGGGGTCTTGACCTTTCCCTATATGCAATTACAATTTACCTCACTATAACTGACCCTTTCCAATCTTGCATTTTATCTCTGTCCCTCACTGTCACTTCTTCCTTTCTTTCTCTCGTGTTTCCCTCTTTATTCTATTTGTCCACTTTCTGTCTTTTTTAGGGGTGGGCGTGATCAACTTTGATGGACAGGGTGTAATCTCATATCGTTTTAAGGTACTGGATTAACTACCTTGATATTCTATGTTATCTTGACTAAACCTTCCCATAAAAAGTCATACTGTCAACATTGTTCTAGAACATAAAGGTTAGATCCTAAAAATCAACAAATAGCAATAAAATATGATGGGAAATACATTTGATGTAGATTCTGAGAACATCGCTGGGAGACCTAGAAATGTGCAGGCATTCTTGTTTTGAAGTAAAGTAAAGAAAGTTTCTACATTTCTTTAATTGAAACTAAGCCACCTGTGGTGTTTCATAACCATGTGCTGTTTGTTTATATGTGTGCAGGTGAAGAAGATGAAGATCATTAAAGATGTGATTGCACTAAGGTTCAAGACGTCAGAGAACGAGGGTGTGATTCTCCATGGGGAGGGCCAACAGGGAGACTACATCACCCTGGAGCTTCGCAAGGCCAAGCTGCTGCTGCAGATAAACCTGGGTGGGCAACACATCTTTTTTTAGACAATGAAATGCAAAGCAAAGTCCTCTTTATGCTGACTCTCCTGACACAATGTTTTGATGTAGCTGTCTTGGTATCAATTGACTGTAGACATGTTATACCTTCTGTTAATACTCAAACTTTGAAGGAGCTTATAGGTTTGTGAAACCATATCTCTCAAAGTAAAACTGAAGCAATCTTATGGACTGCCAAAAGAAGCTAGACACCTCCAGACATTTTGACTTGTCATAATAGGAAAAGCACAGCTGAAATTGATAACCATAACGATGGCTCAATTCCATCAAGTGTTCCAGTAAGCTATTTCAGTGAGTCAGCATGCACAATACCAGGGCCTCTCCTAAGTGGAACGCAGCCATCATTAATGGTTTTGAATACACCTGTGCTTTTCCTGACTATGACGTGTCAACATGTCTGCCGTGAAAAAGGTCTATTGAATATGAAATATCTAAGTGATATGTAAGCTAAGATATACTTTGTTAATCCCACACTGGGGACATTCCTTAATATAATTATTTTTAAGGCCAAGCTATACACAGTCAAGCTCCAATCCTTGGATTTAATAGGTACTCAGTCCAATGCATGCAGCTACACTACAGTACACTGGTTGTGTTTGTAGAAACTTGACAGGTCAAACGAATAATACCATCAATAGACTTGCCAATAATGCTAAACTTTTGTAATCTAAATGAATGGCCTGTCTGTCAAGATACCATTATCTAGGAGCACAGATAGTGCCCATGTACAACGTTTTACCTTTTACACTGTAAACAACAGCCACAACAATCCATAAGTGTGTGGAGCATCACTCACTGTCAACCAGCTATGTTGCTGACAGAACTGGTGTGACCTTTAATGATGCCTTACAGAGCACAGAAGCAACAACTGCAGTGGTGCATTCTTGTACGCAGTGTTACAACTAACGGCACTTTGAGCTGCTTATGAAATGTCAGGTGTTTTATTATTGGCATGAAGCATATTGCCAGAACTGTGAAGCACTGAAATAATTAGTTTTACTAGTTTGGCAAATCCCTGCCAGAGAACACAAATACATGTTGTGTTCATTGGTCCTTGTTAAGCTGCCCAGAATATCTAATAATAACTTTAAGAATAAAAGCAAATTCAACTGTTCATACATATTTTACCATTTTTTACATGGTTTTAATTCATTTTTGGCTTGTTAAAACATGCTGCTTCATTTACAGTGTTCAATATCTTATATTGTACCAACATTTTAATTACAGGCAGTAATCAGTATGGCTCTATCCTGGGTCATACCTCTGTGACCACCGGCAGCCTCTTGGATGACAATCACTGGCACTCAGTGGTGATCGAACGCTACCGTCGTAATGTCAACTTCACCTTGGACAGACACACCCAGCACTTCAGGACCAATGGGGAGTTTGACCACCTTGATTTGGACTATGAGGTGAGAAGCAAAGTTTACTGAGTACAGAGACAGGAATGTGAAGAACACAGACATAAAATGGTAGTGTCCCCTTTGAAATACATAAAGTAATGAATCCAACATCAAAGTCTTAACACATACATGTCCAAACACAGATACAGGAGATGACTGG
Source organism: Zingel zingel (assembly GCA_023566125.1). Lineage (NCBI taxonomy): Eukaryota > Metazoa > Chordata > Actinopteri > Perciformes > Percidae > Zingel > Zingel zingel. Next base: position 14,981,635 of record CM042335.1, on the reverse strand, counting down.
GAAACATTCCATGTATTCAGCTGTATAAAGCATTTTTATTACTTAAACATGCACTACATCTATTTATTTAAAAGACATATCAGCTTGACATCATGTTATTAACAAAACCTTTGGATGCCAAATGATTTGACAGCTGTACATTGATAGGCAGTCATGGTTGAGTTCAATTATGTAAAAGAAACTGGCACACCATGGAAAAAGTGAATAGTTAAAATGTCAGCTGATTTATTTAGCTATCTCAGCTTTGCCTGAGTGATGCTTGTACGTGTGTGTCAGTCCAGAGCATTTTAGATTAACAGAAGAACACTTACTTTCTCAACCAACTTTAGTTGTTAATTGTAACAGCACAGCATATTTGTAGTACCGTAGCATGCTAGTTTAGCAGGTAGTAGTCACAAAGTGCACTCGGTTTATTTGCTCAACCCTATATTACATGCATGGCCCAATACTGCAGGTGCAAATCCAGTGGTAGTGCAAACCCAGTCCTTTTGCTCTTTTCCTCAGGCAATAGTCTATGTGGTAATTTCCTGGCTCCGAACAAACCTGCTTGAGCCAAGGTGGGATGGGTGGCGACAGGTGTAGCTGAGGCTGTGTTTAGTTTGATTAGGTTGCGCAGTGCAATTTTTCGGGCAACTTTCTGGCATGAAATTGCATTTTTCACCTGTTCAGACCACCCATTATTGCAAACACAAGGCAATTATAGTGGCTTTAGTTGGCAAACGTGTATGCCCACAGACATCTCTTTCCACCGGGATTTTGGGAGATGTGGTGTTCTTTCGCCAAGACTGGAGTGCCGGTGCCATTTAACTGGCTGACTTTTTTTCTGTGTGCCGATCTTTTGGCCACATTGTGCTTTATGATGAATCATGCACAAGTTTAAGCTTATGGGATAACATTTAACAGGAATTGTACCATCTGCAATTCTGATTGATTGATTGCAGCTCACTAGCCATTCCAGGTCTGCCATGTTGAGTGTAGCGATGCACTTGGGTTGTCTGCCTGAAATAGCTCGCAGGCTGTATTTCATTAATGTTTGAGGCGTTGTGTATTTATTTTTTAGGACTTAATGATAATGGAGTTGTTCTTCAGTTCTCTAGAAAACTGAGCAATTCTTGTTTAGGAGCCTTACAGTACTGATGTTCAGCACAGAATACCAAATCTGCTAATGTGAGCAGTTCAGCTAAAATCTGAACCTTTTAAAAAGTGCTAGGATTCTCAACAGGGCTGTGTCTTCATTTCAAACCAATTATACAATATATTGTCTTTACTTAATAGTCTGTATTTGTGATGCTTTTTGTTATCTTGTTCTACGACGTTACCTGATTTTGTAACTACTTTTTAAACAACTACTCATTACTGGTGGAAGCTAGGCCTCCTCTGTGTGTACAGTGCATCAATACCACACAGGAAACTAGATATTGGTTTTACACTGTGCTATAACGCTAATCCATGAAACTCACATAATTAATGTCATTCAGTAATGGAATGCAAAGAGTTCAGCTAATAATACTTATAAGAGGAAATTGATTTTGGAATGCATAATTGGTATGAAATGCGCCTGAGTGTAATGTGAGTGTGTGCAGCTGTGTACAGTGAATACATGGGTGTATACATGTGTTTGTGTGTGTACATTGATATGTTTGTGTGTGACCTTTAGCAGACATTGCTGTTATGGCTGATCTGTTCCAGGGTTAAGTAGGATACTAAGAAATGGGGCAAGCCAAACCACAGTCCAATTAAACCGAATTAAGTGATCTTCAGGAAAATCTATACACCTGTGTGTGTGTGTGTGTGTGTGTGTGTGTGTGTGTGTGTGTGTGTGTGTGTGTGTGTGTGTGTGTGTGTGTGTGTGTGTGTGTGTGTGTGTGTGTGTGGCATGCCTGTGGTAAAGCCTGAATTGATCCTGGCAGTGTTGTTGCCTGACTGAGTCTCTCTACAAAATTGTGACCAGCTTTTACTCAAAGTGTACCATTGTACTCCATCTAGTCCACACACTTGTGTGTGTGTGTGTGTGTGTGTGCGTGTGTGTGTGTGTTTGTGTGTGTGTGTCTTTGTGTATGTGCTTGCGTGTCTGTGCGTTTTGTGCTCGCATTTAACCCTGTAGACTAAATATCCTGGTGCATTTGTATCTACCATTGGCAATAATTACTAAGACTACTGGAGCGTCACTACAGACACACACACACACACACACACACACACACACACACACACAGATAGAAAGGCACATATTGACTGGTAATTGCGAACCACCCTCCATCATCTTGGTTTCCCTCAGAGCAATGTCTGAAAGGAAGAAAAAAAGACACATGTTCAACTAGAGAAAACTATGAGATGCAATTTTCATTTTCGTCAGTTCTGTGTCCTTCAGCGCTTCCTACCAGATGCCTGTGTATTAGCCTCCATCTCCTCGCCTCAGTTGTCCTCTCATTGCATCTGTTCCTCACAAACCTTTACTGCTTTCTCCCACTGCTCCAGTTGTTGTATTATATAAATATATATAATGAACAGTATCTTTGTATGCTGATATCAAGTTGTTTGGTCGAAAAAGTTGATATTAGATTTGTAAGTATTGTCCTTGTAATGCAGACTAAATACCTTTGTGATTTATTCTGGGGTTGACACTAATTGTCCTATATATATACTGTATATATAAAAGCAGAAGAGAAGAAGATCAGACCTTGTCCATCCATGTATGTATTCATTCACAGAACTAGCCTTAAAGGGACGCTATGGTATTTGTCATAAGCACATGTTTATGCCACATGATGTATACATGTAGATTTAATTTTTTTTAAGATCCCATTATCTTCTTATTTTGTTGTCATCAGGGGATAGTGTTCACTTCACTAAACAATGATTTTCTGAATAACAATGTTTAATTTCATGTGACATGTATGTTGCTTTTTGCAGTGTTTTAGCAGTAGCGGGAGAAACCACTCAAAAATAATCTGTATTTGTTCCACTATCCATCTCTTTTTACCCCTTTGCCCTTTGTTCTTCTCTAGTTAAGTTTTGGGGGGATGCCATACAGTGGGAAGCCAGTGGGAGGAGGGAGGAAGAACTTTAAAGGCTGCATGGAGAGCATCAACTACAATGGAGACAACATTACAGACCTGGCCCGCCGAAAGAAGCTAGACACCTCCAGCTTTGTAAGGGAAATCTTACTCATATACATACACACACACACACATATATATATATATATATATATATATATATATATATATATATATATATATATATATATATATATATATATAGGAAAAACAATGCACATGTAAATCTAAAGAGCTTGAAATAATATGCTTATAAAGGCAGCTGAATACTTAACATCCTCATTATTGTCACACTAACTCTGTACCTGACCTGAGTGATGGGGCAAATTATTCACCGTACCAAAATAGTTTAACAGATTCATAATTAATCAGACACAGCTGACCCATCAGTGGCCCCTCCATGTGTTTGCCTCCTGTCTTTGGGCTTCCTCTTGATATCAAGGCTGCCATTTTACAGCATCCAAGCACAGAGTTTCACTGAAACAACTGTGGAACAGTTTGTTTTTTAACAGAATTAGGAACATATTAAATACCTTTCTTCCCCTCATCAAATGCACTCTGAATGACTGCTAGATGTAACTTCAGCACATTAAGTGTTTTGTCATCCTTAAAATTAGTTACTGGAGAGTCACAGAGCTCCCGTCTCTTCACTTCTCCTGCTCTTCCTCAACAGTGGACAGCCAGTGTATCTTCTTCAATCTCTGATGAACTGATTGAACGAATGGAGATACTAATCAAGTTTGTTAGAGCCACACCTCTAATTCGCTCTGATGACTCACACAGCCATTCATTTCTAATCTAAACAGATCTGCTCCAGAAACACACACACACACACACACACACACACACACACACAGGCAGAGGCAATCAGGAATCATCTACAGTTGTTAAGGCAGCTCAATATTGTGCATTTTTTAATGATTTGATTAAGAGCACAAGGTTGAAGAAGCTCAATTGTAATTAGTGACTAAAATTCACAATAGTGTTTTTCCTTTAGCACGCAAACATCACCCAGGTTACAATACCGCTACCCTGGTTTCAAAGACAGTGTGAGCTGAAAAAAACACATTTCTGTAATGTGTACAAGCAACATCAGTCTTTGAATCTAGCTTCAGTCAGAAGCATCTGAAGGTAACCATGAATAAATGAAGTGAATACATACATGAAGAAGTGTTGGGGCATTTAAAACATTTAAAGAACTTCACAAACAAGCCCACATTTAAAAGGGATTAGCTTTGTTTTTGACTTTTCTCTTTGAAGATCAATTGATAACTTCCTATTATCTCTCATTGTTGGTGTCTCTTTCTCTCTCTAACTTGACAGCGTAACCTGTCCTTCTCCTGTGTGGAGACCCACACATTCCCGGTCTTTTTCAATGCCACCAGCTTCCTGCAGCTGCCGGGTCGAGCCAATCACAACACAATATCTGTGAGCTTCCAGTTTCGTACGTGGAATCCCGACGGGCTCCTCTTCTTCAGTAATCTTGACGATGGCACGCTGGAGATCTCCCTCGAGGACAGCAAGGTTGCAGTTCATATCAATGTGACGAAGGCGACCACGAGCAACCGGGTAGACTTATCGTCAGGTGAGTTTGTCCACATGTGCACCCACATGAACGCACACCACACAATTTAAGAATATAATTTGTAACATTTCCACATTCAAGTGTCTATGAAACTAGACCCATGTTATTGATTTTGTAGAGTTGTGTACTTACATTATCCCAAATGTTTCCAACAATGTTCAAACCAAGAGAAATCTGTAATTTTATAATGCTGCCATATCCCCTTAGCCCTCTCTAGTTGCTCTTACTTCCATGGAAACACGGCAAGCATCAGATGATACATCAGAGAGTGAGGAAGGAAGTTGGCGAACGACTCTATTGTTTACTATTATTTGTATTGCTCACTCGTGATGGAGCATGATTATTTGCTATTTGCTGTGCGTTCTGTCGCCAAAGATGTCCCCGTAAAGCGTAAACGCATCAGTGAACAAAGCGACCCAAGGGTCATTATATTATTATACAGCAGCTTTATGGGTAGTGAACTCATCTAATAAGTTAGCAATTTAACGTTCATTAGCTACTTATACTTTCGGCTATTTCACTCAAATAAAATGACATAACGTGAATAAACGTAACAAAAATTAAAACTTTCACACATTACCCCGTCCGTAAATATTATTTTCTGTCTGAGTCACATCAGATAGATTTTCATCGGCAATGGTGATTGTTGAACAATGAAGACAAAAACTCCCATGATCCCACGCTACTTCCCAACGATATCAGAGTCCAATTTTTGTTATTGTTTTAATTGAGAGACCCCTAGCGGGAGAAATTACAAACTGTGGGTTTAAACGAGAATCTGTTTTGTTGGAACTGCATTTTTCTTCAATTATAACACTAATTAGCAATTATCACGTTATCCTCTGTTGTATTCCAAATATGTCATTGCCACAAATCTTCTATATAAGTATGAAGAATTTTTGCTTCCCACTGACATTTATTGCATAGGGTTTAGTGTTGGGTAAAGAGCAATATGGATGTTTGAACGACAGCTAAACTGACTTATTGCATGTCTGTATTTGGCTGGTTTGGAACAGTTAAAGACATGCCCACATTTGGAAACTTGCTGAAAAAGTGATGCATACAGAAGGTGCATTTACTGTTAAAGGTCTGACTTAGCTCATTTACATCCTGGATTTAATTTGACCCTCTACTCATTATTGAGAGACTCATACTGTCTTTACTTTTAAAGCATTAGCACACAACTACGTTGTCCCATCAAAGCAATCGTGTTTATAGTCTCAGTTGAGATATTCCTCTTGGTCTGGGTTAGATCTCCCCTCTCCACAGACTCCGTCTTGACATGCTCGTGATGTATGTGGTCTTGAGCCCAACAACATTAATGAGCAGTCCAGTGATAGAGAAGGGTTTCCAACAAATAAAACACATAAAGAATGCTTTCAAGATGTGGCTACACAATCCAATTGTTCGGCTTTCTCTGTCATGAATGGTAGTCTACAAAGTAAAGAAAACAACAACTCTTATTAAAGACATTTATGAACACTGTTAAATTAAATCATGCTTAAAGATGTGTAATCAAGTAGAATGCTGCCCTATTTCAAGGACAGTGTTTTAGTATTTAGCATCTCTTTTACTGTTCCGTTACACGGATTTCCTGGCTCTCTTTCTCGCTCTTCATTCTCTTCCCCTCCTTCCCTTTCCTTAGACACACTCATTTATTCTGTCCACTGTTTCTTTAATAGGCCATTATGCCCAGGGGTAGGGATTATTACAGAGTTACCCTCTAGGCTAATTGGGCTTGAGCCTGCGATTACATCAGTATTACTAGAATACACAGACTCACAAACACAGAATTGTGCACACAAACACACGCTCCCTCCTTTGATTCTGTTATTAGTATCTCTCAGAAAGAAAGCCAGACTGGCTCCAATGACACAGTGGGAGCTCAGTAGACTTGTAATGAAATGCTTAGTCCCACTTAATGGCAAATATACTGCTGAGAGACATGCAGATGTGCACACGCTAGGAAGGAGAGAGTGAGCGAGAGAAAAGAGAGGTTCTTACTGAGAATACACGCTCCTGTTTTCTTTTGGGATAGATTGCTTATCAAGCTATTTAGTGTGAGCTTATTCATACATACAGTATAATCAGGCATCTGCTGGAAGGTAAAACCGCACAGACATACTCCACTGATTTTCAGCCCCTGCAGCACCCTCCTTCTCATGCTAATGCATGAAGTTTTTTTTCCGCACACTGGTGCACCAACACATAAAATAAAAATGAAAACTAGCCTGTTTTCATTTTAGTTTTAGTCTAGTCTTTGTGTCAAGCTGTCATTTCATACTCGTTCATACTCGTTTTAGTCTAGTCAAGTTTCAGTCGACTAAAAGTCTGAGCATTTTTAGCACTTATTTTAGTTAGAATTATCCATGACTATTTTAGTCTAGTTTTAGTCAATGAAAATTGTATTTTAGTCTCTTTTTAGTAATGCAATTCTATTTAATCCAGTCAATATAGTATACGTACCTAGTGGAGTCAGTCATGGAGTCAGTCAGGTAGGAACTAAGAACCCACACACTCTTTCACACAAACAAATACATACACACACACACACACACACACACACACACACACACACGCTAGTCACATATGTTTGTCTCAGTCGTTTTCAGCTCCAGTTCCTAACGTCTAAAGCTAACGTTAAAATGAGACACATTAATCACAGCCTCATGAGTTGGCATGAGCTTTCTAAAATAGAAAGTAACGTTACGTTAATGTCTTGACTTACCTCAATTTCATTATGGAATGGCTTGAGATGTCTCTTAAGGTTCGTGGTGTTTTTTCCCGTGATTTTGTGGCCACATTTCTCCCCATCTTTTTCCACAACACATTCCATTTTCTTTTCCACTTCTATGTAATGAAAGATTTTCAAAATGCCGTTTATTCTTTTTCTCCCAAATACGAACCCCGGCTGGCCAGCCACGGTCCCTTTCTCTGTGTCAGACTTAATTTAGTTTGTTGTCGTTTACGCTCGTCTCACTCTCTAACTCACCGCTGCATCTTCTAAATTAAATAATGCCGCAACAGGGCTTGAGGAAGTAACGTCGCCTGCGTCTGCACATTGCGACCCGAGTGCTACCTGATGCAGCCCTGGAAGTGAGACACAGGGAACAGAAATACTGCTAAATAATAATAATAACGTGACTAAATGAGACGAAATAACGTTATAACATTTTGTCTCGTCTCGTTTTGATCAACAAAAATGAAGAGATATTTTAGCATAGTTTTATTTTGTAAACCACATTTAGTCTCGATATTGCATTATACATTTAATTATAGTCATTGTCACATGAAAAGCATTTACGTTGCGTCTCGTCTCGTTTTCGTCACATGATAAAGGTTCGTTGATGACAATATTTAGTCATAATTTTCGTTACTAGCACTACACTAGCACTAACCACTCAGTAGGCCTCACCAGGAGGCACACTTTGTGTCAATGATGTATTAGTCTTAGATTTTTATCTGATCTGTTATCTGTGAAGGGAAGTCTTCAGAGAAACCACATGATTAGGTGAACTCTCATATCACATGCACCACCTGATATTTACCACTATGTTAATGTGATGTGAAAATAAGTGAGCCAAGTGTTTGAGAATTTTCTCACCTTTATATATTCTATCTTGTCTTATCTTTTTTTGACTCTCAGTAACTCATTGTACTATTTAAAGCTTCATTAACCAATATTTTATTTTTCCTAAATAAACATCGAATCAAATGAATCAAAGGGAAGGAGTTGCGAGCACTACATTTTTCACTAACAATGAGCACCCTTGTTTGAAGCTTTCATTTCATTTTTGATTCGATGTTTCGTACAACATAGCAGAGAAATTTAATTTTTGTGAGTGTAATTCAGAGACAAACATCTAACAAGCCCATGAGACACAGATATCTGTTTTTCTCAAGGGTTCTCAAGGCAAACATTGCTAAAGAATGTTGAGCATTTCACACAGGTGGTGAGTGATAGGACTCCAAAAGAATGCCTGTGTTGCTATGTTTGCTCTGGGTGTGTCAGTAATGCCAGACAGTTGTGTGCTAACACATTATCCAGTAAAATATATCCAGGCTCAGAGATGAGTTTGCTCGGGAGCCTTCTTATGTTTGTGGTGGTGATTAATGTGTATATATTGTAAGAGGGGGGTATTCAGCACTGGACCAAAGGGATAATTCATCAATCTTCTTTATGCATGACTGTATTATGAGCATTACCCTCAAACTACCAACTAGTAATTTCCGAAAGGGTTTCTGCAAAACCCAAGTGAATCAGCAGGTGCAGTATAAAAAGGGAAGGTAGACGAAGGATGGGAGGTGGTGCATAAGTGCTGTATGTCTCTGATGGTGTAAAAATCACCTGAATATCTCTTCATAACCTCATTCTGTCCGCGGTGGGTCCCAGGTCATTGAAATAAATGTATCTCTCTAATTGGAGACATAGTGACAGGTATAGTAGATCTCATCTGCTACTAGGAACACACTCAAATGAACCCTCTTATGCATATACACATATTCAAAATGCGTGTGTGAGACTACGGTTGTGGTTTTGTGTGTGTGTGTGTGTGTGTGTGTGAGAGAGAGAGAAAGCTCTAAGGCTGTTTGTGACCTGCGGAAACATGCTATTATTTCCTTTGTAAAAACTTTAAACATTTCATTAACTTCCTCCTCTCAAGCAGAAAGACGAGGATGAAACTAAAGGCAAGATGAGGCCTAGATTAGACTGTAGGTGTCTCCTTAACGGTGTGTGTGTGTGTGTGTGTGTGTGTGTGTGTGTGTGTGTGTGTGTGTGTGTGTGTGTGTGTGTGTGTGTGTGTGTGTGTGTGTGTGTGTGTGTGTGTGTGTGTGTGTGTATTAATAGATAGTACTTAGTTGTGATTCCTGCAGGGACTCTGATCTAATTTTCCCATCACTTTGATTTTACTTACTTATTATGTCTCTTCTCTTTTGCCTCATCACTCATTGGTAAGAATTAACAACAGCTTGGTTCAAAATGATCCAGTGAACCAAAGCCAGTGAAACATGCTGCTTCTGCACCTGATAGCTGCTGAGTGTTGGTATTTGTCTTTGAGTATGTGTTTTGAAGATGCTATCCTCCGATCACCCTCTTGATTAATTATCAAATGATTGGGCACCAGGATTGTTTCCATGGAAACAATACTCCACTGTCTCCAGTGCTTTTGCAGAGACAGAGAAATCTAATTTCCTACACCAAAGTGAGAAAATGTGTTTTTGTACTCCTGGTCGGTTGTCAAAGAAGACAAAAGGTGTAAGTAATGATAGTTAATCTTGATGAATTAAATGTTAGTAGAAAACATGAATTGAATGGGATTTAGCTCTCTGTATCTCCTTGTTTGTTTTTAGACTGTGACAAGTAACCAAATAACACGATAATAATAAATGCAACTAAGAATTGATACAAGGCAAATTCAGAAATGCTTGTTCCTAGAAGAAAACAAAATGTTTTTTTTCCCACTCCTACACATTGTAATGCGGTCATTAGTAGGGTCCAGGTCCAGAAATAAAATATTACCAATTTCATGATCAACATTTCATGTTGTCATTGCTTTTTAAAATTTCCTTTCAATACTTTTGCATATCTCTTCTACTGTATATCATTATATTATGAAAGAGGTATGCTGTCCGGCCTGATACTACCAGAGAAATGTGGTCACAGGCAGCAGACAGTGTTTGATTAGAGCCAGCAGAAAGTTTTAGCTATGTTAAAACTGTGTTTGTGTGTTCTTTCATGCATGTGTTCAACATCAGTTCCTTTAAGATTCTGTGTGTTATCAGTCACACAAGCACAAGCTTACTTACACAGTCCATATAGGAAGCATTAGGCATCACAATAATAGAAAGGCCTGAGGCATAGATTTGAGAGGGAAAAAACATGCTACAGTCACCCAGGATTATGTTATATTGTTTCATTCCCCCCGAGTGTGTGTGCCAGCATGCTTGTGTGCATTTGTGTTTGTGTGTGTGTGTGTGTGTGTGTGTGTGTGTGTGTGTGTGTGTGTGTGTGTGTAGGCAAGGCTTAATGTGTTGCATTCTCAGGCTTTGTGTGGTTGGTATATTAGCATCAGTGAAAATGTGCAAAGCTCTTCAAACCATCTTAAAGGACGGAATATTTAGGAGTGTAGGAGATAGGGGTGTAAATTCATGAAAGCCAGAGGGCCTCATAAATTAGTAGCAGGTAAAATCATTCATACTGTACATACAGGATCAAAATGTAATAGAAACAGTGGGAGAGAAGAGGAGAGAAAAAAAAAACAATGGGAAAAGGAGATACATATGTATGTATGTATTTAGCTTTATCTAGCTGTCCCTCGTTCTTAAAATTGGATCAGTCTGATGCTACTGTCTGTGATCCATCATTGATCCCTCGTGGCAAATATAGCTGAAATCAATAGAAATGCAATACCTGCACACTTACATATACAGTGCCTTGCGAAAGTATTTGGCCCCCTTGAACTTTTCGACCTTTTGCCACATTTCAGGCTTCAAACATAAAGATATAAAACTGTATTTTTTGTGAAGAATCAACAACAAGTGGGACACAATCATGAAGTGGAACAAAATTTATTGGATATTTCAAACTGTTTTAACAGATAAAAAACTGAAAAATTGGGCGTGCAAAATTATTCAGCCCCTTTAAGTTAATACTTTGTAGCGCCACCTTTTGCTGCGATTACAGCTGGAAGTTGCTTGGGGAATGTCTCTATCAGTTTTGCACATCGAGAGACTGACATTTTTGCCCATTCCTCCTTGCAAAACAGCTGGAGCTCAGTGAGGTTGGATGGAGAGCGTTTGTGAACAGCAGTTTTCAGTTCTTTCCACAGATTCTCGATTGGATTCAGGTCTGGACTTTGACTTGGCCATTCTAACACCTGGATATGTTTATTTGTGAACCATTCCATTGTAGATTTTGCTTTATGTTTTGGATCATTGTCTTGTTGGAAGACAAATCTCCGTCCCAGTCTCAGGTCTTTTGCAGACTCCATCAGGTTTTCTTCCAGAATGGTCCTGTATTTGGCTCCATCCATCTTCCCATCAATTTTAACCATCTTCCCTGTCCCTGCTGAAGAAAAGCAGGCCCAAACCATGATGCTGCCACCACCATGTTTGACAGTGGGGATGGTGTGTTCAGGGTGATGAGCTGTGTTGATTTTACGCCAAACATAACGTTTTGCATTGTTGCCAAAAAGTTCGTAGATTTGCAGTGGTCTGATACTCCTTCCATTTCAATATTATCGCTTGCACAGTGCTCCTTGGGATGTTTAAAGCTTGGAAAATCTTTTTGTATCCAAATCCGACTTTAAACTTCTCCACAACAGTATCTGGGACCTGCCTGGTGTGTTCCTTGTTCTTCATGATGCTCTCTGCTCTTTAAACGGACCTCTGAGACTATCACAGAGCAGGTGCATTTATACGGAGAGTTGATTACACACAGGTGGATTCTATTTTTCATCATTAGTCATTTAGGTCATTATTGGATCATTCAGAGATCCTCACTGAACTTCTGGAGAGAGTTTGCTGCACTGAAAGTAAAGGGGCTGAATAATTTTGCACGCCCAATTTTTCAGTTTTTTATCTGTTAAAACAGTTTGAAATATCCAACAAATTTTGTTCCACTTTATGATTGTGTCCCACTTGTTGTTGATTCTTCACAAAAAAATACAGTTTTATATCTTAATGTTTGAAGCCTGAAATGTGGCAAAAGGTCGAAAAGTTCAAGGGGGCCGAATACTTTCGCAAGGCACTGTATGTATGTATGTATGTATTTAGCTTTATCTCGTTCTTAAAATTAGATCAGTCTGATGCTACTGTCTGTGATCCATCATTGATCCCTCGTGGCAAATATAGCTGAAATCAATAGAAATGCAATACCTGCACACTTAAACACACACATATATATATATATATATATATATATATATATATATATATATATATATATATATATATATATATATATATACACACACACATACACACACACACCAGCAGGATAGCACTTGGTCTTGGTTAGTTGTGAGCAGACAGTCTTGAATCTTGTGTTGGTTGGTCTTTCTGGGTCTGCGCTTTTTTTTTAATCTTCATAATATCACTGTTTCTCTTTGGGCCCTAACACCATGTAGTATAGATGAATCTCAAGCAATGTGCTAAATGTCTGTGGCCTCTATTTAGAAACTATGGGTAACAAATAGCTATAAATTAATAGAAAATATTTTTATATATTATAATATATTATTTGTTTTTTACTCTAATAATGAGAACCGTGATAAAAGACATCTACAAACGTATTTACCAAAGGTTCACTGAGACACTAGAGCACAGCTCCTAAACCTGTCACTGTATGAATTGAGTCATTCAATGAAACATGTTAAATGCAAAGCACATCCACTGTTTTAAAGTGGAGAATACATACACTGTGTAAAGCCAGCCATATCATTAGCTCTATCATTATCTCTCTATCCCTCTATCTGTCCTCACTCTACACCTCAGCCACTTTGTCTCTCTGGCATTGATGCTGAGTCTTGGTGACCCTCCACCCTAGCTTGGGGCAATCTTAAAATGACAGTATATCATTTATGTCAGTATAACAAAACCTTTGGAGCAAAATTACTATTCTTCCTTTCACGACAGGAGCCACAACAGATCATGCACACTAGTTTATTTAATGAGTGATTTTAGCTTACAAGTCAACTTCTTTCTGCTTTGTATATAAATGACTTGGTCAAACTATGATAACCAAGGCAATATTCACAAAGTATGAATGAAATGTAGTGTAATAGACAACTGGATAGTGCCACAACTGCCACGTCCAGTTCCGCTCTTATTGTGTTTTCTGTTTGTTTCTTGGACTTCCTGTTTTATTTTGACATTTACTGTTTTGTCTTCATTCACTTCACTTGTCTTCCTGCCTTTGTTTGTTTCCCGCTGTTTTTGATTACCCGTCTCCACCCTAATGTGATTCACCTGTGTGTAGTTGTCTTCCCATCCCCGTGTATATATATCACCCTTGTTTCACTTGTTCCCTGCCAGATAGTTGTTACCCCTCCTGTGTCTCACTCTCCAGCGTTTCCTAGCGTTTGTTCTCCAGTGTTTCCAGATCTTGTGTTTGTATTTTCGACCACGTCTTCAGCCTGTTGGATTTGTACCGTTGCCTGGGGCCTTTTGCACAAAACCAGGATAAGGGATTAAGCCGGGATATTCAAGATATCCTGGATGAATTTAGCTTTGATTTGGTTGCACAAAAGCAGGTTGAATTAAACCCAGCCAAGTAACCATGGAGATTTATTCTTTGCAGCTAGCCTGCTCCAGCGCAGGCTAACAGCCAGGCTAAAATTAATCCTGGAGTCTTATTTGTTAAATCAGCTGCCGCTCTGATCCGAAATAAACGTGTTTAACAGTTATTCCGTTGTCTTCTGAATGTGTTCTGCTTTATTTTTTATTAACATGCATTAGCCTACTTGTCCCTACTGCTGTCACAAGTTTAATTTAAATCCTGCTATTGCAGTTGTTTGGATGGTAAGAAATGGTTGCACTGGCACCGGAGATAAAGTGGGACAATGCGGAGGAAATGGGCTTTTCCTCCGCTGCTCTCCCCGTGAATTTGCAACGTGGAGAGGCGGGGGGAGGCAGGAGGATCCTCCCACACAGCGGACTCTAAAGGAGACTTTTAGCGTCAATAACGAAGACAATGGCACCTGACCAAACGTCCGTATTTTAGGAGATGGGAGTGAGAATGTGTCGGAATGCCACAAAGCTTCTTAATCTTTTCATTTTGGTGCTGTCACACATCTTGGAGCTTGGGAGTGAGGAAAAACAAACATGATTAATAATAGGCTATATAGTGTACAGTGAATTGAAGTCACTTACTTATTTTTCTAGTTTTTGTCTAGTCATGTTTGTTCTGTATGAACATTAATTGCAGAAAGATATTTAGAATTAGACATAGCTTATAGAGATTTGTGCATATGGTTGTAAAACATATTCTCACATGAATAAGGGTTTGAAATTAAGCCAAGTCCTTAGAGTAAATTGACCGAGGAACATGAATTCCCTCTGCTCACTTTTAAGGCAAGGTAGGTAAAACAGATACAGCAATAAAACCAACACATACAACGAGCATATTAAAAGCAATTCAAACAGTGTACAACTTTGTAAAAATGTGGAGTGACTAGTAGGCCCTAAGTAGATCTTTTTAAATCCTTATGCATTCAGTCGGTCCATTATTGTCTGTTGGGCTTCTTTTCTCTGTCTGATAACAGCCGTATTTCCCTTTTTGCATATTATATGTTTCACCTCCTTGTAATTTTCCATTAACCGCTGCCGCTCAGCGGGTTAAAGATATCCCGCACGCGTCTTCTCCATTTCTGCATCAGTAAATCTGTGATCGATACCGTGGTCTATTTAAGAAAGCCGTGAACGTGCACTTATCCCAGCTATCTACACCTGGCTTGACATATGTTCACCTTCTCATCCTGGCTCGGCAAACGTGCAACTGATTAAGCCGCGATGAGCGGACCACACTAAGTCAAGCTGCGCTTTTTCAGTTATCCTGGATTTCTTCATTCTACTTTTGTGCAACAGGCCCCCGGATTGTTTATATTCAAATAAACAAACTTACGTTCTACTCCGAGTTGAGTTGAGCATTTGAGTCCAACATTGTACCCGTGACAACAATCCTCAGGGCCTTGGTGAAGTTAAAATTATACCTGAAAGTCACAAAGGGAACAGCAGGAAGCCACTAAAGGTGTTAAAGGTAGCCGTATTATCATTAAGCCCACTAGTTGGAGGAAGATGCAAATAGACCACACCTCCCTTTGGCATCTGAAAAGTTATTGCATTTGATATGAAAGTATGACCATTAGCTTTAGAATTAAATTTAATTTGCTGACTCATGCTGACAAAATTGTGATAATAATAATAATAATAATAGTAATGATGCACACTACTTACCTAAATAATAGTTTTGTCTTAGAGCACAGCTTAATGCAAAGGTCCAACTGTACCCAGCTAAACCTGTCACAGTATGATTATGAGTTAAATCATTCAATGAAACATATTAAATGCAAAGCACATCCACTCAGTATGACATAGATGTCATTTAAAGTGGAGAAAACATACACGGTGTAAAGCCAGCTCTATCATTTGCTCTATCATTTTCTCTCTATCGTGTTCTCACTCTACACCTCAGTCACTTTGTCTCTCTGGCATTGATGCTGAGTCTTGCTGACAGTCAGCTCCACCCTCTATTATATTACCATGTTTCTCCACTCCCTTTAGCTCAGCCCACATGTCAGGGATGGCGGTGCTGCTCTGCCCACTTTTCTGTTTGTGCATGGGCTCGAACCCTTTATGCTTTACTAGACTTTTTTTTTACACTCTGGACCTGAGCCCATTCCTCAGTCTGCCACAATGGCAACAGTGAAAGTAACGTAAGTGAGTAATGGAAAACTTCTGATACTCAAGAAGGTCTCTCAAAGACCTGATCCGTAGAGTGGTGGAGCCCCAGCAGCTGCTGTTGGTGTCATCCAGTTTGCCTTCAGCTAAAGTTTAAGCATTTTATCTACAAGGTCGGGCACTTGGCTGGTTTTCCTCTGTTACTGTGATAAACTATCTTTAGATTTTACTGTTTGTACACGTGGGACTTTACTGTGTGAAGAATGTCATGTGTTGAAGTCATATCTGCTGTCACCATGGTAGCAGGGCCAATGAACACCATGTGTCAACACTGAATGTGCATCTGTGTGTTTTTGAATGTGTGCAGTACACACACATTTTAAGTGGCAGTTTTAAAAAACAAAACACTAATTTTCAATGCACAAATATCCAATTGATGTGCCAATGTGATATGTTGCAGTTCAATTTGTTGCTTTTGTCATTTACAAACAATTTCATTAATTTAGGTTGATGAAGTGAGAAGGGTGTGTTCCCTCAGTGTGTTCAAGGGCAGCAGCGCTGTCTGTTGTCACTGTCCATTCACCTGCCATTTTTATTATATAACACTTTCAATGTACATAAACGCTTCAACACAGGTGTTACATTTTGTTCGTAATAAATATTTATTTATTTAGTCTAAAAGACCACTTTGACCAAAAAGGGCATAGGGGCTGTGGCGTGAGCTACTCATAACCTCAACAACTTGATTAAAACGAAACAAACATTGACTTTACTTTTACTTTACAGTTTCACCTCTAACTCTGGTTCTTTTAGATTTAGAACATTGGCCTGTTATTATTTTCAATTACTGTACCTGGTATATCAAAAATTACAAGAGATGCTTTTAAATGGAGAAAATCTCTATTATAATATCTTTGTATTGCACTGAGACTACCATATCGTAATGTAGCATAGCACACCTGGTATTTTAGTTTTCAATAAATGGAGCAACAAAACCTTTGAAGCAAAATGATCATTCTTCCTTTCATGACAGAAGCCAGAAAAGTATAGCTTGATGATGATGATCACCATTATTTTATTACAGTAAATGAGTTATTGTAGCTTATAAGTCAAATTATTTCTGCTTTGTATATACATCGGGTGCTGTGAAGATACCTGCAACCAGAGAATCAGAGAGGTCAGCTTTGTCTGTCCCTTAGACAATATCAAGATGCTTGCAGTAATACATACCTGTATTTGAGTTGTAAGCCCCGCCGATATTTGGGAAGACTCTTTTGTAGATGAGTGTTGTTTCGGTATTGAATGGTCCAACCTTTCCTCAAGGGGTCAAACCAGCAGAGAAAGCCACCTTCGGAGTGTCTGTAAACACGGAATGGAAACATTTAAAAAAGGGACATGAATTTGACGCCAAATTTTGGATAATTCATTTTTTAAGATACAATAACAGAATGAATAAACAAATGGTTAGTTTCAAGTGAAACTCATAAAAGTCAGATACAATTATATATAGTTAACCGTAGGCTGTCGTAGGTGCACCCCATGTAGGCTAAGTACTTTGCAGAGGGCCTCTGTGTACCATCCCCTCTCTTTCTTTCCCCCCTTTTCTGTCCATCCAATATCAAATAAAGGGAAAAGCACCAAAACGCATTTAAATAAAGTTGGCTGTCTCTTATCAAAATACCTGCAAGTGTGCTTTCTATCTCATCCAATTTGTTCCTGGTGAGCTGTAGTTTAGTCTCATCCAGCTCTTCCCTGGGAGCTGTCACCTCTTTCTTCTGCTCCTGCCCTTCCCTTCCCTCTCACTGGTTGTCTCTCTGGACACCGGTGCTGCCAGTTCTGCTGCTTGTACTAGAAGCAAGAAAGTCAATCATTTCTTAACTGCTCTTTCAAGATTTTTCTGGCATTACCAATTCCGTGATTTTGGTAATTACATACCGGAAATCAGTCTCTCTGCCTCCTCCACTTTTAAGAAAATAATTAGTAGATTAAAAGTCAATGCATTCCCAGCCTAAACATCACTGGTGTTGTTGATATACTACCTCCATTCTCTTTCTCGAGAACAGCCACTTTGTCTCTCTGGGTTTGCAGTTCAGCCTTGGTATTCATCAGTTCCACCTTTTGCTCCTCCACCATGTATCTCAGAGCTCTCAGCTCATCCCAGATATCCCTCTCAGTCTGACCACTCGTCTGTAAGCCTGGATCAGCTCCTTCGCTCTCTCCTTGAGCTGATGTCCCAGACAGACAGAACAGAAACACCAGCAGCAGAGAACCCCTCATTGTAAACCTCACCCCTCCAGAAATACCTCCAAGAAATGAAATAGAATTAGATGTTTTAGTGCACATACTCTAGAAAAAATGTCTTGCAATGAACACAGGTGTTGTGAGGAAGAGAAGTCTCTCTTATATTTATCTTGTCAGAGTTGGCACAAAAAAGCCATCCCTGACCATATGTAGGAAGGTGAGCTGATGCAATGACCACATCTGTTCATACAAGAATGATTCCCCCTTTAAGTTTTTTTTAGTTGGTCAGTAGAGTCAGTAGAGAGTAGAATAATTACAGTTGTATTTTGTTACATTGTGGCACTTAAATTGGACATAAGTAATGTTTTTCATATAAGCATCACTTGTTTATGCAGGTGGTCAGTAGCTACACCATCACCTTTAACATGTGTGGATTAGCTCTGCTGACATAAATAATGAATGGTGCTTTATTAGATGACAAAAATAGTCTTGGATGAAATTTTGAACAAAACAGTTTTATGTGTCCTTAAAAGTTGTTTTCCTTAAAGAAAGGCACAAGTTAGAAGTGCCAAAATGTCATGAGAATATCTGGGTCAAATGTTATTTTAAAATTCTAAAATTCTATGTGGGTCCACATTTCATTTTTTTATATTGTGAAATCATTCTCAATCTTTCAGTTGTTTTAATGGGTTATTTTCAGTAGGAAAGACTTTTTCTCTTTCAAATGAATATTCAAAGTGAGAATGTGAGATGATGCGAGTGAACCCACAGTTCAATCTTTTTCATTTTTATTTCATTCAAAACAAAAACCGAGCAAAATGACCAGTCAGCCTTCTACCTTGTTATCAGGCATATGAATGACAACTTCAAAAGAAGCCATTAAACAGTCTTATCTAGTCAAGTCAGAACAATTATCTTCCTCCTTCTCCAAGTCTCCTTCATTATCTGTGCTCTTTTTATCTGGGACAGACAGCTGTCATGTTTGTGTGATTTGAGCCTGTGTGTTTGGTGTGTGTGACACAAAGAGAGAGAGAGTGCACCACGTTTTTCTGTACGTTTTTTGTGCGTCTGTGCAGCAGGGAGTGTGAAGATTCAATAACACTGCTATCACTGATAAGCTTGTCTTTCAAAGCAATTGCAGGCAATGTAAAACAGATGAGGGACACAAGGTTACACAGTATCTATTTCCCATTACATTCAAGAGGTTATAGAGATGACGGGATGGAGCAGAGGGCTTGATAGTGATTAAATCAAACCAATATACAGTTAGAAATTGATGATTGCCAGTAAAGGAGCACATCAATGTCTCTTTCTACCAGAGCTGGCTTTTTTATGTCTTTCAAACTAAGCAGAGGCCATCTTCCATCATTTAGTTGTTTGTACTTTTGCATGTGTGGGTTAGTGCATATTTAACCAGCCTTGACCTGGACAAGACCGCAGCGGTCACACCCCTCAGCAGGTGGCCATCTTGGCTCTTAGTTTCTTTGGTCACTGTAATGATCTCACACACACGCATTCACATAGTCACCCCGCTGATGCAGATTCATTAGTGTAGACTCCGACTGACATGAAAGCAAGGGTCTCCAAGTGCATTCTGGGAAGAAACAAACAATGTGAAAGTTTGCCTTTTAGATGGTGAAAACTGCCACAAACACATCCAATCAGAAGCTTGTGCACTCCAGGGACGTCGTTAGGCCTATTTTAGGGGTGCTGAAGCTACCCTAACATGTTTCTTAGCCCCCCCAAATAATAATAAGAAAAATAATAATTAGATTATTATTTGTTTTTTTACAGTGCACTCTGTATCACTCACTACGTGGAATCAATCTTCCTTCACCATTCATCTGTTGGTGTCGTCGTTCACTGCAGTCTGTTGATTTTTGATTTTTATTTCATGATCTGTCAACTGGTTGAAGTGGCAGTGTTTTAGAGAGAGGCTTACGAGCAGCCGCTTGCACGGTAACAGTAAGTGGACGAGCGAGGTAGAGAGTTACTGAAGAGAGAGAGAGCGCCAGGCAGCATTAAAACAAAGCAGTAAATCAGAGAAATAAAATGTTGTTTTCGCCGATTTATCACTCGAAATGCAACTATAGTAAGTATCTCACTATCATTAACGTTATCCAAATTCATAATTAGAAACAACAAATAATATATCCAGCCACAAAAAAGCCGGAAAGTCGAAAATTAGACAGAAGTACAAAGAGTCAATGGCTATGAAGATGATACACCGTCTTGTCTCTTCTCATTGGTTTAAACTGGCAGCTTTCAGAATGCTGCCAGTTTAAACCTACTGTTGCAAGTAGCTGCAGTATTTATCTTGTCTCGTCGCTAATCTTTGGTCTGGACTTGCTACCACACACACAGTGAGTGATACAGAGTGAAATTGTAAGTTGTTGTTAATGACTTTTACTTGCTTCACTTCAGCTACATTTACTTGAGGTAAAGATAAAGGAATATTTTAGTTGGCTATAGAAAACAATAGTCTAGCTAGTGTAAATGAGTGAAATACAAGAAATAGCTTGCCTAGTAAGGTATCCGAAGCTCTCTATTCTTTACCATTAATATAGTCTGCTATCTCTATAGTATTAAAAACGATATCAGTCCCTAAATATCATAGTGTCACTGTTAATGCTATTGTACCAGTACATCCTGCACTGAGAACATTATATTTCACACAATTTATGCTCTTTTTTAAAAAATGAAATAGGATTAGTCCAACGAATCGTTCGGTTTGTAATGTGCACCTAACCGAAAGCCTCGTACCAAACGGTTCAATACGAATATGTGTATCGTTACACCCCTAGTAATTAAAGTCTTATTTTGACCTGCAACTTATCTAATAAAGAGAGGAATTAGGTATGGTATTACTTTACCACACATTTACACGGGCAGATAGATAGCGGTTAAGTCTTAGCCTAAAGAAGCCCTAAGCAGGAGCACAGTCTGGCCTAAGTAAATCCCCCCCATGCAGCTTTGATGTATCTAAAAGCTAACTTTAGAGTTTGTAAGTAAGATTTTGCAAAGGAAAGTTTTGTATAGTTTCGGGGCTAAGCCCCCCTGTTGTTCAATCCTAGTGACGTCCCTAGCGCACTTTCTTACACACATGCTACATTATTATTGACTTGCATGCAGATCCAGTAAATGCACTCTGCTGAAATTGATTTGCACATGACCGTACCTTGAACTTAACTACAGTGTCCTCACTATCGATGTATTATAGTCAGTGAAGCAGCGCTTTGAAAAAGACAGACAATGCTGCAGCAGATGGCCACAAGAGGAGAGGAGAAAAAAGACAGAAAGAAAAAGAGGGGAGAAGTGAAATGCAGAAATATAGGAAAGGAAATAAAGACAGAGCGACGGAAGACAGAATCAGGGACAGAGAGGGAGGCAGGGAGGGAAGGGTGAATAGAGATTGGTGTCAGTAAGAGGTGATGTATAGAGGAGAAGGTGATGAGAGTGAGCTGGCTTCTCTCTCGGCTCCAGTAGTAATGTCCCTTTCCAAAACATCACTCATATTTAATGGAGCACAGCTACAAGGGAAGAGAGAGAAAAAGAGAGCACAAAACCCACATGCACGAACACACACCCACACACACTACATTGAAATATGCAGACAACGCAGCACATTACAGACTTGTACACACTTGCACAGAGTGCTCAAAGCTTGCATGCACAGATAGAGAACACACGCACTCTGGTACTCAGACGTAAATAGGGTTCTCTGAGAGTTAATGGAGTTGAGACACAGGGGCCTTGAGACTGGAAGCTGCACTCAGCTTGGAGAGGGGGAGAGAGAATGACGGAGAGAAACAAAAGAGAAGCAAGGAAGAATCGGGGAGCATTGGCATACATATGAGAACACGTGTAGAAGTGAGACAAAAATGTGGTAGAGGCAGGAAGAGGATTCTCTGCTGAGCATGTCTTAACTATGTCTGAACCACATATTCGCCAGGCAGCTGAGTCAGGGGCAGAAGACAGAAGAAACACAGGGCTGCAAATTGCTGTATGACAAAGTAGAATGTAAACAGAGAGAGAGAGACACACATCACAGACGGAAATTGTATTTTAGTTTCACCACCCACACACCTCTCACTCATGAGTCACCCAGTCATCTTTTCCATAAATCCCAGTCAGTTCCTTTATATTCTCCTATAACACAGTTAGTTTTGTCCTAATAAAAGTAACCAGTCCTTAATGTGGACCCATTTGCAAATGAATGAAAGAATGTGGTGATGCATTTTTGTTATGTTAGACTTTGATCCAGGTTTTTTTGTACAATTTACACTCGCACAAAGATACTTTGCAGTGTGTGCTTTCTGAAGACGTTTTTATCTTTGCCCCCTCCAGGTTCAGGCCTTAACGATGGCCAATGGCACGCAATACGTTTTGTCGCCAAGGAGAACTTTGCCATGTTGACAATAGATGGCGAGGAGGCGTCTGCTGTGCGCTCCACCTCACCTCTCACCATCACCACGGGAGGAACCTATCACTTGGGAGGTAAAGGTCACCCCAACACTATTGCCACAGATCTGACAAAAACATCACGCCCCTCACTTCGACCTAAATTTATAGTCATCCCATCACATTCCTCTTTAGTCCCCATCTAGGCGGTAAGGGAGGCATCAGAGTACAAGATGTTCACTACACTTACGGCGCCAGCATGTTCTGAACATCCAGGTTGTGTGTCAGTCGATCCTGACTACTTGTGTCTTAACCCTTGTGTTGTCTTCGTTTCAACCTTGAAAAAAACACTTTTTTTTCTGATTATGTGACGCCTTTTTTCACAATTTGTTTTTGCTTTTTCCAACGTTTTAAATTTTTTAATTTTTCTTCTACACATTTCAGCGCTTATTTTTACGTCCAATATTTTCTGATATAAAACAAAAATTTAAAACGGGCCATTGTGACCCGAAGTCAACACAAGGGTTAAATTCTATGGACTATTGTCATGTTCAGTTTGTGGTTGCTTTGTTGTCTTTAACAAATATTACTTTTGTGTTTAATTGCATAGTCTTCTATTGCTTGTTTAATTATAATGAGCCCAGGACACAGAAATCTATTCAAACACACGTTTATTAACCTGCTTTTACTTTGGAGTATTTTATTTTGGTTAGTTTGTGCATAATCATTTATTAAAGGAATGTGTTGGTGTTAGTCGACTGTGAAACAGGGCTGAGTGAAACTTATTATATGAACTGTACCAACAGAAGTCTTTGCAGGCTAAATATGTCTATAAATCATTTATACCGCTAGAAATCTATATCCCGGTGGCCAGAGTTCAGGAAGTTGCTCACTTAGCAAGAGCACAGACACAACTAGACCACCACATACACAACCATACAGAGGGCAACACACACCAACTCACATAGACATGGAGCAGCCACAATCTGTCTGAATTAGGAAGATGCCAGGTTAATGATGCCAGACACTGCTGTCTGTCTGTTGGAAGATGGTCCGTATCTAAGTGTGCACGTGTGACTTTGTGTGTGTGTGTATGTGCGTTGGCTGTGTGGGCACCAGTATGAAATTACAGTAACTGAGAGAGATAGTCTGGGCTCTGATAGCTCTGTCAGGCCTCTCTCCCTCTCTCTATCGGAGTACAATCTCTTCCATCAAGCACGGCCATTTCCCCAGGCCAGTCAATAAGGATCAGAGCACCTCACACACAGATTCTTTTATTCTGTTGTCCATCTTAATTTACTCTTCACTGCTGTTGAGTGAATCCCCCTTGAGCCCATGATGACTCTGTACTTTATATTTGTGAATCTAAGCTTGTGTGGCCTTGATATGCTAATGACATTCCACTCAGGAAGCATCAAATACCTGCTACAATTTTTTTTAAAGGATTTTTTTAACTCTTACTTTTTGAAAGTGTTTTTTTGGATTCTTTAATCCGGGCTGTTGCAGAGTCATTTAATGTTACCACTTTATCTTTAATTATTGCTTATCTCTCTTTCATGCCAACTTTCTCTCAATTTTCCATCTTTTTGTCTGTCTTTTCTGGTTTCTCTCTTCTCTACTCTCTTCTTCCTTCTCACCCTCTAGTCTCTGTTTTGATCCAATTGGTGATTTATTGATTTTGGTAAGCTGAGTTGGGAATCAATAGTGGCTGAGAGGAGAGGATCTCTGTAATGTCTTTACCCCCTGAAGAGTGCAGAGGAGTAAGACGGAGAGAGTGAGAGAATGGAAGAGGGAAACTGAAGAGAAGACGAAAGATAAGGAAGTAGGAGAAAGTAGAGACGGGATGAGACGAAGAGAAGATTTTGGCAGACAAATTTAAAAGTGAAATTTTCAAGAAAAATTAAGTGAAAGCTATGTCCTAAAGAGCTGGGAGGCTGAGAGAAAGGGTGACAATGAGACCTACAACCCCAGAGGCAGTACCTGCACGTCATCAGAGGAAACACAGGGCTCCAAACACACCTTCATCATGTTTTCATATACACGCAGGTAGATACAAACAATACTGTACAGTATGTGCTATATACATAACATCTGTCTCTTACTGAGAAAATAATCTTGCAAGTGGCCTTCACTTGTGTATTATGTTTGTATTATGTGTGGGTTGAATTGGTAGCAACTGCGACTGGACTCGTTAGCTTTACGAAGTTTGAAGGCTGCAGAATTTTTTTTTTTGTTATATATATTTTTTAAATATTCTTTTAATCGTTCAAAATAAAAATTTCACTCATTCATTCATTCTGAATATGTGTGTATGAGGGTTAGTGTGAGCGGGCATGTCTGTGAACTTGTATGAACAGAGTGCTGGGTGTTTTTGACCACATGCTCTGAATCTTCCAAGCACACATGAATACAGAAACACACTTAACTTACAACTCAAGCAGAATATCTAGAACATTTATTCAGAACTCTCCACCTCATCACACTCAAGGGCTAATTTCCATCCCAGCACAGAGGTAAGCGAATTATATAGGAAGTGTACAAAAGATAGTTTGGCCTTTGGCTTGCCCTCAATTAATCTCTCCGATCGTTCAGCTTGATGAGTCAGAGAGGCCAAGCGCATCAAGCTGTCCTAAAGCTCCCTAACAATATTCCATCAGCACTTTCTATGTAACTGTTCTGTCAGTGTGCATTAATTAGCAGACACCCTTCAGTATCATGAACAATCCTTGTTCTTTTATAAACAGGCTGCAGATCATTGCTGAGAGTCATTTGTGTATTCATCCAGGTAGCCATCTGCTTCAAATCTCATGGCTTTAAGGCATATGCTGTGCGTTCATTGGCAACAGTTGTTAATCAGTGACCACAGTTTCAACCAGACTGTAAACAAAGTATTACTGCTACTACCACTTACTCTGAGTGTATTAAAATGACTTGGTTCCATCTTGTTTTAGGTTAACCTCTCTTTGTCTAATTGTGATTCATGTAGTTAACATATTATAGTGTTTGCTCTGCATGTAAAATACATTTTGGAAATGGGAACTGCTGGTAAGCTAGATCCAACGTAGCAGGCCCATACAGAATACAACTATGGAGTGAGTGCCACTGTAGAAGCCTTGCTTTGATGTCAGAGGAAAGAGGGCTTGACTATCTGTCTGTTTATATTTTCTTCACTTTATATTTCTTCCCCAATGCGGCTTAATGTTTATTAAGCATGCCCAATTGCCACATTAATCCAAATTAGGACTTATAAGTATTATACTGAAGATTGACTGGCACACATATGCAGGGATGTACATACATTATGGGCACAGTAAAGTCTAAGGCACAGTGTTTTACCTGACATTAAAGAATAATATGATTAAAGTGAGACAGGATCAGTGCACCTGGGTAACTGCTAATTTTCCTTATCGGCATTAAAACAAACAATGTACACACACACACACACACACACACACACACACACACACACACACACAAAGGTCGTTGACAAGAAGGCATTATGTGAAATAATTTCCAGTCTATGTTTAATCATATAGAAAG
Source organism: Zingel zingel (assembly GCA_023566125.1). NCBI lineage: Eukaryota > Metazoa > Chordata > Actinopteri > Perciformes > Percidae > Zingel > Zingel zingel. Next base: position 14,955,409 of record CM042335.1, on the reverse strand, counting down.
TGAGTGTGCATGTTGGTGATCTTACCTTTAAAAGTGGACAGAATATCACCAGATGATTACTTCTAGTGGCCTCCAGGCCAAATAGTTTGTCTCCATTAAAGGTGAAAGATGGAAAACTGTTAGCCAGAGGCTGATACAGTTCTCTCACTGCCTACAGTAGCTCAAAGAATGACATAAATAAATAAGAGCAAGCCATACTGTTTGTTTGTCCTACCAGTGATGGTTATGTCTGAGTTGAGACATTTTTGCAACAGAAATACCACACAGTACTTAGACTACTGGTCCCCTCCATACAGCAGTTGATCTTTACTTTAGGGCATAAATATTCGTTTTAATTAAAGAAAACTCATTTTTCAAACATGACAAAGATCCTTAATGCTTTTAGACAACATTAATATTAATACCATCGCGGTGTTATGCGAAGACAAGCATGCTGACATAAAAATAGTTGCTAATTAATGCTTTAATTAACTTAATAAATCACCTAATTTGCATAAGTGGTTATGTTTAATGTATTTTGATGACTATGATGGGACATTACGCAGCTCAAGTACCATTCCCAAAGAGTTGAAAGGCTAAATTATTCAGCCAATACGTTTTCCTCTCTACTTTTCTTCCTTATTTCTGTCAACCTTTCATTTTGTATGTGCAATGTTTATGCCAGTTAATATAATAATTGTATTGTAATTCCCGAAAACATGCTTTATTCAAAACAGATGCAGTAAGACTTCACTCTGACACATGCAGTTGCTCTTGTTTTTCAAACACTGCCATGACGTGTTCCTTGAGAACAGTTTTTCTTAGGGTTCAGTGGCATTACAGTAACCAAGAATGGTGCTTTAGATATAATTGCCTGCTTTTTCTGACTCTGTGGCACTAAAATTCACATGGCACTGCCTTACCCAAGGTTACAGAGTTACAGGATATTATACTTGATGTCAGAGGAAGGAAAATGCTTGGCTCTGAGCCTCTGTCATATCCTCAACTATGCTCTCTTCTTTAATTCTGTTCTTTTCCCTCTGTTTTTTTTTCTCCGTTTTTCCTCGCTTTCTAATTTATTTTGTTCTCTCCAATTTCTCAGTTTATCTTCTCTTCGTTTTTGGCCATCATCCTCTCCTCTTTTCTCTCATCCCTCTTATCCTCCTTAACCGGGTCGGCCCCTTCCTTTGCCTCCCCTCGTCTCCTCACATCTCCACCCCTCTATCCTTCGAGCGTCTGCTTTTAGAAGCAGCCTCCTGAACCCAAAGCCTATTTTACGGGGAGTAGTTTCTCACTCCTGACGCTGCGCTTAAAGAAATTAGTAAGTGACTGACACGAGACATCCGCAAATTGAATTTCTCAAGAGGGAAGACAGACGGACACTCACACAAACACACACATGCACATACACAAGGCTATAAAGTCATGCTCTTTTCTCTGCATGAACAGGGGCCAAATGGATATACTAATGAGACAGTAGTCAATTATGGGGCGTTCCACCCTGAAGCATCCTGGTGTTTGATAACTGTGGAGGGAAAAGAGCATTCTGTGTTCCCTTTATTAGTTTTGTAATCTTCACTTCCTAACCAATTTTATAACTCTACTGAATTGTTCCAAACTGGGTAACAGCATTTCTTAGCTCATTGCATCCTTGTCACCATTTTGCAAATGTCATGTTTTCTCCCACATTTCTTTTATTGGTATGAATAAATACTTTTTTTACTTTGCTTTTTCATTACAATCTGCAGTGTTGCAAAACCTTTTTGACCTTTTTAAAAAAAGTGTTATGATGCTGCTTACACATCAGGTGTATTATTTAGTCTCTCTGAAATGTTTCACATAGCTGTAGAAAAAAAATCTTTTTAATACTTGTAGTGTGAATTAATACTCACAGCATGCGTTTTAGAAGCTTGTACATACTGTCACCTCTTTATTTTAAAGTGTGTGATGTATTAGACATATGCCTTTTACCACTTTAATCAAAGAGCAGCCTGTGCTGTCTGTACCATAGACTGTAAAAATAGTGGATATAGCAGCAGTGACATCACCTGTTGGTTTGTGGACGTTTTGAAGCTTGCAGTTTGGCTATTTGGCCATCGCCATCTTGGATTTTTGAAACTGGACATGACGATTTTTGACGAGAAGGTGGAGCTGGGGAGGATGACGCGGCCAAGCCAGTGTTGCTTATGGTTGCAATAGCGCTGCGCAAAGCTAAATGCTTAACTCAATATAGACTTCTATAAAACTGACTTATTTTTGCAACCAATGGAGTCGCCCCCTGCTGGAAATTAGATACAATGCAGGTGTAAGGCACTTCCACATTGGCTTCCCTTTTCAGAACCAGAAGCTTCGTCCATTATTTTTACAGTCTATGATATGGTCTGTACATGTACATCGTGCACTTTTGTGTACGTGCATAAAGTGCACATCTACCATGGTGGGTACCATGTCCTTGACTTGTGAGCAGTAGTGTTTGACACGCATGCATGTTATCTTTGAAGGTCCTCTATATGGGGCTCTAAGTATGTGTTGCAGTGTTTTACAGTTTGTTTTTTTACAGTTAAGGGAAATACCTCAGGGAGAAATAGCAGCAGGTGTTTAATAGATAAGCACATTTACCTGGTGTGAATTTGAAAGAATCTCTATATTGTTTTTGGCAACTGTTGTTGCAGCCTCAGAATATTAATATATATATATATATATATATATATATATATATATATATATATATATATATATATATATATATATATATATATATATATATATATTTTTTTTTTTTTTTATTTATTTTTTTTTATTTTTTTTTTTTTTACGTCTAAGCATTTTGGCTGATTTCCAGCCTTCTTCTTCTGAATGCAGATAGATCCCTTAAATGTGTTGGAATGTTCTGTGGCCTGCGAGCCATCCGTGCCAGTCAGATCAGTCAGGTGCAGGTCGCAGAGAGCTGGTGCTGGTCTTCCAGTGTGTATTGTGAGAGAATCTCTTTGGGCACAGCAGGGGGGCTGTGATAGAGTGCCAGCAGGACTGCTGCGGATTATTGCTGCTGTTCCAGATCCTGAGGGGTTATGAGAGATATAGCTTTTGTTTATACTACAAATTAAAACCACACAGCATAGTTGCTTTCAGGGAAAAAATAAAATGTGGTCAGACATTGTTATCGTGGATTTAGGCTATGGGTGTGTGTGATAGCTTTAGGATGTACAGATGTATGACCACATCTATGCTTTGTTTGCCAAGTTCTTGTCTCTGTTTGACGCCACCTCATTAATCTTGGTCTGTGTCTTCCTCTGTTATTCACCGCAGCTGCAACACAGCATTCTGAATGATACAATGATACATTGCTGGTCATGGCTTTAGAGCAACATTAAGGATAAACAGGGTGTGTTGGCCAAATTTGAAGCACGCCTCCTGACAGGATACATTTCCTCTTACTCTTATTTAGCAAACTAATATTCATTTAATAAGCAAATTAGTATACTACAATGTCTAGATGAACATATACACAGTGTTAATCAAAGTAACACACGGGAGCTGCCCAGTGCAGCTGCTAATTTTGGGGATACAGGAGGCTGAAGTGGTTACTTCAATCAATAAATTTTTTTATTACTTGAAATCATATAAAAATACAATTTCAGTGAAATGTAATATGACAGTTCTTTCAATGTATGCATTAAAAATAGTAATAATAAATATGTGTGTGTGTGTGTGTGTGTGTGTGTGTGTGTGTGTGTACGTGTGTGTGTGGGGAGTTATAGGCAGCGTCCTCATTTAAAATCTGGTGGCCTAAGGGTAGAAGCTCCTCCTGAGCCTCTCAGCGCTGGCCTGATGTATCTGGTACCTTCTTTTCGACCTCAACAGAGAGAAAAGGCTGTTACCTGCGTGGTTTGGATCTTTAATGATTCTCCTAGCCTTTTTTCTTGCAGAGCCTGGTGTAAATATCCTTTAGGCAGGCTAGGGCACCGCCTATTGTATGTTCAGCCGAACGAACAACTCTTCGCAGGGCCTTGCAATCTTGTTCGGTGTATTTGTTTAATACTTACAGTACATGCATTTAATTAAAAAAAAAGGTTAATTGCAGGCAGAGGTGAGAGATAACATAGTTGTTTGATTTAGTAGAAATTTAGATGCAGACAAACGTTTTCAGTTTCAATGTATGTATCGTATAGTTAAACTGGGAAAACTACCCGTCCGTGGTTTAAATAGAATAGCAGAGCAACCACCCGGTTAGCTCTCACTGCCTAGCAAACAGCCATCTATCCAGCCATCCATCGTTCCATGCATTGCTCCGTTGGTTCTGCCAAAATGTCGGAAAGGCTGCATTTCTTTTACATTCATATGCTATCCACAGCACACAAAGTGCTGCCAGCCTGCCAGCTGCAGCTGGCTCCATTTCCCATCTTCTCTCCCCCTTGCCATCTCTCTCTCTCTCTCTCTCTGTTCACTCACTGAGTCTGTCTGTCTGCCTTCCCCTCCTCTGGAAAGACATCAGACAGGTGTGGCAGGAGAAGAGACAGATGGCAAGGATGACAGAAGAAACTTTTGGGGGAGGAAATGAAAATCAGAAGATGTAAAGAAAAGGATGAATCCAGCGCAAGCACGCATACACGCGCGCACACACGCACACACACACACACACACACACACACACACACAGAGTGCATATTACCTTTATAATAAGCCTTTTTCAAGTTTTGGCCTTGAGGCTAATAGGCATGCTGGAGAGTGAGACAGCTTATAACATCACGATGATGGAGGTGTCATTGAGCGACAGTGTTTTATGAGTGACCTGTGTGCTTTTGGCATAGATTGAATTCAAGGCTCATCTCATCTTCTATATCGGACAGTGCATGTACACTGTGATAACGCCTGTAGATGTACACACACACACACACAGTATACAGCATGAGGACAGATTTGTACATTTACTGTAGAATACACACACGTCTACCATATATCCATGGAACTGCATTTGTGCAAATGATTTAGCATGCTCACACTCACACACACCATATGCACTCAGTTTTGTCCTAACCTTGTCCTTGTTTCAGTCAAGGCCCAGTGCTACCTCTGGACAGGCCATTGACTCTTGTATCTCATAAATGTACTGTATATAGTAAAACCTATATGTCCTCTAGTCTAGTCTATTGCAGCCTTAGCACCAGTATTAAGGCTAATGGACCTTGTGGATAAGCTCTAAAACATGAGGACTGATGAAGGTTCATGACTTTAAAAGTGATATAACCAGGCACTGGCCAGGTCTGTTGTTCCTCGTCAAGGATGATATCGTTGTTAAGTCTGATGTCTACTTCTACAGAAGGTCAGAATGGATCATAAGAATCCATCTTTTCTTGTTTATTGTCGCCTTCACACACTCTTTCACCTCTTTTCCCTCCATTCTTGGAAACTGCTGTGCATCTCTCTGTTTCTGTTCCCTCTCAAATTCTCTTCTGTATTCACTTCATTAATGTCCAACTCTCTCCCATTTGGAATAGTAAAAGAATCCATAATGAAGTTTTATTTTGTGCTTTTGTTTCTTTTGCTGGAATTAGGGTATTTCCTCCAAACGCTGTTCCCGCCCTCCCAGCGTTCCTTCCAGGGCTGCATGCAAGCGATCTTGGTGGACGACCAGCCAGCTGATTTGCATGCTGTGGAAAAGGGCACTATGGGAGCTTTTGAGAATGTCAGCCTAGACATGTGTGCAATCATAGACAGGTAAGAGTTATAATTCCACACATTCATTTATAAATGAAAACACACATTCTGTCATTATGTGAAGAACTAAAACAATGTGTCCTAGGTGTCATAAATCAAATGGTTAAATTGGAAGAGTCATATAAACGGAGTTCTTACCCAGAGATGTATGACTCAGGGCACTGGGTGTTGCGTGTGTAACTGCACAAGAAAATGTTTGTATGGCTGTGTGCTTGTCATACTGATAAATGGATATAATGAATGCGGTGGGTTTACAGTGTAAGAGGATGTGTGTAAACAGTACATTTATTTCATTTTAAACTGAAAGAAAAGAATAGGTTGCATCCCTGGAAAACACTGCATGATCTTAATCAAACATCAAAAGTGAGCTATGCATTTCTCTATTTTACAGTATATAGTATAAAAAAAACTGGAGATTCTGCACAGCACATCCCAATGTTGGCTCACTGGAACACATCGGGTCGGATTTGCCATATATGGAATCATCCATGCCTTGGGCTAAATTCTGATTCCTGTGTGCAAAACATTTAAACATTGTGGGCTGGTATAACCTTCAGACATGCAATGGATATAACGCATGAGTCGCACCGTTAAGGTAAATGGTACTAGGAAGCTACATTTTGGAGTTGACCTTTCACTGACCTCTGCATTTTCACAGAACTGAGCGATTTGTTTACAGGTTAGGTTTGTCAATAACACTTACCTTCATCAATATCCCTGCCCAGAGAAGTAGACACCAACTGCCACTGCTTGATTTAGATCAATTTTGCCCTCGCTTCAAAAGAGGTCTGGCTTGCAGGGATACTTACATTTGGATCACCGCTTCGACGATGTTCACGCTAACACACATTTAAAAAAACTGCGTATGTGCATTTCAGGTCATTTTCAAAAAGGTTCACAGTCCATATTGAAACACCAAAACAATTATAAGTTACATTTTGCCATCTCATTCTCCATTTGATCTCTTATTCAGTTATTTGTCTATATGGCTGGAGTCATAATAGAGATGGTCTATTCGACAGGCTTTGTTGTCAGATTACTTTGTTATTATAGAATGGTGATTTGATCGTGAAACTTTACTCTAGAGTTTTTCAAAAACCTTGGTTTTCACATTATGAAAACGATCTAGTTTCTGTATTATTTTTCTGTATTCAGTTTTCATGCCTGTGCCTGTGGACTATGGACTTGCTGTCATTTGTTTTGCCTTTTAATATGAGCTAATGTGGTATGAAATTATTATTATTGCAGATTGTGGTGCATTAGTGCTGCTGATAGTTGCTAGCAGCAGGATGACTGTGGTCAGATTTTTCGAACAAACTCTTGTGATGTCCACAACAGTTTCCTACCCTTGCTTTTCCCTATCTCTATTACTTCAAATGTTGTGAATCAGCCCCACAGTACTCGAGGTGGGGCCTGTCCTGCCATGGAAGATAAATGGGTTCAGTGTTACCATCTAACTAATCAGAATGTCTTTGACGGCAGTTCAATAGCTCTGTCTGACCTCCTTTTGATCAATGTCGTTCCGCTGTGGGATTCGGTGTAGGCTGAGATGGTGGAAGAAACAAAACGCGCACATATGTCTGCACAGACACACACTAATGCTGACACATGGGGGCCAGGCATGCAAATTCCTATTCCATATTGCATAATGCCAGTCATTCTGTGAGGATACTGCAACAACACCCACATCAAAGCATAAACACACTCTAGAGGTGCTCCATTATCTTTGTAGAACCTGCTTTTTTCTCATACAAAGCCCAGAGCATATGTAGTCAGTGTACTTCATTGCTCACAGCTTGCCGAGCATATCTTTTGTGATTGTCTGTGCTCCTTAATCGCAGCCCATTGTGAAGGCACAATGCCATTTTAACTGCACTTGTTAACCTGCTAAAGTTATGAAACATGTCACATACTTGGATCACCGCTATATGATTATTTTTTTTCTCACCTGCAGTACATGCAATAGCATGTTAAGAAAGTCATGATTTGATGCAATTTGAATACCAATACATGGGCTCAGCACTCATTTTTATATCAAGTCCCTTCTGAGGCAGCTATGTATCTCCCTCATTCTAAACATATAGACAATACTTAAGAAACAACCAGCACTTTATTGCTTTTCTAACGCTTGTAACCTTTGTTGTACTTCCCTACTTTTTTAGAAAGTAAGAAAGTACAAACGTAGGCTAATGTGGGTTGACAGCTTACAAAACACACTTTATTTACACATGAAAAATATGTAAGTGCATATGAGTGCTAATATACAGAGATACTATTTACAATTAAGGGGTTTTCACACCACTACACGATAACTCACTGCCTCCAGTCATTTCAATTAGGGAAGGTGGCAGAGGGGAAGCAGTTTCCATTATGGCAGTAGGGGTACGAAATGGTTTACTCCCACGTGAGTGTGCACAGGTTACGCTCTGCTGCACAAAGTCACCATGCTGAACTTCTGGCAGTAACTGCCTGGCTTTAAAAAATCTTTGCTTTTTTGGGGAACGCTCTTGCAGGTAGACAGTTGTCAGGGCGGTTGTGTGCAAGCAGCTTTCTAGACGCTCCACTGTCAGTGAACTCACAAGCCCACTGTTGTATGTCAGCTTCTTAGCTACTGGAGGTATGACAACGGTGATCGTCTTGTCCCTCCAGCTGCTTAACCGCCCAATTCCCTACATGACTAAAGAAGAATTCCGCATTTTAACGGACCCCCGCAGCTCTTATGAGTCAGTGTTTGTTTTCCATCCAGCTGCTTTCCTCTTCCTTTTTCATAATCATCACTCATTCAAATAATCAGACTCAGATATTGTAATCACATAACTTTTGCGTAAGTACATGTGTGCGAGTTTGTGTTTGGAAACCCCAGCTCTGAGACTACAGTGCCTCGGGCTCTCTATCCCTAGACCTACAGGCAGATCAATCTGCAGAACTTTGATGTATTCAGGATTTGAGATGGTGTTGAAATTTCAACAACAAAAAACAGTGATGTCTTAACGCTATATGCTCAATGCTGTATGATGCGGACACAGTTTACTTGCATTTCACTCCTAATGCCATCCTTTTTGAAATCAGGATACTGAATTGTGACAATACAATTATTCCTCCTCTTTTGTTTAACAAACACAAACTTGTGCATTACAACCATTATCTGCATGGACATTTAGCAGCATGAACCCCAATTATGTCACCTTCTGTGTTCCATGATCACTTAAAGGGATATTTCACCGCTGGAAAGCTGAATATATCTTTAAATTGGGTCACTTATGTAGTATAAATGTGAAAAAAAAATTGAAATTGGTGCCTTCTAGGCCGAGAAAAGCCAGGAAATGTGTTTTTGGCTCATGTGGATGTAAGACACCAAATCCCAGAATGCACTTGCTTCGCTGCTCTGAGTACACTCCTAAGCCACACCTACCGTTTACAGACAGACAGTGAGACGGTCAACTCAATTCAATTGTGTTTTATTGTCATTTCAACCATATACATTTAACAACATTTCACCGTGGCTCTAGTGGTTACACAATTCAAATATATAAAAACGACATTATATAGAAACGATATACGAAACACATTATGTGCTCCGTAAAGTTCAGCAAACACATACTAGCACTAGCGCTTGGTAGGCTGTAAAACACATTGGAGACGAGACAGCAGGGCTCATATTTCAGATACTGCAAGGTTATACATTGTTTGTCGGGCTATTTCGTTATTAAATTCACTTCTGATACTTTTTTAAGCGAGAAATCAACTATATAAAGCTCAAATATGGGCCGTTTTATGAAAATGTATGGCTAATTGCAAATTTGGTAAGACGTGTCGGACTTTAGGAGCTCCACACAGTTTAACGAGAAAACGGCAACATGTATACCCAGTGAAAGTCACCATTTCTCGGTTACTGGACGACAGGGGCTCGGGAGCTGCAAGCTAGGCTAGCTATGTGTCCCATTTAATCCTATGGGAAAAGATCGTTGCTGCACTTGCGGCATAACTTTCGTATATTTATAACATATACCCCAAGATCTTATAAAGCTAACAATGGTGTCCGATTTCAATTCAATTCATTTTTGTGAACATTAGGGGTCTCGTTAACTGCAACTGTCCCTCCAATCCAATGTGTACAGGTAGCAGCTAGTTAGCTTCATTTTCGGCATAACGTTCGTATATTTACAGTTTGAATTTCGTCACGCCACTTACAAAACATATACCCCAATGTCTTATAAAGATAACAATGGTGTCCGATTTCAGTTTAATGCATTTTTGTGAACATTAGGGGTTTCGTTACCTGCGACTGTCCCTCCAATCCTGTGTACAGGTAGCGACTAGTTAGCTTCATTTTCGGCATAATTCTGAGTATATTTACAGTTTGAATTTCGTCACGCCACTTGGTAGGCTGTAAGTTTGTAAGTGTGAGTTTCGTTGGTTGGATGTAGTCCAGTTTGTTGTCTAATGAGCGGACAACAAACACGATTTTGCCACCCGCAAACTCGTTCAACGTCCCCCGCTGACGATGTCCCTTTACCGGCCAGAGGCTTCGAGCAACAGCGCTGGTCTCCATAGCCGGCGGGCGAAGCTGTGTCGAGTATTCCGTCTGTAATAAAGTGTCCTGCATATTCTGCGATCTGTACCAATGTATCCCGGTGGTACACGTGTGCGGTAGTTTGAATGCACATAATTGTTGTTCTAAAATTCCCTTCGGGATGAATAAATCTATCTATCTAAAGTTTTGATGCTGAGAAGCCACGCTGCACGAGGATTGAAGATGGCTGACACTCATTTTGTTTCGTGAAATTTTGGAGAATGTCGGCAGTCCAACCCCCTATGGGCGGGTTGACAACATGCGGAAGTAGGTCCTACTACTGGCTGTAGTCCATAGCCTCTGGGCAAAAAAGCCTCTTATGACGCAAAATGACGATTTTTGCGTCATAAGAGGCTTTTTTCCAGACCCTTAATACAGAGATCTCCCCTCTCAGGGGGACATGAGGGAGGGAAGCACGGTCATTCAAAAATACTACCGGGTTTCTAATGATACAAAGCTGAATGCTAAATCGGTGAAGTATCCCTTTAAATTGTTTCAATATTGGCAGACAAGCAATTTATTTGTTTTCTTTGACATATTTTTTTGTGTCTGCTGTCACACAATGTATTGAGTATAAAAAAGTGATTTATTGCAGCTCATAATTGCTTCCTGTTAACCAAAGTGACCAGTAATTCCTGTGCTTCACTGACACATTCAATCAACGGCTCTAATTATCAGTAAAAGTGTAGTCAGTTATTGACATCCAAAATAAGCAATCACATCTCATCCTTGTGCCGACATGTGTCACATTTTTTTCTCTTCCACACTTTTTAACTCAACAGCGACGTTTCAGATGTATCCACTCTGAAAACATTGTTTGATGTCGAAATAAAAAAAGTCTTTCTTAATACAAACAAAGGGCCAAAACAGAGAGAAAAGGATATGCATTCACAGTGAGTAAGCAACCAGCTGGCTACTTATCCATGTCATAATAGCTGAAGGTGGCAGGGGAGCTCTCTGATTGCTATATTTAATCAATTGACATATTAACACTAGTGCTGTCAAACGATTAAAATATTTAATCGCCATTAATCGCATTAATGGCATAGTTAACTTGTAATTAATCGCAATTAATCGCACATTTTTATCTATTCTAAATGTCCCTAGATTTCTTTTTGTCCAATTATTTTTTCTCATTTTAATGCTCTTATCAACATGGAAAAGTGGATCGGCTTGCTTTGTGCTTTTGTCGCTTGGCTTTGATGAGGGGGCGGAGAATTCTCATCAGCTGTGTGCTTGGCCATCAAGTGGTATTTCAGCCTGGACGTGCTGCGATGATAGCTCAGTTCACAACGACAAAACACACAGATCACTTTTGTCTTGTCAATGGAACCATTTGGCAACTTTTTAAAAGTAAACTTTCCATTCAGAATCTTATTGGCATCCATTTCGGCGTCTCGCGCTCGCCATCCACTCAAAACGTAACATTGGCCTACTACTCTTTGGCCGGCTCGCAAGCCCAAACAAGTGTGTGCCTGTTGTTTTGTTTCCGGTCTAGCTAGATTTGGTGTGGTGTTGTAGTTTTTCTAACGTTACTAGTTGTTGCAACAGCATGTGAAAAAAACTACAAAGTTTGCAATGCCAAAAATAACGTTAATCTCGCGATAAAAAAATGTACGCCGTTAAAATGGGTTTGCGTTAATAGCGCGTTTAACTGACAGCACTAATTAACACTCATCATTGGGTATAATAAAAGCACTTCTCAATGTATGAGGTTAAATTAACGAGTAATTATTCACACTGGTCATACTGTATCCTACAGTACCGTTGTTTTACACAAAATTCAGGAATATTAGGATACTCTGATCCATTCGGTGCCACAGAGGGAGACACAGGATTATTCTGTATGTTTCACCCAATACGATCCTCAATACCACATGCATGTTTTGTGTTAACCAGTCAATATACAATATTTAACATACAGTAATTGACCCATTAGACACACTGATGGTCAAAGGTATTTCTTTTTTAACTAGAATTATCTAAATGTCTCACATATGTGACAGATGTTTAGCAGACATAATAGTTTCCCTTCTTTAAAAGGCATTGCTTGTCATGCAAATGTTTAAAAGTACTCTACCTCATTCTTTCTCCAGATGTATGCCTAATCACTGTGAACACGGCGGCCGGTGTAAACAGACGTGGGACAGTTTCAGCTGTACATGTGACGGAACAGGATACACTGGAGCCACCTGCCACACTTGTAAGTATGCGAGTGTGTGTGTGTTTGTGTATGCTGTTGTGTGTTATTGCATTGCATTGTATTATCTGTTTTTTCCCCTCTCACTTGAACGCCACTGTGTTCTGTTCCTTCTGTGTTTGTGTGATTTGGCCTTCCTCTGTTCGTTTGCCTTTGAGTGATTACGCTGTTTCTTCTTCCAAAGCCACAATCCTCAGCAGAGGGACAGATGAACTTTTGAAGTGTTCAGAGGCCAGGCTTTTCTAACTGCTTTATGTGTTTTTTTCTGGTCTGAGAAGAGGTAACTCGACCAAAAGCACCAGCGCACAAAGAGAACAGAGTCAGAAAGAGAGAAAAGGCCAAGAGGTTGTTTTTTTTTTAAAGGCTTACAAATTTGAGAATGCCATCCCACCTCCCATGTGCCTCAAATATTGTTCTCTTTGAGAGGATGAGAGGGAAACGGTTTGGCAATATTGTGTATGGTCAACATAAAAGAAACAGAAAAATAAAGTGAGCGAAAAAGACAAGATATGGCGTCACAGAGGGACAGATCAGTTTGAACATCGGAAAGGAAATAGAGTATGGACAATAAAAACAAAAATATGTTGTGTTTTTTTAAACACAGGAAGTCTAGTAAGAGATGTCTTTGTGTGACAACATATCTATCTGTCTATGTGTTTGATCAATATTTATGAAGGACTAATTCACTAATAAGAGATGGCTGAAGGTACAGCAGTAACCTGGAGATGGTGGGTCGAATCAGGGGACCAGCCAAGAAAATGTGGGTTAGGAGATTGGATAAATAATGTATTCTGTTTAAAATATGTGTTGTGGGAGTTGCCCAACGTCCCTTTGAGCCCTTAACTATTAGTTTATTAATCCATTAGCAGATTGACAGAAGATATGCAAGAATTTTGATTTATGTCATTTGTTAGGCAAACATGTCAAATATTTGCCTATTCTGAAATGTGAGGATTTAGCTGTTTCACTGCTTTAAAGTGATGGTTCGGAGTAATTTCACCCTAGGCTGCTTTGCACCTTGACCTCGAGCCAAACAACCCCCCATACGCTTTTTTCCCTTGTTATAACGTTGGTCGAGTTAGCGTTATCAGCTGGTTAGATTAGTGCAGGCGCTAATGGATCCATGTTTGTATCTCATAAATTACCCCACTTATAATGCCCAGAATTATACCAAACTTCTACAGTAGTACAAATAGTTTCTGTACTTATAAAACGAGGCATTAGAAAGTTTGTAACTACACCAGAAGTATATTTAAATAACAATTGCCTGATGGAAACTCCTCTTGGCTGCTACCACGGGAGATCCCGCAAGATCACGCACAGAGCACAACATCTATTGCTTTTAAACCGCAGCCGGGATGTATACAACTGTGTGGCATCTTTACCAGTAGTCTCTTCCGGCAATAGATGTTGTGCTCTGTGCGTGATCTCGCATGATCTCGCGGGTGGACATGGATCCATTAGCGCCTGTACTAAGCTAACCAGCTGACAACGCTAACTCGACCAACGTTATAGGGAAAAAAGCTTATGAGGTGTTGTTTGGCTTGAGGTCTAGGTGCAAAGCAGCCTAGGGTGAAATTACTCTGAACCATCACTTTAACTGCTTCATATCACTGCAAATGGGTTTAGACAGTTGTTTCGACAAAACAACTTGATATCTTTGTTTCGACAAAACAAAGACATCACCTTTTGCTCTGGGAAATTGCGAATGCCATTTTTTTTACTATTTGCGGACAGGTCCTAGCTTAAAAGTTTAATGAATTAGTCAAAAAATAATCAACAGATTAGTCAATAATCAAAGTAATTGTTGGTTGCACCCCTAGGTTAATACACATTGTCCGCTGATGTTAACAGATAAAAATGTTGTGGCATCTTCAAAATAATGGGCTTTGGTTGGTTTCCCAGTTATAGGCTATGAGCTACTGATATCCTCACTGATAGTACTTCAATTTGGAATTAGGTTCATGTCCATCCGTTCTAGTTAAGGTTACAGTGAAGCGTAGGTGTAATAAGGTGTTTTTATAAGGTACACTGCTTTTATCTAGGTATTTTATGCATTTTACTCTGAAAATAAATTGGCTAAATGTTTTTTTTTTTTTTAATTTAATTACATGGTAATCACATTTCCTCTCGAGCAATGTCTCTTACTATCTTTGTTGGCCTCTGAATCTGTTTTTTGTGTCCCACCACTGTGAAACAAACCTGGGAGAAGTGCTGGTTATTCAGCTTCCACTATGTTACATCATTTGACCAATGGCTCTGAACCAGAAGCAGTGTCTCAACAATCCTGTTGAGTTCTCTGCAGATCCTTGAGAGATGGTTCAGCAGGGTTAGGTCCTCCCAACAGTGGTTTCGTTGAAGAGCACGTCCTCTCAGTAAGCAACTGCATCACGAAACTCCTGGATGAACAGAGGAATATCAAAGAGAAAAAGGATTTAATGAGAAAAGAGAAAAGGACGAAAGAAAGGAGGGTAGAGAACTAATAACGAGCTAGGACTAAGCAAGGAAAGAGAAGAGAACAGGAAGAGAAAAAAGATAAGAGTTTTTTGTTTTAAACTCTGGTAAGTTTTAAGCCTGTGAACGGTCTCGCCTCAATCAAGAAAGTTTCACTCTGAGTCGCACTCTCACATTTCTCTTTGAAGTGCAATTCTTCCTCCCTTCCTCCTCTGTCTTTCTTTCTGTGTGTAGATCAGCGCAAACACAACATCAATATGTTGTCAGATGGATTGCTAGAGTGTGTGGAACAAAACACCACTTCTTGACAGACACTGAATAGAGACTGGCAACCACATGAAATTGCCTTCTGAAAGGAGGGAAAAAAGAAACTATGGACATTGATGTGCTATTTCAGATCCATCCCAAAATTCTACAATGTTTATAAAATATATATTACGGTGTGGATTTGCAGGCTGTCTTTGGAGAAGTGTATCGTCTTTATTGTCAAACTGTGGGCAGCAAATGGTGGTAGTTTATCATTAATTGCGCTGTGATTCCTAACCCTAACCCAAGATTGCGAAAAAATAGCTTTGACTGGGTTACTGTATTGACCTCCACTCCAGTGTCCCCTCATGACGGAAAATGATCCTGCCATGCAAATCTCTCTTTAAAACACTTTTATGTTTACCAGAGGATCAATCCCTCTGATGTTAGATTAAAACATGGCCTTACCACTGCCACCACCCTCAGGCCAACCTTTACTGTACATGTTTTACCCCACTTATTGTAAACATGGTTGAATAGCAAGTTGTCTCTTCAATTTTCATCCACCCAACAGCAGTGCTGTTTGAAATCATTCTAATAAAATGTGCATATTTTCCAAGATCAACATATATCTTAACATGTCACAATATGAAATAAGCAAACTGATGCGTTTCACTGTTATACATTACACAAGACCAAACAAAGAGTTTTGTTATACACGTTTAGTTCATTTTCATTTTTAAGTTTGCTCATGAATCATCCAACCTTTAACCCTGTAAACAATATCATAAAAGCTATGTCCAACATTTGATTTGATTTATTATGTTTTGGTTTGATGTGTGATATGCGTAACAACCTCGGTGGCTATGAATTATTTAGTCTTGTTTCCTCTTGTTTCCACCAACTGCTCATTTGTCCCCTTATTTCTCTTTGCCCCTACCCCACCTGCAGCTATCTATGAGCCATCATGTGAAGCTTATAAGCATCTGGGCAGGTCCTCTGACACCTACTGGATCGACCCTGACGGCAGCGGACCCCTTGGCCCCTTCAAAGTCAATTGCAACATGACAGGTGTGTGTGGGAGAGCCACCTGAAATCACTGTGTGCTTTCATCTGTGCTACATCTACTCTGTGTGTGTGTGTGTGTGTGTGTGTGTACGCGTGTGCGCATGTGCGCGTGTGCAGGTGTGCATGTGTATGTGTGTGTCCGTCTAGCCCCCAGTGACCTGTGAGGAAAGAAAACTCTCCATCCTTCCTCATTCTTAACCTCAGACAGCAGCACTCTTAACCTGCTATACCTGGGGTTTCCATGGTGATGCGGTCACAGCTACTGACATTTAACCACGACACACACAGATACACATACAGTACACACACACTGCAAGCACATTTGAAACGGACTTATTATGATAACCGCAAACCTAAGAGTGCTCCAACGGTCTGAATGACACTTCTGTCACTCACTCACACACACACACACACACACACACACACACACACACACACACACACACGCACACACCAACACACACACATACACAGAGTGGAATAAGTAAATCGTCTGGAACAGCAGAGCACGCAGAGCAAAGGCGAGACTTTTAATGAAATGTCACTGCACTCCGCTGGCTAGCCCCTTAGTCACGCTGAATAGCACACTCTCACATACCTCAGAAATGTTAAAAGTTTCTCTTTCTCCCACACATACACACACCTCAGAGACGTGAAATACTCACACACATTCCCTGACTGACAGTGAATGAACAGCGAGATGTCTGAGTGACTGGCTCATGCTTTAGCAGCACAGAAGTGTCTATTAAACCCTGCAGTCTCAAAGCTGTAACTTAGATTACACAGAAAGAACTTCACTGCTATGACTGTCTGTGTGTGTGTGTGTGTGTGTGTGTGTGTGTGTGTGTGTGTGTGTGTGTGTGTGTGTGTGTGTGTGTGTGTGTGTGTGCTTTACTATAGTCGTGAGGTCCAAAAACCGGGGAATACAGTATACTTGTGGGGTCTGCACAGCCTTGTGGGGCCCAAAATGCTGGACCCCACAAGGTTAAAGGGCTGTTTGAGGGTTAAGACTTGGTTTTAGGATTAGGGTTAGAATTAAGTTATGGTTAGGGTTAGGGTAAGGGTTAAGGTTAGGCATTTAGTTGTAATGGTTAAGGTTAGGGTAAGGGGCTAGGGAATGCATTATGTCAATGACAGGTCTCCACAAAGATAGGGAAACAAACGTGTGTGTGTGTGTGTGTGTGTGTGTGTGTGTGTGTGTGTGTGTGTGTGTGTGTGTGTGTGTGTGTGTGTGTGTGTGTGTGTGTGTGTGCGTGCATTAATATGTCAGCATGTGGGTAAATCTACTGTTTATGTACATGTGTGTAATCTGTGTATACTTACTTCAACAAATAATTTACTACAACAAACTGTGTATTCTTGCAGTTGAAGAATGGTTCTTAACATGCTAACATGTTTGTGTGTGTAGAGGACAAAGTGTGGACAACAGTAATGAACAACCTGCCACCCAAAACTGTTGTGACTGGCTCCAGTAGAGAGAGACGCACCGTCTTACAGGTTAACTACAGTGCCTCTATGGACCAGGTAACACACACACACACACACACACACACACACACACACACACACACACACACACACACACACAGTAGCATATATTATGTATAGGTAGTCCTGTGTTGCAACATTTGAGTTTACATTTTCTAAAATCCAATACAAAAACTGGTAAAAATGTATGCCTGCCACCATACACTGATTTCCAGTGAAGGTGATGTGTTATTATATGAAAATACATTGTAGAAATAAAGGTATATTGTATAATATGTGTACATTATGAGGTTAAAAAAAAGGTTTTTAGGTATTTGAAATTGTAGCCATCGGGCTCTTATTTTCATATGCAGAGACTCCATATCTACATCCACAAAATATGATTTCATATTGGATGGGAAACTCGCAGTCAACACAGTTAACTTTATATATATGTATTTATATTTACATATATATATATAATGATATCCCAGACATTTTCCCCGTCACTTGGCCCAAAACTCCTAAGTTTGGTCTGGGTTCTGTTCTGGGCCTCACCAAAACCTCACCATGTCTTAGCTCCATCTTTACTTTATCTTTTGTAAATGTGTGCTAATCAACTAAATCCGTTCAGGTGTGTGTGTGTGTGTGTGTGTGTGTGTGTGTGTGTGTGTGTGTGTGTGTGTGTGTGTGTGTGTGTGTGTGTGTGTGGTTGGATTGAGGTTTTCTATATATCCTTATGCTGAGCAAGATAATTGAGTGTAGAAATCAGATGGATATGCGATATATTCTGAAATTTATATTATTGTTAATATTAGTAATTACCCATCTTTCTACAGTCTTGGACAACGAGAGTTAAGTGATTCATTTCTCCCTATATCTTGTGACGGCCATAAATACACAGAATAAACGCATATAACCATGGTTAAAATTATGCTGTCACTGTTTTGACAAACCTACACCATCAGCAGCATCATATTCAGTCCTATGTCGTTCAAAAGCACAATGGTAATCTAACATAACGAGCGCTTCGCCTCATCTCTCTTCCAATTGTCTGCTGTTCTTTGCTACGTACAACTCACACTCCCTGAATCTGCTCTCCCACACCATACCTTGTTCTTTCTTTCTGGTGAGTGGTTCTACAAGTCACATGAAGACAAAAGCCAGCTTTTTCAAGTTATGTTCCCTGACAGCCAGTTGTCACTCTCAGTCAGAGGCAAACTGTGAGTGAATTTTGCAGGTTTCAGCGCTCCAATGAGGAGGGACAGCAGTTTTTTTTTTACCTGCAGTGTGTACAAGACCAGTAGCATATTCATCCTGTAATTATGTTCCCTCTTAATTTGTATGGGTCACTTTTTTCAGCTTCTATAAATCACAGGAAGCTAAATTAAAACAACATTACAGTGCACTTTGTTTCATTTTGCTCAATAATTAGTTTTTACATGGAATTTTCCTGTCTGGCTGAATGAGATCAAATGAAGACATACCCATGCTTGTGTTTCCAGGTGACAGCCATCACCACCAGTGCAGAATACTGTGAGCAGCGAATCGCCTACAGCTGTCGTATGTCCAGACTGCTCAACACTCCAGGTAAGAGCTGAGGAAGGCATCTTTATTCACCACTGACTCACACACAGCACTGAGACAGGCAGGATGTTCTTTTTGTCACATAGTCAGAATTTGATAGGGAATTAATTTTAACAACAACATGCTCTTCTGTGTGGGCGTACTACAGAGGGGAGACAAATTAAACATGGTTTGTACGGTTATGGAAAACCTGGAAAAGTCAATGAATTTGAAATTAGCTATTTCCTGGCCTGGAAAAGTTTTGAGAAAATATTTAAACCGAAAAAGTTTTGAAAAAGTCATGAAAATGATTTACACGAATAACTACAGTATATGTGGTTCATTTCAGATCGGTTGAGATAATCCCTATATTGTTTCATTTGGGTAATATTTTAAGTTAAAGCAGAAACACTCACTTACTGTTACATTACACATGTTCTCTGCGTGAGGTAATGCCCTTTCTCCACAGACCTGAGTTGCAGCTTGAGAAATATATTTGCACTCAGGGAAGTACAGATTTAATAATGTTTGGCTTCTCATGGACAAGTGTACAGCATGGCTTGAAAGAGGATGTGTAAAATGTTGTCTGTGTACAAAACAATTTGACATTTTAAACACGAGTGAGGCAGCACTAGCTAGCCTTTATAAAGGGCCGCAGTCCCAGGCTGCTGCACGCAATCAGCTCTCACTCTCACATTTTCACCCCGCCTACCAGCTTCTCTCTCATCTGCCACCAAACAAAGGGCCATATTGGATGCTTTAGCAAACACGAAGCCTTAACTGCAGATGTACTGTAGGCATTTGAGGTGGCTAATTCACACTATCCCTACAAGACGTGTGAAGAAACATGCCAGCTTTTCCCAGTCATCTTCCCCAACAGCCAGAGAGCAGCTGGATTTGCATGTGGTGAACACAAGTTCATATATATATATGTACATTTGGATTGGCTCCTTACTTTAACAAACTGGCTTTTTCTAAATATCAAAGCAAGGAGCGTGCATCAATATTATCTGATGAAAGTCTAAACCACTACATACAGGCTGAACACATAGAAATGCATGTCAGGCTCTGGGGCGATGCCAGGGTGAAGACTAAATACATTGACTCAGTTTATGAGCCATTCATCAGTTCTGGATCACTGAGAAAATGAAGCTGCTCTTTGAAATCAGACTCATGAATGTGGTCCAAATCTCAATGGACAGACTGAATGTAAATTGGAAAGTGTGATTTGTGATGATCCTCAGAGAGTTAAGGGAGTTTTTGCGACTCAGATGCTCTTCAGATTAACTTTAGGGAATTCACCCCAAAGAGGTCAAGTTTATGTAAGACAAAACCATCCTTTTTCAGAGTGTGGGATATGGTGAAGATTCTACTTGTCGTATCTCATGGACAGGCCAGTTTTGAGATAGCATTTTCCATTAACAAAGAATAGACTGTGGAGAATCAGAAGTTTCTGCCGAACTGAAAAAAAAAAAAATCTCTGCTGGAGATTTAAAAGCAGATTGTTGAGAAGCTTGCAGAAATGAACAAGTAAACTGTGTGGGGGTTGTTTTTGGCAAAGAAAAAACAGGAAAGGCTCTCTTCTATCCATGCTCCTTTAGGTAAATGGTAAAAAGAAGGGATAGTTGGTTTAAAATCCCCCAAGTTCCTACCTGACACTGCTGATATGTGTCAGTGTTACTGCATACTCATCTTGTTATCACTTATTTTCCAATAATTATTGCCTACCACTCATTTATGTTATTCAAGGCTACACAATGGAGTTCCAGGGTTTCAACCCTTTGTTGTTTTCTTTTGCTTTCATCCTGTATTTACGTAGCAATACAGATAATAGGATAGTACTAAAATGGACCAACGGAAATGAATCGGGGCCTGAATAACCTACCTTGGATTACATTCATTAGCATTAGATTAGTTTGACTGTAATGTGCTGGAGCAAGGTCTTGCAGGGTTATCTGTCAGTTTGGCTTGGATTAGTTTAGCTGGCTAGTGAAATAGTTGAATTGGGTCAGGTTTGCCTTGGATTAGATATGTTTGATTTGTGTTATGGTTGGGTTTAGTGGACTTGTGTTTTGAATAGTTTTTATGCAGTAGAGAAGAGCAGAGAGGAGGGCTTGCAGCTATGTTTTACTCTCGTCTGTGACAAAGCTTGATATTGAATCTGTGTGTGTGTGTGTGTGTGTGTGTGTGTGCCTGTGTATGTGCGTGTGCCTGTGCCTGTGTATAGTTTTATTATTCACAGCGCTGCTTTTCACTATGAGAATAACAAGCTTGCTGTCATTTTCAAAACCGCTTTCTGCCTTTTTCCTTCATTTCCTCTGGCCAACTCTCTCTCTCTCTCTCTCTCTCTCTCTCTCTCTCTCTCTCTCTCTCTCTCTCTCTCTCTCTCTTTGACACACACGCACACACACACACACACACACAATACACACAAAGACCCACCTTAGGGATAGCTTCATAAAGATAGACACTCCTGGCCATTAGAGTGAGTGAGAGGAGATAGAAAGAGAATGCGGGAGAGATAGAGGATTTCAGGTTTGTGTATGTGTATGTGCATATGTATGTGTTTGTGTTTGTGTATCCTTGATTGACTGAGTAGGAATGAAGCAATAGGGGGTTAGTAATAGCTGAGTATAAGTGCAGCAGACCAAAACTTAGCCATTAACTTACCATGCACAGAGCAATGGCACCTACACCTAGTAGTAGGACATAGTGTGTGCATTCAGACAAATACACACACCTTATTAATACGCTCTTTTGCATGCTGTTGTGTCACACACACACACACACACACACACACACAACACATCTACACACACACAAACACACACACACACACACACACACACACACACACACACACACACACACACACACACACAAAGACACCCCTCCCACAACCACATATACAGTCCGTCTTTCAGTCAGTCCTTCATTAACTTAATTTACTCCTAATTCACTACCTTGGAAGTTAGGGGAATCCAGTTACCAGTCTAGAATGACTGAGAAAGTAGGACAGGGAGAAATCATTTACCCAAAAATATGCTTTACAAATTAGCTGTCAGCTTTCATCCACTTACACCATCAACAGCATTTTCTCTTTTAACCACAGACGCACACACACACACACACACACACACACACACACACACACACACACACACACACACACACACACACACACACACACACACACATATACATATGGCTATACACACAGACGCACTTGCTAGTCTTCCACTTCCACTCTATTCTCTTCCAGAGCTAATTACACTAGGGTTGGCATTTTAGAGCTAAACGAACCGTTAAATGGGAATTATATTCTGCCACCAGTGTCATCCCTAATTTGGAACTTGGGCAGTAATTGTCCTAATTGTATGACCCCTTCTTCACCTCTTTCACGTATTCTGTCCCTTTACAGCTTATATATATATATATATATATATATTTATATCCATCTATTCTCTCCTCTTACTCCCATTCTTCAGCTCCATCTTTGCCTACATTATTTTCTTCCTTTCTTTTAAAATCTCCGTTTTTCCCCACCCCATCTCTCTGTCTCCATCTTCTCACTCACCCTGTTCAACACTACTTCCATTAGTGTTGGAATAACGGCTTTTAGAGGAGAATTGGCTCCCTTCACTAATGATTTAGAATCATTCCTTTCCGCGTAAACAACCTGTAAACAACCAATGGCACAAACAAGCCATTATGCAGATGCAGACGTGGATAAAAACACACAGCTATCCTTGTCTGAAACATACAATCACAGAGGAGTTTGGATGAAGCATGTGTTAAAGTTAAAGCTGGTGAGTGCTGTACATCTGTAGCCCTGAAAGGTAACGATTGTCCAATGTAAAAGACAAAGCAATTTTCTTCCTTCTTTCCGTTTCCTTGTCACTGTTGCTCTTTCTTCTTTTTTGTAAATGTACACTATGTTTGTTATGTACCTGAAGTCATAGTCCCATCTGTCTGGCTGAGAATTGCAGAATCAGAGTTTTACACTTGACCTTAACCCACGTGTAAAAGTTGGTGATTTTAGCTCTCAGCAACTCTCTCTCAGCTCGGTTCTATTTTCTTGCTTTCTATAATATCTGCTGTTTGTCCATGCCTTCTGGCCAACACATATACGTGCTCCCTGATCAGATGCCACTATTGACAAGATGACATCATTAGTCTGTTTCCATCACAGAACAAACCACTGTTGCAATATCAAATTAGATTTATGATCTGAAAACACTATGGTTAGGGTTTGGTTAGGTTTAGACTAAAAACACTTTAGGTTAGTTTTGGCGAACACCTTTGTGTGGTTACAATTACTACCTTATTAAGGTTAGGGCACCTTTGTCGTGATGGTTACAGTAATAACCCACTTGGGTCAGGTTAGGGAACGACCACAGTCATGGTTTAAAGGAACACGCCGACTTATTGGGAATTTAGCTTATTCACCGTAACCCCCAGAGTTAGATAAGTCCATACCCTTCTCATCTCCGTGCGTGCTGTAACGCTGTCTGACGGCTCCACCGCTAGCTTAGCCTAGCATAGAACATGCAGGTGAATGGTTCCAGTAATCCTACTGCTCCAAATTGTGACAAAAGTGACAAAATAACGCCATCATGTTCCTATTTACATGTTTAACATAACATGAGACACAGCCATCTTCTAACTGTAAACAAACCGGGAACTATATTCTCAGGCGGAAGAATATAGTACTTGGGCGGAATTATGTGCTTTGCAGCAAGCCTGTCAGATAATATAGTTCCTGGTTTGTTTACAGTTAGAAGATGGCTGTGTCTCATGTTATGTTGTTTTTTTGTACACGCTGTGACTCTACAAATCACAACATGTAAATAGGAACATGTTGGTGTTATTTTGTCACTTATTCGGAGCAGTATGATTACTGGAACCATTCACCTGCATGTTCTGTACTGGCTTGATGCCGCTGGAGACAGCCTTACAGCACGCATGGCGATGAGAAGGGTATGTATCGACTAGTCTAACTCTGGGGGTTACGGTGAATAAGCTAAATTCCCAATAAGTCGGCGTGTTCCTTTTAAAGAAGCAAAAAGTTGATTAATGTGGAAATGGGAAACAAACAGAGGCCTCCAGTGTTGAAGCCCTGGTAAATCTAATTCCTATCGATACTGGAATGAATTGAAGCAATGCTGCTGATGAATAGAAGTTCTGTTGAAATAATGACCTTATACTGTAGTACACAATTGCCTGTTTTGATCAGTGTAACTGCAATCGTCTTGCTCTCAGCAGAGCCACCAACAACTTATAAACATATGTAGCATGTTTGCTTACTTAACAAAACTATTAAAACTCCACTTCCATTTTCTCTATTTCTTCCTCACACAGACACTGCCAAATGTATTTTTATATCTGCCCACCCCCACTTTGAGTCCCAGAGCTTTTGTTAGCTTGTGAAAACACATGTTGTTTCTCGTATTTGTCAGATTTGCTTGAAGCGATTGATAGAATCATTTATAGAATCCACGCTAGAGAAGAGAGAAATGTTTCCATCAAATAAATGAGCTCATTAATCCAGTGAATTGTTCTCCGGTAAGTGTCTCATATGTGCACAGTTTAGAGGCAACGCAGATTGAGACGTTTTCTGTTTTAAAAAGCCTTGGCTGAATCACTGGCCAAGCAAACATGTGGCCTTAATGACTAATAGACTTATGTTTTTCATATTCACTATTTTGCAGTTGGTGGACAGGTGCTTGTAACATCAGTCTGTTTACCCAAATGTTTGGCTGTAATGTAACAAAAACAACAATTCTCTAATAACAACATGATTAAAAGAATGACCAATTCCTCAATAATAACATTATGAATGAAAGTTAGACATACAACTTTAACTTATTGACTGGGTGTAGCATTACTTACTCAAACTATTTTTGTCTATAATTGTGCCATCCAATCATGTAATCAAACATGCATCAAAATGATTAGTTAATAGTTTCAAGTGCAAAGTAAAAATTCAGTTACAGCTCATGTTAATGTTTTGTGACAACCTGACCACCCTAAAATGAGATTGCTGATAGTGCTGCATATCCAGCCTTTTTCTCTCCGTTAAGGAAAGCTTTCACTTGCTTTCAGCAAAACGACAACCAATTAATCTGGACTGATGTCATAAAGTTACAATTGTCAATGCATTTTTTTGTCCACAGTCATCTCAAAAGTTATTATAATACTGGTATAATGCCATAATAAGGTGCTATTATTTCAGGATTTCATCACATTATATAATTGTGTTATGTTAGCATATGTATTGGCTGTTAAAATGTTAAAGGCCACTAAAAAGGGAATACAAGTAAGTGATGAGGCAGCTATATACAGTAGATAAATAGTAAGGGAAAAAAATGTACCGAGTGAGGAGAATAAAATGGAGAAAGCTGAAGAGAGAGAAAGTCACACTCTGGACTCCTCTGTGACCAACAATAGACCACTGATCTTGATATCAGGGTGTACAGTAGGGCACTCAGTGAAAACAAATGGACATGGGACAAGTGATACTAAACACTAAAAGCCTAATTTATTGGCTTCATTAAGTTTTCCTCAGCACTGTTTTAATTCATATGTACTGGTCACAGGGTGTGATGTGTTGTAAATGGTTTGACCCATCCATAACGACTGGGGGTTAGAACTTGGTCTTTGGTCTAAATGAGCGTATGCGAGCTAAAGGAGGGCGAGAGAGTGATGGACGCAGTAGGAGAGGGAAGAAACAGGGGTGGCCAGAGATGTGAGATGAGTGTTGTTCCGGATAATGGGGCTGTGTGTATGCATGGCGTTGTTGCAGTCCATTCCTTGGGCACTTCTGGTCTCAATTATTGCCTCACAAGTCACAGCAAGCCAACCACTGCCATATTCCACACACACTCAGTGGTCTTGCATTACACCCTAATGACCTACCTTATCCTGCAGCACTGGTTAACCACTTGTTTATTTTCTTCTTTTGTGTGTGGTTTTTGGTGTTCATCATTAACCTTTACAAAGACAGCAGCAACAGACAACTGCTTCTTTCTCCCTCTTCTCTCTGGCTTTTGCTTAAGTTCTTGTGTCTCTCTGCAAAATAACAGGTACCAACATTGATACACTGCTTTGAGATGTGAACAAGGCCAGCTGACATCCAGCTGAGCTGCAAAAGTCTGTCCCTAATTATGTTTCTTTGGAAAATACTAGTACAGTGCCCGGATTCATGGCGGTGTGCCATGCGCCACCCAATGAGAGCCAGTCAGCAAAAATCTGTGTTAATCAACCACCAGACCCGGACCAAGTACAGAAATGGACTCACATTGGACTCACAAAGGCGGAGTCAGCTTGTTCCGAAATGTGAGTTTGTGTTGCTTTAAAGATAGAGATATAGACGGGCGGGGGTGAGGCCTTTTTATTTAGTGAACTTAACCTAGGCTTTTATTGTGAAGGGTAGAACTGCCTTTTTTATTGAGTTTGCTCTTAATCCTTTACTAATCTACAATGAGTACTGCTGTCTCCTCTGCTGTGTGGGTTTTAATATCAACTCACACCAGAGTTTTTTAAATTTTTTGCGGTTTTTCTGCTGATAAAAAACAAATCAGATTAAGCCGAGGAGGGTGGACCTTGTCATTGGCTTTTAACTGTTTGGGAGTATGTCATTATTCATTTTAATATCCCATTATATTTCATCAATTATCCCTTTTTATTAGTCTATTGTGCCCACACATTGCCCGATTTATGCCACGTCTTTCATTACCCGACTGATGTTCTGGTTACAGTGTCATTAATTTGTGAAGGCACTCGAGGCAAGAAGAAAGGCTTGGGCTGAGAGAGAACGAGAGCTAATATATCGAAAGACAAGAAAAAGAACTATCACCACAGTCCTCGGGCGTCTCTCACGCTCTACCCATCATCCCAGTGTCCACCTTTCTTTTTCCCTTCCTTTTCTGTCCCCCTGTAGACAAAATGCTAATTATCATTAAATTATCTTCTCTATCTTTCCCTGCTTTAAATGCACTGATGAGAATCACCCCACGCCCACCCATTAAGGGCAGGGGCAGAGGAGCTGAGGGCGTTCATTTAGTTGATAAGAGGCATTTAAGGCTGACGTGTAAAGTTAGGCTTTATATAGAACATCAAATTACCGGATGGAATTAGCTTGAAATCTTTCTACAGCCCTTTAGGTTAGAACTGGAGACACGTGAAGACATGTGTGGGGCTGAAGGTTGAAGGTTTGTTAATAGCAAGTGTGTGTGTGTGTGTGTGTGTGTGTGTGTGTGTGTGTGTGTGTGTGTGTGTGTGTGTGTGTGTGTGTGTGTGTGTGTGTGTGTGTGTGTGTGTGTGTAGTGAGAGAAGCCCATATCATTTACATAACATCCCAAGTTGTGCTCTCTGATTGCCTCTGTAATGCATCATTGCCCGGTATAATGCTGTCATATGTTGTGTTGACAGAGTTGTGTGTCTTCTCCCGCACCATGTCTGTCTACCTGAGTGCAACACTTACAGCTCATAGCCACACAGCTGCCGGTGTCGAAAGAAAAGAGTATAACATTTTACAGTACATTACGTTGGAGTAATAAGGTGTTTGCAAGGGCAGCATCCCTCCCTTTTTTAACTATTTTGTTTTCCTCGGTTAGGCTTTTTCTTCCTCTCTTTCTTATTGCGCTTGTCGTTTTCTCCCCCACAGCCTCTTAGTCATACAGACTCATGAGCGTCCCAAGTAACGTTACTGCCATGGAGTGTAACTGTGTATCTGTCTGATGTCTGTTTGTGTGGATGGTGTGTGTGGTGTATTTTTTGTAACACCAGCTGCTAGTGAAGCTTTTGGTGAGTGTGTATCTGTATAGTTTCCAAAGCCTCATTGTCTCTCTCACTCAGTAATTGTGTGTTTTGATTGTGTGTGTGTGTGTGTGTGTGTGTGTGTGTGTGTGTGTGTGTGTGTGTGTGTGTGTGTGTGTGTGTGCGTGCGTGCGTGCGTGCGTGCGTGCGCTTCTTGGCATTGCCAGTGAGTGAGCTGTCCATGCCTGCTGCCCACTGGCTGTAGCATTCATCCAGCATGTCAAATACTCTCTACTCTCTACTGCCCAGTGCTGCACAAATTCTGTTTTAACACAAGCAGAGACAAGAAGTAGCTATTGTGGAATTTACCTGAACAGAAGAACAAAGTTTAATTGTTACAATGTACATAAATTAGTTTTAAACACCTGAATTGATTCTTAAAACCCTTTTTTTAGTTCATGTTCGAGGAACTTATATTAGACAAAACGCATGACGCTAGACTAAAAAAAATGTCACTGTCATTTCTACACTGATTTTGAATGCATTACTGCAGTATTTCCACACCAATATGAATTAGTCTAAGAAAGGTCTTGCTGTCCTTAAGTAGTTTACATATTTTCATGTTTTTCACGCAAGAGAAATCTATCTGCTGGCTGTGCTCTGTTTCAGGGCACAGCCAAAGATCAAATGGTATGGGCTGTAGTTTTGCTCGGGATAAATTGGTTCACACTCAAAGGTAAAAGCAGTGTTTTGAAGTTCTCATGTAATGCAGAAAAATAACAAGCGCACACGTGTAGGCTCATGCCTTTTTCCGTGTGTTGGCTCAATGATCGCCACAGTCCAACGTCTTTTACTGTAGGTAAGTAGTGGCAGGTGCACATAATTAGAACTACAAATCAAACACTGTCAATAAAAACGGAGCACTTTTATGGAAAAGATAGGAAGTGTGTAGTTTTACAGATACAGAAAATCAGCATTGCATGTCAAAAGAATAACACTAACTCTGTCATGTTCTGTAAAGGCTCCAAGCATATGCATCTTGAGTTTTTTTTTACTTTGGAACAATCTCATTGGTTAGTAAATGCTACTCCACTTAACCCCCTGCAAGCTTTTTTAATGTGTTTGTATTCTCTCTGATCTAAGTCCTTAGTTGACTTTTACTTTGAAATCCATAATGAAAGGGCTAGGAACATAATTAATAATGTGTCCTTATTTATTTATTTGTCATTTTCCCCTACAGAGACTACGTAATCTTACATGTGTGGTTTTTGTGTCATTGATGCTATACTAGTTGGAGCAATACAAGGCATCTACTTCTACATTGCATATATGTTATATACTGTATAAGAATGCTCAAATAACAGGAGGGATTGACATAAGGATTGTTTATCCTCAATGTTGGACGTATAAGATTTTTATAATACAATTAAAGATGCATGTGTTGTTTTCCTGCCTTAAAAATGAGGTATTGGGTTTTTGAATATGCTGCACATCACATACATTCTGATTCCAGGCTTTTGTTTCAGAGCAGCTTCAAACAGCTCACGTAGACTATGTTTTCTTGCCTTTGCTCTTTACAGACAAAATTAGACATCAGTCAATATAAAGAGCCTACAAGGGAGTCCATTATTCATACACAAAATGCAGCACATAGTATTGTTAACAATTTGCTAATGGTTTTTGTTACTGCTATTGCATGCATTACAGTTCAACATAAGACAATAAACGTATTAATGATCCTCTGGGACTGAAGCAAAGACAGGTCACGTGAGTGTTAGCAAGGATGAGAGTGTGTTTTTCACTTCATATTTTAGTCGAGAGAGTTTACACTGCACAAAGCTGCAGCTATAAAAAGAAAAGACATTCACACAAAAAAAATAAGGATCTTTCAAGGAAGAGCAACAAAGTGAATAATGTGTGCTCATGCCCATTTTGTCTCACAACTCACAGAAACCCACATATTATTTCGAAGCACACATAGATAATACAGACATATTAAAAAACATGTACATGAGAGACAGGCCGAGCAACACAAAGACCCAAAAGACCCAAGCTCAAAAAGTGTAATCACACAATGCAGCATCCACACAAACATCCACACAAAGCACACCTTATCTTTATTTTTTATTATTTCTCTATTTATATTTTTTCTGTTTTCTTTAGGCAGCTTCTCTCTTTTCTCTTCTCGCTGTTATCTATTTTCTCCCCCGTCTTCCATATATTTATTCTTCTTCATGTCATGTGCTCTCTGAAATGCTTAGAGCTGAAGGGTGGGCCTCAGGCACAACGAATGCAAAGGCACCACACACAAATACAACACCTATACACACTAATGCAGAATAGTTTTCCAAAAAATCTAACTAACAGCATGTATTATTGCTCTGGCTTTATGTCTTTTAAAAAAGAATTGCCCATCCAACATTCATTAAACTGATGTGTGTGTTGATTATGGCATGTGTATGAGGCTGTGAGTGTGTTTCATAAGGCACTCACTTGGCTGATGGACCAAATATATATTTAGAATTTAATGTATGCATTTCATTCAATGCAAATACATCTGGGAGGCAATGTGTGTGTGTGTGTGTGTGTGTGTGTGTGTGTGTGTGTGTGTGTGTGTGTGTGTGTGTTGGTTATTATCAGTGTGTTTGTCCCCTGTGGATGTCCATCTTCATGATATTACTCGATGGAGATTGTTGTCAGACAGCAACATTGAACCAAATGCTCCTCAGAGGAAAAAGCTCTGCATGGTTAACGTTCAAGTGGGAGCGAGATTTCTGATGTAAGCATGCTTAGCGATGATAAAATAAACCTGATAGTTTACTGATCTCCTTTGGGAAATTCTCATTTTCATGGCTCTAGAGATTCAGTGTGTTGCTAAAAAAAAAAAAAAAAAAAGGTTGTTGGTGAAGTTAGGTCATGTGTCTACCAGATCTTTTTTTATCATACATTATGTTGAGTTACTACACCCACGTACCTGACCTTTAAGATAAGAAAAAGATTTTAGAGATGGAATGTCATTATCTCGTTGTGATAATGATCTTGCCAGGTTTGTCTGTTTCTAGGTGAGTAAGTACATATCTATGTGCTTTGCAGTGAAAGTAAAACCAGCAACCTTCATTTTCAAAATAAGCAATACTTTACAAGTTAGGAAGAAACACAGACAATTTGGGGATGAATATTTTACCCATGTAAAGTTGATGTGATGATATCATTGATTATCACAAATATGTTCATTTTAATCAGTGGAAAATCTGATGAATCTGCATGTTATTGTCACTCTTAGTAGATCCCTACGCAGTGTGGCTAATCCTGCGGTCTACTTTGTGTGTTTGCTTTTGCGTGTGTAAATTTGTTCGGAAAGCTTTAAGAGGCTTGCACTGCCTTCCCTGATGTATATTGTTTTGCTGGACTAATCAACCTGCCATTGACATTTGTCTGAATTCTCTTCATTTAGCGATCGAGTGAGATGATGAACCAGTCTCACACTAGTCTCGCATTGCCAGATATATCGGCGATGGAGTATGGCCTGCTACACCGCCTGTCTATTCTGGGATATGGGAAAAAAATGCTCTGGCTTGTTTGTATTTCTTTTAACCAATCACAGTTGTACTGTGTATCGCTAAGGCCCGATAGTGGAGATAGCGAGAGTGTAGGGACAATTTCAGGCTTTATCCCAGCAATGTACATCTGTTGAGGCAGACTAGTCTCACAGTAACCTGGTGCATCCTTTAAGGTCATGTCACCAACACTGGTGCTTGTCAGAACCTCCAGGAGACAAATTAATGTCAGACAGATTCAATTTATGAGCAGCAATTGATAAGTTTGGATATCATGGGCCATTATGTGTAATCTTGCACTTTGGAATTATCAACAGCATTTACAACATTACCAACGCTCCAAAATGTCTTTCACCGACTTAATTTTCTTCTTAGATGTCTTA